>WNWU01000017.1:21750004-21779958 GCA_012654045.1 Ptyas mucosa | reverse complement strand
ATAGAATAGAATAGAATAGAATAGAATAGAATAGAATAGAATAGAATCCAAAGAAGAGCCAGGTCTTCAGGGTCCTTTGAAACCAGAAATGGGTAGGGGCAGAACAGATCATAAGTAGTAGTTAAATAAGCCTTTAAAGAGAAGTGAGAGACCGTAGTCTCTCAAGGTGAACGAACAGCAGAAAGCATTGATGAAATTACATAATTTTCCATGGAATTTTCCATGTGAACATTTAAACTCATAATGTAGCTGGAGATATTTGGTTGAAAATCTAGTGTCCAGAAGCCTCCCAAATTCAAATAAATTAACCAGACCCTTTGTGCCCATGAAACTGGGCAGGTTTTGTCTATAGTTAGAAATGTTGGAGTAGAGCAGGTGAAATCCAGCAGGATCTGACAGGTTCTGGAGAACCAGTAGTGGAAATTTTGAGTAGTTCAGAGAACTGGCAAATACCACCTCTGACTGGCCCCAGAGTGGGGTGGGAATGGAGATTTTGCAATATCTTTCCCCCAGGAGTGGGGAGGGAATGGGGATTTTGCAGTATCCTTCCCCTGCCACACCCACCAAGCCACACCCACCAAGCCACACCCACAGAACCAGTAGTAAAAAAAAAATTGGATTTCACCACTGGAATAGAGGCCTATTAACAAGTGTTGAATTGAATCTTAAGAGGTGTTCTTTCATAAAAGTTAGAAATGCAGCTCATTCACTTCATGGTTTCAGAGCCAACAAATGATAACCTAGTTTAATACCTTACCAATTACAACTAAAATCTGGGATTCATCGGGGCCCATTTCAAACACAAAACCAACATTACAACTTAGACACTAACAATACAATCCTATTCATATCTACTGAGTAGAGCTTAGTCATAAGGAATGAAGTATTGTATATAAAACTGAAGTCTCAGCCATACTTTCCTGTGCAACATCCCTTAATTGCTTCTTCTTTATACAGGTAGTCCTCGACTTACAGCAGTTCATATAGCGACCATTTGAAGTTACAACAGCACTGAAAAAAGTGGCTTATGGCCATTTTTTTCTGCCATTGTGGCGTCCCCATGGTCATGTGATCAAAATTCAGATGCTTGGCAACTGACTCATATTTATGACGATTGCTGTGTCTCAGGGTCATGTGATCACTTTGTGGTGACCTTCTGACAAGCAAAGTCAATGAGGAAGCCAGATTCACTTAACAACCGGGTGACTAACTTAACACCTGCAGTGATTCCCTTAACAACCTGGCAAGAAAAGTCATAAAATGGGGCAAAACTCACTTAACAAATGTCTCACTTAGTAACAGAAATGTAGGGCTCAATTATGGTTGTAAGTCAAGGAATACCTCTATTTATTTTAGCAGACTGGGCATCTTACAAAATAGAATGCTAAATGTTTCCTGCCTAATCTGTGTGGAAAGAACATAACAAGTCAATATGTTTTTGCTTTTTACACTTAGTCCTTAGAAAGACATACTAAAATAAGATCGGCATTTTGGGGCAGCCTTGCCCTCTGTGGAAAACCTAAACTCATTAGAGGAGAGCTTTTTTTCCCTTTTGGCTTTTGATTTTTTTGTAAGCTGAGTCCTCATTCCTCAATTATTTTCTTCATAAAATCTATATATGTAATGGAACTCGAGCTAAAATCTGCCTCCACAGTCCTAGTGTCAGAGGAAAAAAACATAAAATAAAAATATTAGGATAAGGCAAGAATTAGTAGGCAGAACTACCCTCAAATTCACACAGCTGTGATCCTGCAACATTATAGGTGCTCATCATTTTTTTTTTCTTTTCATAATCCTCTTAGGTCTCATTCATGTGACATGGAAACAATTACATTAAAATGCAGATGCAGATTCCAGCAATCTCCTTGGAATAGACAAATATACTTCGAAATAATTTACAAATGATGCACAAAAAACTGTGTGCCATCTGGTCACTGCTGGGGAAAAAACACTTTTCTCCCCATAGGCTTTTTATGTGCGATGTTTCTGTTTTCACACAGAGAACAGAGAAAAAAACAACGGAGAGTTAGCTGGAAAAGTGGACTTTAACTCGTCCAGAAACAAGCTGTTTCCCAAGGCTAAATGCAGATAGATAGAGGGAAGAAATATTTATATCTGCAGAGAGAATTCTACATTCCTCTCTCGGGTTGAAAATATAAACATTAAAGAATAATTAGGATGGTAGAGTCCTCAATAGAATGGATTCCCAAACCAATATGTCACCCAACTTAATTCTTACATTGTCAGCTCATTTGATTGATACTCTTTTGCATTAGTCAGAGTGGGTCCTACTTTACATAGCTATCCCCCACCCACCCACCCACTTTTTTATTGATTGATTCAAAATCAGGCACAATGATATCATTAATGTGACTTTTAAATAAAGAATCAATAGTCAGCTTTAACAGCAACTTGTAACTATTAACTTCTGCCCGGCTGCCAAAACAGTTGAGTATCAGCATTCCGAGTAATGCCTCCACCGAAACCAGAAATCCGAGGCAGGTAGATTCCTCAAAGAACATGTTTATTGGATACATCATATTGGCACAGCTAGTGAAAACCAACTCTAAAAGTTCCTGCAATTTTAGCCTAATTAAAAGAGCAAATATTCCCCACCTCCCAGTTGTCACCGGTCACATTGTCCAATGAAAGTAGCTGGCAGGCTTATTGGTCACTCCTCTCCTCCTTCAACTATAACTTATAAATGTGTACTATTATTAGAAATACATAAGCTGGATGAATGTAACAACTAGGTTTAATATTACTAGTTTTATCTGTATTAAAATGTATAACACCCAGGTGCCACACTGTTCATGCATTGATATGTATATGTAAAATGAAATTTTAAAAAATTGAAACAAAAAAAAATTCTTTATAAGAGCCTGTCAAAATATATACATATACTTTCATAGAACAGAGTTTTTTCCCCAACATTGAAAGACAGGGAAAAAAGAAATACTATGCATGCAGTTAGAGATGGCTTTATGTGCTTTTCTTTTAAAGTTTGGATTTGGGCCCTTTCTTATTCAGCCACACTTCTTAAGCTAAACTGAACCTGTCACTCTTTTTCCTGTTTCTTTTTTTCCCCTGTCATCTTCTTCATCTTTAAGAACTGCATGACAGATGCCACACATTCCTCTCTATGCTAGGAATAATTTGGGCAAAAGATTTGTCTAATTCACCATTTCCTTGATAAATGGGAGAGAAAGAACTTCATTTTTTTAAAGAATGTGGGCAAAATCAAAACTGACAGACTATTTTGTATTGTGTTTACAGTCCTGATTTTCTCTCTGGAGCATTACAGGCAATGGTAAAATCTAAAATTTGTTACTACCAGTTCTGTGGGCATGGCTTGGTGGGGGGGGGGGGGGGTAATGTGACTGGGTAGACATGGCTATTTTTAAAAAAACTTTAAAAACTATTTTTTCTACAACCTCTTCGGCAAAGAGGTTGTAAAAAAATGCTTTCAAAAGGCTCTGACGATCCCAGCTGAGTTGCCTGATCGGCAGAGGCTTTTTTAAAAAGCCTCTGCCGATCAGGCAACTCAGTTTGGATCATCAGAGGCATTTAAAAGGAAAAAAAGGGTTTTTTTTCTTTTAAAAGCCTTTGACGATCCCAGCTGAGCTGCACGATCATCAGAGGCTTTTTTTTTTACCTTTTAAAAGCATTTTTTCAGCCGAAGAGGTTGTAGAAAAAATGCTTTTAAAAGTAAAAAAAAAGCCTCTGATGATCATGTGGCTCAGCTGGGCATGGGGGTGGGGCAGGGATTTTTGCTACCGGTTCTCCAAACCAACTGCCTCCATTGCTACTGGATCAGGCGATCCGGTCTGAACCGGGAGCATTTCACCCCTGATTACAGGTATTCCTTCACTTACAACAGTTTGTTTAGTGGCCATTGGAAGTTACAACAGGACTGAAAAAAATGACTTATGACCATTTTTCATACTTAACTATTGTTGCAGAAACCCCCCCCCCCCATGGTCAAATCATCAAAATTAAAAAAAAAAAATCAGCCGCTTGGCAACTGTCTCATATTTATGATGGCCGCAATGTCCCAGGGACATGTGATCACTTTTTGCAAACTTCTGACAAGCAAAGTCAATGGGGGAGCCAGATTCACTTAACAACCATGTCACTAATTTAACAACTGCAGGGACTCACTTAACAACTGTGAAAAGAAAGGTTGTAAAATGGGACAAAATTCACTTAACAACCATCTCATTTAACAACAGGAATTTTGGGCAAGTCTCCGTTGTGGTTGTAAGTCAAGGACTACCTATATTTTTCAGAATTCTGGTCCTTTCCTAAGAATTTGAGGTTTTGTCTCTTTTCTAATGTACTTCATGTATGAGAACACTAATTATGATGAAGCAAAACTTGAGAAAGTAGTTTGATTACACAGTGTCTTAGGTATCTCATTTTATGTTACTTGATGTAATAATAGGGGTATTTTTCTTGCATCCTTGTTATCCTAATTACTAAAATTGACTAGAGTCACTACCAAATAGTAAACCTTTGATGTAAGGGACTTTGGGAAAGGTGTATCTGTTTAGAAAGTCCATTAAAATGCAAATGGTATTTTTGTTTAATTATCTGCCATCAAGTCATTATGCACTTTTATAGATCACAATGATAAATTTTCTCATGACAGTCTGCCTCTAACCTAGTTTTTTAGGTTTTCCAATGACGCACTCATCACCATTGTGACCGAATCTATTCACTTGGCTCCTTGCTCACCTTATTGTCTTTCCTTCCACCTTTCTGAGCATCACAACCTTTTCAAGACAGCTAGGCCTTTGCAGAATGTATCTGAAGTAGAATCATTTGAACTTGGTCATTTGTGACTCAAATCAAAACTCTGAATTGATTTGTTTGATGATTCGTTGATTTGTTTTCTTGGCTGTCCATGGTATTCTAAACTGTAAGCCACAAAGAGTCATTGTATGAAATGGTTGGGTATAGAAATTGAATGAATCAATGGATGGATGGATGGATGGAGGGAGGGATGGATGGATGGATGGATTGACTGACTGACTGATTGATTAATTAATTAATTAATTAATTCTCGGGAGTAGTCTCCAACACCAAAGTTTAAAGGCATCAATATTTTTCTTACTTTACTTCTTCAAAGTCCAATTTTTGCTTCCATGCATTAAATGCTGAGTGATATTTATAGATGCACAGAAGCCTATAAAAGATTTTACCCACTGCTTCCAAGTTCAATAAGCCAATGTCCATTAAATTAAGAGGGGTTTTTTTTTGGTAATAATGTTGGCAAACCACAACTAGTCTTTGCCTAGTTCTGCCACATTCAGTTTGAAAGTCAGAATCAAAGAGGGAGAGAGGAAGAGAGAGATGCTCTAAGAAAATGTCCATCCTTGGCATTATAAACAGACATAGTGACTACTGTCACAGTGATGTGAAAGTAAAATGGCTTGCCATTTGTCAGAGAGTAGACCTTGTTCTTTCAGCAGTTTGGGTTACTCTATTCTGGTGGATAATATAGAAAGCTGATGTATAAAGTAATAATATTACCTAATAATAATAAGCAGCGTCCAGAAATCATGAGTCACTGACCAGCAATGAAATTAAAATAATAACTGTGGGGTTATTTTTAGGTTTGGTTTCTGAGGTTTTAGATGGCACTGAAGACACATTTTCCAGCTGTTGTTTGCAAACTTGGGATTCAAGACTGCAGCTGCAAACTGCACACCCATCTCCTCAGACTAGTTTAGCTCTAGCCTTAAGAAGCAAAAGAATGCATAGAAGTCTATGGAGATTCTCCAGGTCATGGTTGTCCCAAAGGTACTTTTTCGGGAGGCAACTCGAGTTTCTCATTTTTCTTTGAGGACGCTTCACTTCTCATCCAAGAAACTTCTTCAGCTCTGATTAGATGGTGGGAACTGGAAGGATTTATATTCCTTGCAGACAAGAGTTTCTCCACACCCATTTACACTACTCAGGTGACCCTGAGGACACAGTTAAACCTTCAAGTGGCCTCAACGACTCACTAAAAGAATGCAAATGACCAGCTGTCTGCAAGGAGTATAAATCCTTCCATTCCTTACCATCCAGTCAGAGTTGAAGAAGCTTCTTGGATGAGAAGTGAAACATCTTCAAAGAAAAACCAGAAAGTCCAGTTGCCACCTGAAAAAGCACCCTTGGGACAACACATAGAAGACAGAACTGAAATACTGACACAGTTAGCTATTAAAGGTATTGAACAATTGTTTGAAAACTTGTTTTCAGGTTTTCCTTTTCCTTTATCTCTTTAGTCAGCACTTTCTATCAGTTTCATGTCTACAGACTTCATGCACCACCTCTAGAGAAGTAGAGCATCAAACAAGCTTTCTGGTAAATGATGCCTCTTCTGATCTGCCTAAATGGTGACAGTTACAGACAGCCATTTTACTTTCCCATGATACTCCAAATTCTGTGGGAACATACATCAGATGTTCTGCTGGAAAATTACAGGACCATCTGCTAGAGCTAAGAAGGCTTCTAGGATAGCCAGAGAGTTTAGAGCTGAAACCCTTATTGTACTTGAGTTTGATCCAGATAAACGTGGATTGTCTTTTCTGTACAACAGCCTCAGACCTTCCTTATTTCCATCAAGATTTTAGGAGATACCTGCAGATTCATATATTTTTTTCCTAACACGGTTCATTACCTAACACAAGAACATCTCCTTGCATTGTAAACTACTGCTACATAATTGGTAGTCCATCTATGAATGTTCAACCGACTTGCAAGAATCTGTTAATGTAGCCTTACAATAAAGTAAAATTTGCTCATCTGATTATATTTCTTGTCTGGTCTACCAGGGAAGGCTGACATCAGTCTTGCATGTTTGATAGTATAAATATCCTACCATCTCTTTTACAGGCTGAGAAGGTAGAAAGGTTCATTTCTTAGTCTTTTTCTCTGCCCATTATGCAACTACAGGCTATGCTCCTCTTAGCTGATCATTCCCTAAGTAGCATCTCTCCCCTCATCCATCTCCCATTTTCACATACAATTTTCTTCAACCATGCTCAACTTCTGGCACTACCTCTATGCAGTTTTATAGGCAGCACTGCAATAGTGATTTCTTTCTTCTTCCAATGTTTTTATTTTTCAACTTTTCAGACTACTTTATGCCCTGAAATTGCCAGGGCCAAAGTTATGTAGCTTCTGACATGAACCAAGGTTAGGCAGGTACTGCCACATTCTGAGTTGCCAGGCCAAATACTTGATTAAACATTGAGCTCTTCAGCTGATATATATAAAAACAAAATAATGTTATGTTCAAAAGCAAAACATTCTTCAAGCAACTTGGAATGCCTACAGCAAGTAAAAATTGCCCATGGTTAGCTGGGGAATTCTGGGAGCTGAAGTCCATACATCTTAAATAGAATAGAATTCTTTATTGGCCAAATGTGATTGGACACATGAGGAATTTGTCTTTACTGTATATGCTCCCAGTGTACATAAAAGAAAGAAAATACATTCATCAAGGATCATAAGATACAACACTTAGTTGTAGTTGTAGTCATAGGTTACTAAATAAGTCATAGGTTACTACCGTATTTTTCAGAGTATAAGACGCACTTTTTCCCCCCAAAAAAGAGGGTGAAAATCTGGATATGTCTTATACTCCGAATGTAGCCCCACCCAGCTTCTCAAACGGAGATTTCAGAGGCTGAAAAAAGCTTCAGAAAAGAAGCTTCAGAAAAGAAGCCCCCAAACAGAGCTTCAGAGGCTTTTTTTTCAGAAGCTGTTTCGAAGGCTTTCAGAGGCAGAAAAAGTTTTTTCTGAAACGGATTTTCAGAAGTTTCAGAAGCAGAAAAAAAAGCTAAAAAAAGCAAGGCACAGAGCTCACAACCAAGGAACCTGTTGCTAAAATTCACCTCTGAAAACAGTTAATTGGGGGCTGATCCACCTGTCAATCAGCTTTTTTCATATTTTCCTCCCCAAAAACTAAGGCGCGTCTTATACTCTGGTGCATCTTATATTCTGAAAAATATGGTAAATAAGCAATCAAATCATACTAGGAACAAATAAAACAATATAAATTGTAGAGATACAAGCAACAAGGTTATGGTCATAAGTGGGAGGAGATAGGTAGTTTAAAGTTGCCAAGATTGAAAAACATTGATCTAAGGGCTGAATGACAAAAAAGTATTGACTCATATTAATTTTGAATTGACATTGAATTAGCTCCAAACTACAATACTTTATTCTTTTATGTGTCTTACTCTTTTTCAAACCTAGAAGTACACAGCCAAGCACATACCACAAACAGCCTCCCACCGGCCGGTACGCTCTCATAGAGAGGGGGTCCTCCGGGTGCCGTCAGCCAAACAATGTCGACTGGCGACCCCCAGGAGGAGGGCCTTCTCTGTGGGGGCACCCACTATCTGGAACGAGCTCCCCCTGGAGATACGGAGGATCCCGGATGTGCGTACTTTCCGCCGTGCTGTTAAGACCCTCCTATTCCAGCAAGCCAGCCTGGCCTAACTTTCTCCCCTTTTTCTCTCTTTTAAACTTCTTTTATATTTTCTAAAACGAAATTTTAATTTGTTTAAATTATTGGGATTTTTAACTGTCTTGGGCTAAATTATTTAATCTGGTTTTAATTGTGTTTTAACTTTTGTATTTATGTATTTTATCTGTGCCTGTTCACCGCCCTGAGTCCTTCGGGAGTAGGGCGGTATACAAATCTAATTAAATGAAATGAAAATGAAATGAAATACCTTGTCTGGTAGCTGCCCAACATTGCTCTGTGCTTAGGTCACCTTGATGAATTGGTGAATCCCACAAATATTCCATTGGCATGTTAAAATTCAAGCACTATAACTACATGGTTGTTTATTCAGAGAACTGCTTACAAGTATGTAAATTTGTCCCTAAGAGGGAAACATTAAGCAGCACTGACTATTTTCAGAAGCAGAGCAATGTGGAAAATAATAAAATAAAAAACAGATGTAAAATCCCAAATATAAACGGAGAACAAAGGAACTGGTCTCAAAGACAGCTTCCAACACCTGTTTAAAATTCACCCATTGCTTATATTGGTGGACTATGTTAAATTCTGTTATTTTTAATTA
Organism: Ptyas mucosa; assembly: GCA_012654045.1. NCBI lineage: Eukaryota > Metazoa > Chordata > Lepidosauria > Squamata > Colubridae > Ptyas > Ptyas mucosa. Next base: position 21,770,869 of record WNWU01000017.1, on the reverse strand, counting down.
TTTATTGATATGCCTTTTTATGACTCTCTCTCTCTGTTCTCTTGCTTTCTTTCTGGTACGAATAATTCATACGCGGGGCATACATTAAAAAAGGCAGAGCCAAGATCTGCTGAGAGGAAGAGAAGTGCAAAACTCAGCATGTTCAGTGGTGCAGTTCAAGGCCCATCCCCCTTGATCTGCTAATCAAGGAGCTTTCTATTGAAAACCACTCAACAGGTCTTGCTTGTTAATGGCTCCCCTGCTTTTATCCTGTTAGCAAATCAAACTACACTCCAGCTTTTTTCTTCTTGCTCTTAGAATACTGTGCACCATTTGGCTTCTATCACCGTGTGAAAATATAAACTTCCAAATAACTTTTAGAGCGCTGGTCCAAAACTTTTGCTACCTGAAAATGGACAAAATCTCTCCCACCCTATTAAGGACCAGCAATCAGTCACACAAGTGATACGTGAATGAGACAGCCGGTCTTTCAGCTTTGAAAGACTGAATGAAAGTAAGAAGTGGCGTGCGGAGGAGGTAGCCAGACTTTCAGCATTGAAAGAGTGGCTGCTTCATTCACATACCACTTCTTACTTTCATTCGGCTTCCTCGTGATGTGATCTGAGCAAGGTCTATGTGCCAGGGAGTGTGCTTTGCATCACTTTAATTCAATAGTCTTATGCCTGTCTGTATGCCTATTTGATATTGGTATGATTGACTTTCACATGAGAGAAAGATGGAGTGTCTTATTTTTCTTCACATTTACCCTAGTTTTTTCTTGATTTCTTCATTTACTGCAGTGCTGGGATTCAAATAATTTAACAACCGGTTCTCTGCCCTAACGACCAGCTGGGTAGGCATGGCTCGGTGGTCATGTGACCATGTGGGCATGGCCAACTCAACGTCACTCACATTGACGGGTGCTTCGCCTTAGCTGTTACAATGTAATAAGGGTTAACCAGAGAGGCAGTTTCTGTAAACAGGGCAATAAATATTAGGCTAGTAACAACACCAGAATATTTTCTTCCTGCCTTCCTTACAGGATTAGCCCTGTAAAGTGGAAAAAAACAAAATAAGATTTCTTCCAACAAACTGCTTAGAAAGTTAACAACCGGTTCTCCCGAATAGGTGCGAACTGGCTGAATCCCACCTCTGCTTTTCTGTATACAGAAGTCTCTCATTATGCTGGAGTTGAAGCCCATCAATGTCCCAAGGAAATCTTCTTCATCTCAATTGGTTCCTGAATAGGACGACTCTTCTTTTTGCCATCCATCCAATCTTATTCTATTTTTTCCCTTTCTTATTTGCTTTTTATTTAGGTTTATTTAATTATTATATTTGTAGACTATCCCAAAACATTTAGACTGAAGTCATGGCTCACTACCAGTCCATGGCCTATTTGCAGCTGGACCATGGGCTGGCACACACATGCACATGCAGCTTGACTCATGTGAGTAATGGGCCAGTGTGCACACCCATGCACACACAGTTCAACTTGCAGCCGAGCTGCATGTGCATGCATGTGCATGCTGGCCTGCTGCTCACACAATTCAAGCTGCATGCACATCAGCCCACCACTCATGCGGCCCAGTTCCCCTCTCCCCCACAGCAGGTCCACCAAGCCAACTATAGATCAGGTTTCTCAATCTTGGCAACTTTGTCATACTGCCTGAAGAATTCTGGGAGTTGAAGTCCACATATCACTTATTTATGAAATTTACCTGCCGCTCATCTCACCAACGCTTAACATTGCTAAGGTTGAAAAACTGCTGTGGATGAGCAACGAAGTAATGATAATTCTCAGAGCAAGAACAAACCATTCCTTCTCTCTGTTTCTCTCAAAAATCCTCCAGTGAAACGTGGCTACTGAATCTGCATTGCTTATAAGGACTAATTATTTTAGTTATCTGTGTTTAGAGTTAATGTTATGCTTTGGAACAAATGATTTGGAGAAGGACTAAGATTTTGATCATGGCCATTTTTAAACCAACTTCTTTTTACTTTTAGAATGGCTTGATAACATCTGAAATAACATTTATGTTGGCCCGTTATGAGAAGAAAACATGAATAGTTCCAGCAGGGACCATGTTTACTTTCCAAATTCTCCTAAGCTAGCCAATTTCTGCACTATTCTAGGAAGCTCCACAGTATTCTTAAGAGCATATCCCACCAGTGTCACCAGGAAGTTTCTATTCCTTGTACGCAAACTGAAATAAATTCTTATTCTCTGTCTGTTGTATACATTGGCTAAATGTTTGGCCATCTTTTTCTTTAAAAAAACACACCACACCCTAGAATCTTTGAAAAAGGATATTGCTGAGTCATTGCACTGGAGCAAAGAATAACTAGAGAGAGGGTCCTTCCACTTATTGTATTACATCATACCTATACAATGGGTAGATAAACCAAAAGTAAAATTATCAAGCTAGGTTTCCACACTGCTAATACGTCTTGCCTAATTTTATAAGCAGGCATCTGAGCATACACCAGGATGTATTATTTCTTTTTTTTTAAAAAGCATTTGTCATTATTTTTTTTTGGTAAGAATCTGTCAAATGTTAGGTACATTCCACATGCAATTCCCCTTCAAAGCAATGTGGTTTGCAACTCTATTGGGAAGTCAAGTCAGTTAGCTCAGGAAGTATCACTGTAAACTTCTCAGGAGTTGCTGAGCGGGGCTGGTCTCCATTAATAGGAACACCTGCCTTGTCCTATCAGCCATTTCTGGGCTGCTTTCTCCCCTGGAACCATTGACTTATTTTCATTGTTCCTTGTTCCTGTTAAGTTTGTTTTCTGCCCACCACCCTTAAATTTTACTGATAGCTCTAATACTCATGCATTGGCTTGTTGAAACAATCCGATATGAGAAGTCCTTGGTGCTTTCAGAGCTTGGTTGTTTTCTTGCAGATGTTCCATTTCCCAAAGTAGATAACATCAGTACTAGCAGTGATGATGTTACCTAGTTTGGTAATGAAATGTCTGCAAGAAAACAACCAAGCTCTGAAAGCACCAAGGACACTTCAATTCAACTCTGAGCTACATATATTGTCAATGTCCTTTATTGACAATCCTGTACATATTTCAGAACTAAGCCACATTTAATTTATTGGAACTGACGTTAAATAAAAACTTCTTTAAATGTCAAGGAAGGAAATTCCCTTCATGATTCCTCTTCTCTATATCTCATATTATTCAATGCAGACAGAGTTTCAATTTTCAGAAGTTGCTTTTCAGATTCAGGACAGCTGGTGAGAAAAAAGTCGGGTCTGGGAATATTGATTGTCAAAATCTATTTGAAGATCTAAGGAATTAGATTCCTACAATAAAACTTCCTCCTGTCTCATTGTTTTCCTTTCGGTGATAGTTATATGGCTCCACATTAACCTTACATTAATGTTATTACTTACTGTATTCTAAAAGAATAGAATGCTTTTGCCTTCATTTATTTCAGAATCACCTCAGATCATTGTCACGCAACACAGGGCAGGTGCAGATAGGAAAAATCTAAATCTTGTTAGCTTCTCACACACACACACACAAACACACATTAAAACTAAGGCAGAGTTAGTAGGGAAACAGAAATTAGCTAGTATCATAGGAATGAATTAAGGGGGAAAGAGGTGAATTTAAGGCTCTTCCAGATGGCTGCATTAACATAAAGTCCTCCAGTCCTTGAGTTGGCAGGAAAATATACTGGCATAAATTCCTCTGCCCTGACAGACAAGTCTTAGTCTGTTTTAGTAACAAGGTAGTGAATGAAGCTGTTTTTGCCACTTTAATGCCCAGCGTGTTTTGGATGGATTCCCTGGCTTCCTTTCCTCTCCTATCTGGCATCACCTGCCTGTGGGAAAAACAGCCACCAGTCATCTTCCTTAATCTGTGATAGGGCAGGGTTGAAGAAAATGCTTGCGTCACAAGGTTGGTTTTTTTAAAGTTTTTTTATTTTTTAGACAAACAAACATCAGTCATTCATTCCATGTGACATCTTGGTGTTGTCTCCAAAAATTCTTCTTTTTATTGTTTCTTCTATCTTCATTCTCGTCCAATCCATTACAACAATTCATCACAACACAATACAATATTGTAATTATAGCACTTTTTATACATAACTATTAATTTAGTTATTTATATCTCTTTTCTAACCAATGGTAAAATTGATTCCATATCTTAAAGTATTCTGAAACTTCTCTTTCTTTAATCAATCAAAGTCAATCTATTCATTTTTGCACAGTCTAAATTTTTTTTAATTACTTCTCCTTCCAAAGGTATTTTCTCTGCTTTCCAATTTTGTGCATAAACAATCTTTGCAGCTGTTATTACATACATAATCAAATAAATATTTTCTTTACTAATCTTTTCTGGGAGGATACCCAGTAGGAACAGCTCTGATTTGAAATCAATACGTTGCTGTATCATTTCTTCCAGCCATATCTTAATTTTATTCCAATAGTTTTTAGCTTCTGAACATGTCCACCACATATGGTAATATGAACCTGGTAGCTGGTGACATTTCCAACATTTAGCTGATGTTTTTTAAAAAATTGATTTATATGCCGCCCTTCTCCGGAGACTCAGGGTGGCTTACAATGCATTAAGCAATAGCCTTCATACTTTTGTATATTTTATACAAAGTCAGCTTATTGCCCCCACAATCTGGGTCCTCATTTTACCCACCTTAAAAAGGATGGAAGGCTGAGTCAACCTTGAGCCTGGTGAGATTTGAACTTGCAGTAATTGCAGGCAGCTGATATTAATAACAGTTAATAACACTGCTTTTAGTCTGCTGAGCCACCAGAGCTGATTTATCTTTAAACATTTTTGCCAGTTTCTCAGGTGGCATGTGCATCACAAGGTTTATCTACTTTTCAAACTGACAGAATAACTGGTTGATGGGGGGAAGGGGGGAGTGCTCTGTGTCCTGTCACTGTGCTATTTCTAAAGGCAGATCTATTGCTATTCTGAAAGATCACTAGGCCAAACTCCAAAGCCCATTTGATAGACATAGAGAAGAGATACTAGATAGAGCCACTGATGTGCTGGCATTGAGTAGCTGTATCTAGCAGCACCTGGAAGTAGCCACAGAGCAGGCAAAATGGCAGTGACTCCTCCCGTACCTCAAGTTACAAAAAAATGAAACCCTTTGTCAAAAACCTGTACAAGTAATCCTCGATTGGCAGTCGGTCCCTTAACAACTGTTCAAAGTCACAACAGATTTCAAAAAGGCCACTTAGGATCGATCCTTGAAGGTACAACAACTGCACAAGTGCATTCCATGGTAACATGGCTGCATTTTGGTGTTTGGCAACTGGTTCACATCTACAACTGGTTGCAGCGTGCCACAGTCATGTGATTGTGATTTGTAACCTTTTTTCAATTTTCCAGCAGAAAATAGCAAAGAAACAAAAAAAACAAAAAACCACCCATTGGATATGCTGGATTTGCTTAACAACCATGTGGTTTGCTTAATGATCTCATGATTTGTTTAACGACCAGGGTAATTTGCTTTACAATTGTAAAAATAGTTGTAAAATCAAGTCTGGCCACATGGTTCTTTGACTTGAACTCACAATGACTTACAACCAAAATTCTATGCTGCATTGTGGTCATAATTTGAGGATTACCTGTAATACATGCACTCACCACTGACAAATCCAGCTGGCAGAACATGGCTGTCCTTCTTGATATAAACCAGTGCTATGTATGGTTCAGAACCACTACTTTTCTGTGGGGCAATGCTAGTCCTATCTTTTAAAATACAAGTCTAGCAATCTCTTGAACATGCAGGTAATTCTTGTTGCACAACCATATGTTCAGTGACCGTTCAAAGTTACGACAGTGCTGAACAAGAGGGATTTATGACAGGCCCTTATAGTTGCAGTTGTTCTGTCATCCCTGCACTCATGTGACTGGGATTCAGGTGCTCGACAACCCGCTTACAATGGTTGCAGCATCCCACAGTCACATGATCACCATTTGCAACTTTCCCTGCTGACTTCCACCAAGCAAAGTCAAGAACCAGCAGGAAGTTGCAATGGGAGATTGAGAATGCACGTGATTCACCTAACGATGGTAACTGGGATTGCCACAACTGCTGTCATAAGTTAGTGAGGTCACATGACATTGGACTTTATAGCTAACTAGCTTAGCAATGGAGTTACTAGTTCCAATTACTATTCTTAAGCAAGTTACTGGTATATCAGAATCGTATTGTAAAAACAGATCTAACCCAGGGGTGAAATGCTCCCGGTTCAGACCGGATCATCTGATCTGGTAGCGATGGCGGCGGGTGGTTCGGAGAACCGGTAGCAAAAATCCTGCAAACTCCCCCCCCCCCCCCCCCATGCTCAGCTGAGTCGCAAGATCATCAGAGGCTTTTTTCTTAACTTTTAAAAGCATTTTTTCTACAACCTCTTCCGACGAAAAAATGCTTTTAAAAGTAAAAAAAAAGCCTCTGATGATCATGCAGCTCAGCTGGGATCCTCAGAGGCTTTTCAAAGCATTTTTTTCTGCAACCTCTTGGCTGAAGAGGTGGTTAAAAAAATGCTTTGAAAAGTCTCTGACGATCCCAGCTGAGTTGCCTGATTGCCAGAGGCTTTTCAAAGCATTAGAAAAAATGCTTTGGAAAGTTAAAAAAAAAGTTGGCCATGCCCACCCAGTCACATTACCACCACCACCACCCCACCAAGCCATGCCCATAGAACCGGTAGTAACACATTTTACATTTCAACTCTGATCTAACCTCTGTCAAAAGAACCTAAACCTGTGGATATAAATAGCTGATGTAATACCTATTGTGCTTTCCAGTCCCTTTTACAGCCCAAGCCAAAAGGGCCTAGTGGCCAGAAGTCAGAGTGTGTGTCCACAAGCAGCCAAATGTAGCCAATAGACAAGCAGATTCCAATCCTTGAGCATGTCATTTCCAAGATCATAAATGAGGTGACATAGATTGTATCCACAGCAAGACTTGTGTTGGTTTGGAAAAGAGCTACTTTCAACCAAATTAGCTAAAGATGACATTGAGATGACTTTGTGGTAGACTGGAAATGAGACCAAGGCAATGTCATGTGGACATATCCTTTCAAAATTGTAAGTTGGGCATCTTCAACTACACAACAGCTAGTAGGACATGATGAATACCTCTCTGTTTTATACCACCAATTAATATCCCCAATGAAAAATTAAAATCAAATAAAGCAAGATGTATTTATTAGCAGATTTAGGAAGGCCTACTTTAAACATTACAAAGGCTTCTGGGTTGACAAAGAATCTATCTTTTCTCAAATATCTATACCATGAGAGCATTTGTCAATTTGGGATTAGTTGTCTGAATACATACTTAATCATTCCCACTGGAATGAATGAGATTTAGGTTATTCAGAATTAATTTGACTGTCACTGATTTCAGTTGATCTCCTCCAAATATGATGAGTCTTTGATTAGTTATGTGACATTAAATCATTTTCAACTGTTAACGATAGCATAGATCAATTTTCTTTATAATGAACTAACCTGTTTTTTCATGTTTCCCAATGGTGCATTCATTGCCTCTATTCTGAATCCATATCTTGCTGCTGGATGGATCCTCTTCTTATTTTCCTTCTACCATTCCAGCATTAGAGTCTTTTACCAAAGAGCTAGGTCTTTGCAGAATCTGCCCAAAGATAATTTGAGCCTGTAATCATTTCTAAGTGAGAATTCAGGATTGATTTGTTCAATGACGTATTTATTTGTTTTCTTGGCTACTCATAGTATTCTGAGGAGTCTTCTCCAACACCAAAGTTCAGAGACATCAATACATTTCCTATCCTGCTTCTCCAAATGATGAAGTATGGGTCACATCACAAGGTATGTGCCCTGTTCCCCCCACTTCAAAGGGGTGGTTTAGAGAACCAGAAGGAGTATAAAATAGGTAGTTAATATGCTTTCCCTACAGGGCACAATGGCTCAGCAATTAAAGTTGCTGAGCTTGGCATCTGGAAAGCTGACAGCCTGGGTTTGAGACCCGGGTGCTGCATGACAGGGTGAGTTCCCATTACTTGCCCCAGCTCCTGACCACCAACAGTTCGAAATCATGCAAATGCAAGTAGATAAATAGATACCACTGCAGTGGGAAGTTAACAGCGTTTCGTGCACTTCGGCGTATAGCCAGGCTGCTAACATGGCGACAGAAGTGTCTTTGGACAATGCTAGCTCCCTCAGCTAAAAAACAGAGATGAGCACTGTCCTCTAGAGTTGGAGACAACTAAACAGGGGAAATCTTTATCTTTACCTTTACACTTTCCCTGTGAAGAACAGATTTCTAGAACTAAGTGGATATGATAGGAGAAGCATGATTCTTCTAAAACTTTATAGGATAGAGGAAATGGATAGTAAGACATTTTTTCCCGTCTCCCTGTCCTCAAGCTGAGAACCCTTGAGTCCTTTATAAGAGATGCCTGCTTAGGATCAGCCTCTGATTGATCTACAAATCAGCCAACGTTTTCTATCCTGGTGGCCTGCATGGCACATCTGGCTGGGAATTCTGGGACCTGCAACCCTAACATATCTGGAGGCTGTCAGGCACAGGAAGGCTGTCATAATACATGACATCATTCATGTCAAACTATGTAAGACACCCTTGAAGAGTCTGGTGGTATAATGAAGGTTTGGTTCAAGTACTTCTTGCTCCTGCTTCTTTGGTACCTTTGCTCAGCTCTGTTGAAAACTGTCCATGTTTTCTGTTCTTAATGATGGGCCAAAGAGGTGCTTTCTCTGGCTGGATGTAGTCAGTGATAATTTTTCTTTACAATTTCAGAAACAATGTAAGATGTGTATTGTGTGCCTAATATAATAACTTGGGTCAAATAAATAGTTAGAAATTCAGTATTTTGTTCCTCTCAAAGCAGAGAGGCACTTTATGTTACCAGTAAAATTAAATAGTAAAACTTTTGCTAGGCTGTAGGCAGGTGCTAGTTATGTGCCTGCCTGTGGGATAGGCAGGAATAATCATATATTTTATGGAAAAAGTATGTTCTCTTGAGACAAAAATGTCTGGAAATACAGTTTGGCCAATTCATCTCCTTAAAGTTCTAACACAGTGTTAATTTTGTAGTATATACTATTATTGCTAAGGAAACCTTCTACTCCCACATGCGCAGTGCAGCTGTATAGTGCAGGAAAAGTGATATTCAGCAGAATTCATAACCGCACAAAGAAAATGTTTCCCTCCTCTATGAAACAAGCACAGGTGTGGAGATTCTGTGTCCCTCTTTATATTGTTGTACTCCAACCTCCAGTGTCCTAGGTGGGGCTAGGATAACTCTGTGTGGCCAACTCACCTCTCCCAATTCGCCACTGCCAACTTGCCACAGATAACTTGCTGTGGGGCAACTTGCCATAGCCAACTTGCCTCAGGACAACTCACGAGTTACTGTATTTTTCGTAGTATAAGATGCACCTTCCCCCCCCCTAAAAGGGAGTGAAAATTTAGGTGCGTTTTATACACCGAATGTAGCCCCACCCACCCACTGGCCCCCACCCTTTGGCCTCTGCCTCCCAGCAGTTACCTCCTTGCAATAAGCAGCAAGAAAAAAACAGCTCCTTTCAGTTTCAGCACAGGCTAATTAGCACAAGTTGATTGGATTGGCCTCCCGACTTTCAGCTGTTTTGCTCTCAGCTGTTTTGCACAGGGCTCTGCTGTTTGCTGCAAGGAGGTAAATTTCTGGAGCAGATTTTTTTTTTCTTATGCTAATCAAGCTATGCTGAAAACGAAAATGAAAGTAAAGCAGGCTGTTTGCCGTTTGTTGCAATGAGGCAAAATTGCAGATTTTTTTTTCTTCTTTTCCTCACCAAAAAAGGTAGGTGCGTCTTATAATCCGAATAATACGGTATACTAATATTGAAGAAATGGTGGAACAGAATCATTAAAGAAAGAGAGGCAGAATGAAATGTGAATGACAAAAATTAAAAAATTATTTAAAATACTTCAACTGAATTGTTGAATTGTCCTGCAGTGAGTTGTCCCATAGTGAGTTGGCCATGGCAAGTTGGCTGCAGTGAGTTGGCCTCACAAAGCTGCACCATTCCAGTCCTAGACACATTGGACAATGCCTAGGAATCAACCCACTATGGATTGTACTCCAAGAAGCTGGAGGTGGGGGAGACAAAACCCCCACCCCCATCTTAGCTCTCTTGGGGTGGAATTTACTTTGATACAAATATATATTCTGCAGGAATACTCTTTTTTCGGTTATGTTTCACTTAAAAACCATTTGCAGTGTAAAATCAGAATGTCAGGGGGGGGGGGAACAGTATTGCTTTTCCTGTTGTGTTATTAGTCTTGTTTGCAGTCCAATATGGTATTATCCAGTCTACTACTATAGAGTTCATCCACCCTGCACTGGGTCACTTTCAGTATAGTTGAAACCAACAAACCTACATTCAGAGCCTAGATACTCTCCGTTTATCAGATGTCCTTAAACAAACTATTCTTTGCAAAGACTTAGCGACATTGTTAGGTAGCTGCTTTGCCAATATGGCCCATCAACCATTTTTGGGGAGGGGCAGGATGAGACAATATTACCCTGGATTGTAATACTATGTGGGAATGACTTTGCGGGACAGGAGAGAGAGCTGCAGACTAAACAACTGACATGTAAAAGATATCTCAGTCCACAGAAAGAGCGAGTATGAGAAACATTTCAAAAGGGAACCTCCCAAATTTTCTGAAGCATACAGACAGTCCTCATTTAACAACTCTAATTGGGACCAGAATTTCCATAGCTAAGAGAAGCAGTTGTTATGCAAATGTGACTATACTACATAATGATCCCGGTGCAGTCATTAGGTGAGGACCTCATGCTTCTCCTGTCCTGCCACACTGCCTCTACTTCAACTTCTCCCAACCTCCTACCACCCACACCTTCTCTGCCCTTTTGGCTGCTCCGCACTCCATTCCCATTGCCCATCTTTGTCTCCTCCAGTTGACCATCTTCTTCTTACTTCCGTCACTATGGTGCGCCAGGCTGAGGCATCTGCTGGCCCTTTGCAAGGTCTCTCGAGGACTTCACACAGCCCTGTGAGGCCTCAGTGACTCCCTGTGGATGCGTAAAGGCTTACATAAATTTCCAAAGATCTCACAATGGTCCAGAGTTGCCTCAGCCTGGCATATATCAGCAGCAAAAGGAAGATGATGATGGTGAAGGTCAGCTGGGGGAAGTAAAGTCAATGGGAAAGTGAGCAGGAATTTGGAAGTTGCTCCTGTGACTTTCTTTGCCAAGCCACACTCCATATTGCCTGCTTGTAGCACCCTATCCTGCCTCCCATGCACCTACTGACCTGCCCATGGCACCAAAATACTCATGTACTGGCCTGCTTTCCTAAGACCCCCAACTCTTCTTCTCACTTAATGACCTACATGGTTCTAGGGTTATGACAGTAACGGGATTGATGGATGCTGTCACATGACATTGTGCCTTATGACCACATAGTTTAGCAACGGAAATTCCCAGTCCCAATTGCCATCCCAGGCACAAATGGCCATTGTAATCTGAGGACTTCTTGGAACATATTGTAAACTAGATACAATAGTTTTTGTTGCAGGGTTCCCTGAAACCTGATATTTATTTCAAGGATTCCTACAGATTAAAAAAAAGTTGACTAAGGCTCGTCAAGAAGCTATGAGGGCTTATTGGGGGTGGGGGAAAACAGGTTTAACCTCAGCTCTTCCAAGAAGCTGTGAGATTTAATGCCGCTCTCCATACCCCATATCTGGGCACTTTCCATCGCTTGTTCTGGAGTGGGTAATGTTCCCTCAGATAGAACTGGCACACAGCTGAAGGTCCCCATGGACCTTCTTGGCTGTTGCCTGAAGAAGAGGTGATGGCTGCGACTAGGAGGGCTTTTGCACAGATCTATCTTATGCATCAATTGTGCCCCTTCTTAGGTCCTTCTCATGATCATCCATACATTGGTCACCTCACATTTGGATTAATGCAATTTACTGCCCATGAGGTTACTCTTTCAAATCACTCATAAGGAGCAGCACAGATGAGCAAAAAGATATAGTCATATAACCCCCATGATACATGAACTGCCCTGGCTCTCAGTAGTCTTCCAAGTGCAATTCAAGGTGTTGGTTACCACCTACCAAACCCTTCACGGCACAGGCCCAGTTATTTGCAGATTTTGGCCCATAAGATTCAAGGCTTCTGGTCCTTTCTATTTAACCATGTCATCTGATGGGATTTAGGACACATGATACCTTTGCTGTAGAACAATGCACCTCTGAAATCTTGATGGCCCCACCTCTGCTGGCCTTTCACAAGGCACCCAAGAGCTAGCTTTTAACCTGGGCAGTGAGCCAGGCTTTAAGTGAGCCTGTCTTTACAGGGCTTGTTTAACCAATATGTGACTGCTTTTAGATGTGATGTGCTTTTTAGATTCTTGCTCTGATATTTTTGTGTGTTGTTTTTAATCCTGATGTCAGCTACCCAAAGTTGCCTTTATGAGTCGGGCAGACACATACTTTGAACAAATAAACTAAAAAATAAAAATAGTAGGTCTCTCTTACTAGACTAATGGTTGTGCTGTTTATGTTACATGCAGAATGTCCCCAGAGTCATCAGATTTTATTTTTTAATAGCTATTTTTCTTTGCCTGCTCTACCTACTTTTTCATGGGGGTCTTTGGGGTTTTTTTTTTTTTTTAAATCTGTTGGTGCACCATTTCATAATTTTTCCAAGCAACTGGCTGGAAAAAAAACATAGTAGACCGATGAACTTGTTAAAAAAAGAAAAGTCGAGTGGAAAAATAAGTAGCTATAGGAAAGAAAAATAATTTAAAACCTACCAAGTTTCAAACTAGGGATATTCTTTATATAACGCAAATGCTACAATCATTATGGTAGAACAGGTAATTCTCATTTAGCGACTGCCTGGAATAGTGATTGTTCACATTTACAACGGTGATGAAAAAGTAACTTTTCTACAAATCCTTGCATTCACGACCTTTGCAGATCTGTAAAGCAAAGGAAAACTGAAATAAAATCATAACAACAGTCAGTTTCACTTGGCAACTATATCACTTAACAACTAAGTTGCGGTCCAAATTGTGCTCACTAAATGAGGACTACGTATAAAAAAACCCTGTTGCAATGAAATCTGTAGTAAGGCTTAGTCAGGGAAAACAGGATTTTCTTAAACCGGCTTAGAGTCAAACTGCCCTCAGTGCAGGACACAAACACATTAAGGGCGTAGGATGTGGTCCAGATATGACCTAAATCTCCTCAAGCAAATCAACATGGAGCAGAAGCAGCAGTTACACTTCATAATCCATATTCATAATTTTTGATATGATTCCATTTCTGGAAGGTCAGCTAGAGAGGATCCTTTGTGATCTAGTTTGTTGCAGAAGCTTTCTTCTGATCCTGCTTGAGGCAATGTATAAACTAATCCTGCAGATTAATATCCATTTATTAAACATTGCATTTTCAAATGGTATGGAAATCATAAAAATTCCATACCTTAAAATGATTTGTTTAAATTGATAGACTAGCATTACCCTTAAACCAAAGTGTCTAAATGCACCTGTTTAAGTCAGTTTCTTGTTCTCTTAGGTATTATTTAGGCATTGAATTTTCCCCATTAGTGGAGTGATTGACACTGTGGTCCTTACAATAACACATGATTATAACTCCTGAAAATAGCAATTACCTAAAATGGAAACCAGATGCTGTGAGAAATTTGACTCTCTTGGTTTCTGGTGAAGTAGGTGAATTTGTAAAGCAGAAAACCACAATCATTATTCAGATAGGTTGTACATGAATCGTACATGAATTAATGACATAATAGCTAAATCATATATGGTCAAAAGTAATGCTTAACTTCACTTATCAAAATAACCTAATGCAAAACAGATTCTTTTTTAAAAAAAATAAATATATATGGCTTTTTTAAAAAAACCTATATACTAACTTTTTAATACGAATACTAGACCTACGTGGAATGCTTCTTCGTGTGTACAAACCATTGTTTTTAAAAACAGAAGAGCTGAATATGAAGAGCTCATGCAACAAAGTACAACATGACAATACTTGATAGAGTTGTAATGTGGATTTTTCAGGACAAAAATCCCAAATATTCCCTCTACAAATTTGCAGTCTGAAAAAAGGACTGTACAGCAAAAAAATCCCTGAGGGGATTTTGCTACTGCCGCATTGTGTTCTTGAGGGTTGCTTTTCCAAATCCACTGTGTGGATGATAAGACGTCATTCCTGGCCTGGCTTGGCTAGAGAGATGCATCTGAAGTGGTTAAAATAGAGGCTCAGCAGCCGCCACCATTTTCAGTGTCATACGTTTCCCCCGTGTGACATCATTGCTGTAAAATTTGGGCCGTTCTTTGCTCCCTTTTCCTGCAGATGTGGAAGCCTAAAGTTGCATTCCATGGTCCCGTGCCACATTTCATCAGTGTTTTTCCTTTGCTTTCTCCAAAGCCTGTCCACATGTGGTGTGTAGATTGCCGGAGCTGTTTGGGGTCTCCCTCTCAAATGCTGCTACCTAATCCCAGGCAGATTCTGCCGGGCCCACACCTGCAGCTGATTGAATCCTCCTGGAGTACAAAGGCTTGATTTACCGCTTCGAGGAGACAAGGCCTAGTTGCAGCTGGACTTCAGCAGGAAAAGGAAGTTGTTTATCATCTCGTGTGCATTTCATTAGCAATTGTGTACCCGATATATGCGGCTTGTACAATAATTTCTAATCACTGACAGAGAGCTTTATGGTATCTGGCATGGTTTGGAGAAAGTGCTTAGGAACGGGCAAATTACATGCAAGAACTTCTTCACTCTTCACCCTCCCAGGCATTTTCTGTTTTGGTGACCTAGTGAAATGAAAAGAGCTAGTGCTTAAAATCCAGATAGCTACTGAAATTGGATTATTATTTTTTTTTGGTGCTTTTTTTCACCCCTCTTCATTTGCCAGTAGCAAATTTGATACCAGTTCTTCATCTCTTCCACTTTGCATGCGGAATCAACCATGCTGTTTATTGCTTCACCTAGATTTAAAGAATGCCTGACTCCAAGAGACTCCGGGTGATTTTTATTTTAAAAAGCCAGACCGATAAAATAGAAAGACAGATGATAGGTGTCCAGAGAGAGGAGTGGAGGGGGGAAGATAGAACAGCACAAAATGTTATTGGGACTCATCAACCATTTTACTCCAAGACCTGGAAAAATAGCCACGTTTTTAGTGACGTCCAGAACTCTGTCATGAGGGTAATAATACAAATCTTCAGAGCAAGGTTACTGCTACAATAGAGAAGGCATGCCTTAGATAGCTTTTATTCATTTTAATTGTTTTTAATCTTTTTGCTATTGCTATTGGTAAGCTGCCTTATTGGTGGCATATAAATTATTTATTTATAAATAAATAAATACTTGCCTCTGAGGAATTTGCCAAAAGGCATTGTTTCTGTGAGGGAACTTGAAATGCCCTCATTGCCAGATTTAATCAGCCAATCAGCAAAAATTGAGTTAAATGGCCCCTCAAATAATCAGGGTTTAGTCTATGAAGAGCTTTATGTGGTAGCTAGCACCTTGAATTGCACCTGGAAGCCAACTAGAAGGAACAATACTTTCTCCTTACTGCCATGTATGAGTTGCAGTTGTCATTTGAGACAGAACTTCAAAAGATTTTCAGTGTTTCTCCAAATACAAGTCATATTAATTTAATCCACGGTTGAATTTTGGAATGGAATGCAGTCAGCGGCTGTCGATGGAACTCTGCAAATGATCTGATCAAAAAATGCCACCAGCTTTTTCAAAAACCTTGGAATGACTCTTAAAAGAGCCTTCTGGAGTTCATTAATCAGGATTTTTCCTGGCTCTTTGACAACCTCTTCTTTGGGAACCAGAACTCTTGCTCCTGGTAACCCAATTCAACAAGCCCATTGGACAGTCTCCTCCCTCACCTAACTTCTAAATTAAAATAAGTTCTCAATAAAGTGGACCTATGAGAAGGAGTTAATCTCAAAAGGCTGGGAAGACTGCCACCTCTACCCTCTGAAAACAGCTTTTAGTGGTGATCCAGGGTGGAAAGAAAAAAACACCCAGCAAGGAACCCATAATTGATGCCCTAAAAGTATCTTGTGTTATATTCTACGGGGCCAGCACCACTGACCAGCCTGACTGTCAAGCCATAGTAAAGGTAGGCTATAGTAGAATGAGAGGAAAGCACATTAATACTGCTGTGTGGATAAACCCTTTGATTTTTCATGGTTTTTTTAAATTAAAAAAATCTATTTTGAACTTTTGAAAGCGCTATTAATTCAATCCTAATCTTAAACTAATTTAGAGCCAAAAGTATTTCCAGTGGTGTCTTCAGACAGCTGTTTGGCCCATAAAGAGCACATTATTGATGTCGAATTCAAAGCCAGAGAAAAAAGCATGATTGCTCCTGAAATCTAGAAAACAAGATTTTATTTAATATGAACTGCAATGAAGCAGCTTTTTCATATCACTGAGGGGGGAAATTACAGGGTACCTAAGGGTCCAGAAAAGATTCTTATTCATTCAAATTTATTCAAATTATCTCACACCTTTCTGCTCAGTAATAGGATTATAATTCTCAACAAGTGTCTTTTGTGGAAAAAAAGGGTATATTCTCTTTCTCCTGTTTTTCTTTACAGTGATTAACCAATATAAGACAAAAGTAACACAGAATAATAACACATAATGGGAGCTTGTTGTATGCTTGGACAGGAATAGGAGAACAGGTATGGCCCTCTAAAGAGTCAGGCCTTTCCTCAATTTCTCTGTTAGGGCACACTTCCAACTTGATTATTTCTTGTCTCAGTAAATTAAAGTTAAAATTAAGTCCACATAACTGGATAATCAGTGTGCGCTAAGATGATACCGTTTGTGCATGGAGTGAGAATTGAGCCAAACCTTGGGTTTTAATTTTAGCAAAATCTTTTTAATTCCCCCTTCCACCATTTGATTATTGCAGTATTAGAGAGATTAACAGAGCATTGTGTTTACAAGTGAGAGGAGCTCCTTAAATGCTTATTTATTTAATACTGCCCATCTCACTCTCCAGGTAAGCAATTTAACTGCTCCCTGAACATTCCACTAAATGACATTTACATTCACATGTTTATCCTGATGTGCTATTATGCAACAGATGTGCTGTTGTGCAGCTGCTGTGAATCCAATGTAACCCAGCAATTCACTTCAGAACAGGGAGTACTGAAATAGTACAAGTCAGAATGTGCAATTTAATGTCCCTTGTGACACAACTAGAGCAGCACTAGAACTTCAAAGTGAAGGCAATGTATTTCTCCTTATATCCATTGATGACATCAATAGCCCGAACTTGTTTGGCTCTGTGATGTTGCATTTATTATGTATTTATCATATTTATTATACAATTAACCAGTGGACTGGCTTGCCTCAAGAAATTGTGGGTGCTTCATCACTGGAGATATTTTAAGAAGAGATTGGACAGCCATTTGTCTGAAATGGCATAAGGTCTCCTGCTTGAGCAGGAGGCTGGAATAGAAGACCTCCAATGTTCCTTCCAACTTTGTTACTCTGTTATGTAATGCCTGATTGGCTGAAGTATCTCAATGAAGAAAACAGAAGCATTTAACAATAAAGCAGCAGCAGCAGTAAATAAGGGAACTGGATTCTAACATACAAATTAAGTTGCAGCGCTACACATCTTTAAAATGCATTTTTTTTTATTTCTGAGTAAAAATTGGCCAAAACTATATATGTTGCAGTGACTAAAAGGTCCTTCTGCCTACATGAGTTCTCATGAGCCTATGTTTAGGTTGAGGCAGGAATGTTCAAGGTTTTCCTTTGCTCATATTTTTAGACATTTTCTGAATTAACGTAAGGGAAATGTGAGTTTTGTTTAGGAGGTTTTGTTTTTTCAAAATTGACAAAGCAGTTCTCAGCTCAAAAATGTATTTTTGTATAAATTGGTATAAAATAATTTGTAAATTGAAGAAGAATCATCATTCAGCAGATTTATCAATTAATACATATGTAACTAACATGATTGGCAAGATTTGGATCCATCCATCCCCAATATAGATTTCCCAAGATACTCATGCGCCATTGACTTAAAAAATTCACATAGCCTTTGAATGATATCCGTGATAGCCAAACCTTTATATGTAGTTATCCTCTCTTCCATTTGAATGGCTATCATATCAACCAGAGAAAGAGATTTGTGTTCAGGTTCTCTGCTCTTTTGTTGATATTCCCAGTTTACATGTTAAAGCACATCTATGGAATAATTCAGTAACATTGTCTTTCACTTAATGTGAAATAGCCTGTCTCCGCATCAAAATCAGCATAGCTTGTATATAGTATCTGGAAATTTAATACAGGGAATGGTTATAACTGCAAAAACTATAACATCTGGAATGCCATCCTGGAAACCTTCCAGGACATTTCCACAAGGAACACTTTGTAAAAGTTGTTACCCTTCTAGGCATTTCAAAATTTTGTAAGTGGAATACGTTCCCAGCTCTGCCTAGGAGCAAAGATTGGATTATAAAGTGCTAAATGTTTTTTACAACTGTGTGAGCCATGATAGTACATGGATAATCATTCAAGGAAAATTATTTTTACAGGCAGTTTTAATGGATTTCTTCCAGCACTCAATTATACTCGTATTTCAGGAATCCAACAATACAGGACAATTTCTCTTCAGCTCATCTCCTGCCCGGAACCCTGAGATCCCATCCGAGGATGGAATGCTATTATAGCAGCTCTATTGCCTATAACTCAGGGACAATGATTGTTCCGGAGAAAATGGACATCTGGGGGAAGAAAGACGGGATGATTACCCAATAATCAGCTAAGCTTGGGCTAAGCTGCTTCCAAGATGCATTGTAATGCTTTCAGAAGCATTTAAGTAACATGGTTATATCTGTAAAAGAGTAAGCCAGTGGTAATTTGCCAGACAAGCAAGTCATTCTACTGCTATGTCCCAATGATTGTTATAGGAGGGATATATATATATATATATTCCACGTCTCTCTCTTTTCCATTAAAACCAATTTATGGGTCTCTCAAATGAATTCTAGATAAATTTTACAATAAAGCTCTTCAATATAAGCTACACTGGTGTTCCGAAGCCTTCACCCTGCAAAAGTTTTGGATTTTCATTCTCGTTGCAGATTATGGGACTCGATCAGCCCTTTTGGAAGTCACCATCAGGGAAGGTTAAGCTTCACACTGAACTTTTCACTTGATTCCTCTGCTTTGTCTTATAGCCAGATTTCATCTCCAGCAAAAGATGCATCCTACAGAAAATGACAATTCTTATCATGTGCTAAAAATGTGTCTCGCATTAGAACTGTTGCTTCACTTGTTAAGTGGTTATTTTAGGTTTTCAAAGGCATCCAGGGAATACGTGAATAAATTCAAAGGGCTTCAAATCTTATTACCTACTCTGAAGAAATGCGGGCATTGCCTTCATTCTATTGGATGAAATAAAATAAAATAGAAACATGATTTCTGGTCCACAATAAATCTCCTTAAAACATATAGAGTTCCCTAGGTGTGCTAAGTTTAAACCAAGAATAATAAGTTAGTACATAGTACTGGCAAGTGTAAATAATAAAATAATTTTTTGTCTCTGTTAAGCCAATACATGCAATAACTATTTCAAGATGTGTCAGGAGTCAATGTATAAATTGTACGTTGTACTCTGAAATGGAGTGAAGTAAACTAATTATGAAAGTGCCCACATTGCCATTTTCCTCCTATGCTTCTCACTGCTGCCACCATGTGAGCAAAATTATTTTTTTCGGGTTGCTATGATCAAAAATATACTTCACCCTTTGTTAACTTTGAGATTCCTTGTAGACTTTCATGCTGATTCCAGTGAGCTTCACAATATTGGGGAGACAAGGAAAGAATTTAAATATGTAGTGACGCTAAGGTGTTCAGATTAACTGTACAATTATTATTATTATTATTATTATTATTATTATTATTATTATTATTATATTATATTTATATACCGCTCTACTCCCGGGGGACTCAGGGCGGTGTACAGACAAATGATAAAATACATATAATACAAATATTTTAAAGAATTGATTAAAATACAATTAAATAATTTGGTCTTAAACCTAAAATTAAAACTCTAAATTTATGAGATTAAGATTTAAAAATATAAGAGCAATTTTAGAAGAGGTTAGTCCAGGCCAGCCTGCTGGAATAGAAACGTCTTGAGGGTACGGCGGAAAGCGCGGAGATCTGGGATTGTCCGTATCTCCGGGGGGAGCTTGTTCCACATGGTGGGTGCCCCCACAGAGAAGGCTCTCCCCCTGGGGGCCGTCAGTCGACACTGTTTGACCGACGGCACCCTGAGAAGCCCCTCTCTATGGGAGCGTACTGGTCGGTGAGAGGGTATTGAGAGGGTATCCAATTAACGGTGGATTTTAATATTATTGTAATTTGATTTCTAAAACCACAAAACTATAAACAAAACATTACGTAAGGCAAAATTAAAGTAGTTTTGGTAATGATCCGTAACAGCAACTTACATGTGAACAATCCATAGAAAAACATACCTATTTTAAGTTTGTTTAGAACTTTTCCCAGTTTTAGACACGAGCTTGCAAAGAAGCCGTTTTGAGGGGCTGCACACAGAAAAGGGGGTTAGCTTATTTTCCAAAGGACTAGAAGACAAAACCAGATACAATGGATGAAAACTAATCAATGAAAGAAGCAACCTGGAACTAAGGAGAAACCTCCTAACAATAAGAACAATTAACCAGTGGAACAGCTTGCCTTCAGAAGTTGTGGTTGCTTCATCACTTGAAGTTTTTAAGAAGAGGCTGGACAGTCACTTGTCTGAAATGGTATAGAGTTTTCTGCTAGAGCAG
>WNWU01000017.1:21719737-21749994 GCA_012654045.1 Ptyas mucosa | reverse complement strand
ATAGATAGATAGATAGATAGATAGATAGATAGATAGATAGATAGATATTGCAATGGCATTGAGTTTCTGCTTTTTAAGATTGACTAAGGGTATAAAAGAAGCTAGCAGTTAAGATATACACTGCAGAGTAGCCCCTGGAAGAGTAGCAATGAGGCCCTTGGAAAAGTATATTCAAAGGCATGAGGTAACTTACAAATATTAGAATCATGCAGACAATGTTTGTGTCTCTGGAAGAAAAAGTTGGATTTTGAAGAAGATGGAGAAGATGGATAGAAAGAAGATGGATGCTTTTGAAAGTTGAAAGGTGCTTCATCACTGGAGGTTTTTAAAAAAGATTCGATTGAAATGATATAGGGCAGTGATGGCTAACCTTTTCCAGACCAAGTGCCCAAACCAGGGGTGAAATCCAGCAGGTTCTGACAGGTTCTGGAGAACCGGTAGCAGAAATTTTGAGTAGTTCGGAGAACCGGCAAATACCATCTCTGGCTGGCCCCAGAGTGGGGTGGGAATGGAGTTTTGCAATATCCTTCCCCCAGGAGGGGAGGGAATGGAGATTTTGCAGTATCGTTCCCGTGGAGTGGCAATGGAGATTTTGCAATATGGTGGGAATGCAGATTCTGCAATATCCTTCCCCTGCCATGCCCACAGAACTGGTAGGGAAAAATTTTAGATTTCACTCCTGGCCCGAACCCCCAAAATGCAATGTGCGCCTAGCACCCACGCATGCACCCTGCCCCTTGTGCATGCACACATGGCCTCTCGCATGCCCTCACCCCCCATGCATGTGCGTGCCCCCCATATGCCCCCACCCCCCACGCATGCATGGCAGAGACCCGAAGACCAGCTGGCCAGCGGGAGGCATGTGCCATTGTGCAGCGGGGCTGAACTGGAGCGACGGCTCATTTGCCCTCAGAGAGGGTACTGCATGCCACCTCTGGCACGTGTGCCATAGGTTTGCCATCACAGATATAAGATCTCCTTCTTGAGCAGGGGGTTGGACTAGAAGACCTCCAAGGTCCCTTCCCACTCTATTCTGATTCCATTTCAGCTTATCCTTGATGGATAGACAAAAGACTCTGGGAACAGTTTACTGTGAAGATGATCCAACATCATTCTGATGCAATCTAGCCTATCAAGAGTTCCATGAGAAATATTAGTTGTCCCCGGTCACATTGTAGGTTTCTTTGTGTAAACTTTTGTTTCCTTAGGAATTCAATCTAAACATGAAATGTTTCTGCAAATTTGAGTGCATACTTAGTATTTATGTGCAGTACTATTTACAGCTTCTTATTAAAATCACTGAATATGCCATATGCAAACGTGGATACCTTTTTAGGCAGTACTTTTTAATACCTCTTTTGACAAAAAGGAGTAATAGCTTCCAAATGTTTTCTAATTTTGCTTTTGGACTTTTTCCAACATTGCCTTGTAGAACTCTTCTAACTAAGAAATTTGGATGCCTGTTTTAGATGGTTGTCCTGCTGAAATAGGCATCCTCTTTTCAGTTTCAATTTCTTCACTGATGATGAGACATTAACTTCTAGAATAAATTAAAATTAAGTTGAAATCATTCTTCCTCCACCTGCACAATATTTCTTGTGGCATTGGTTGCCACAGTTGCCAAGATATAATTTTCTTCCAATGCCTCAATCTTTTTTCCTCCAAATTTGTCTATTCCAACAGAAATTATAAGTATTGATACAGGTTCAATATTTTTCTTCCTTTCACTAGGCAATTGTGGGATGTCATAAGTGGCCGCACTCCCAGTGCCTCATATACTCCTCCAAATGGTTGGGAGGTATAAAATCATATCAATAAATATGTCCCTTCTACCTTTGAATGCATAGCCAAAAGCAAGGCTACTTCTGTATGGGGATATCACTATAGAGGCCCAGAAAGCAGTCTTAACTTTATTTTCCCTATGTAGCATAGGCAATCTCTATCTATTTTTATTTCATAAAAATTACATTGGATTATCAATGCTTGGCAACTAGCATGTATTATTGCAGTTGTAATGTCCTGGGGCCATGTGGCAAGCAAAGTCAACAGGGAAGCCAGATTCATTTAACAATTGTTACTAATTTAATACCTGCAGGAATTAACAATTGTGGCAAAAAAGATAATAAAATGGGGCAAAACTCATTTAACCACTGTTTTGGTTAGCAACAGAAATTTTGGGCTAAATTGTGGTCTTAAGTCAAGGACTACCTGTAGTATAGATGTGACCTAATGCAATATCTCCAAATTCCATGTTGCATTCTAGGAGTGGTAATCCCAGGCAGTCAGTGGTGGGTTTCAAAAATTTTTACTACCAGTTCTGTGGGTGTGTCTTGGTGGCCGTGGTATGGCTTGGTGGGCGTGGCAGGGGAAGGATACTGTAAAATCTCCATTCCCTCCCCACTCCAAGGGAAGGTTATTGCAAAATCCCCATTTCCACCCGATCAGCTGGGACTCGGGAGGCAGAGAATAAATGGGGGCAGGGCCAGTCAGAATTTTTACTACTGGTTCTCCGAACTACTCAAAATTTCTGCTACCAGTTCTCCAGAACTGGTCAGAACCTGCTGAAACCCACCTCTGCAGGCAGTGTAATCAATTTCCATTGATTTCAGTGTTGTGTTTTGTGTACAAAAGAATTTATACAGGAACGGGAATAGTTTTACATGGGTGCATATAACAAAGTCTGGAATCTTTTGAACTCTTGGAGAACATTCTTTCTTCTGCGCTATGTGATTCTGCTTAAATACGAAGTCTATTTTCTTTTGATTTTGCATGCCTTTTAACACCAGCTGCTGTAAAAGTCCTCCTAGAACTCCTGTGTAATGGAGTAAAGCTGAAAAATTATTTATGTTATACACTGTTGTGTATTCCAAACTGACATTCCGAAGCCACTGGGAGAACACCATGCCATGGACTCAATCAGTTTGTTTCTAATACTTCAATTGTAGGGTTTACCCTTTAGGGTACAGATATCCTGGCAATAGAGTTGATGAAGTGCTTATATGAAACTGGATTTACTGACTTTTTTTTGGAAGAATATGTGTTTTAAAAATAAACATAAAAGTTAAGAAAACACATCCGGATTAATAATTACTTATGAAGTCAGAGAGACAAAAACTTTAGCAGCTGTTGACCCAGCCAGTACTTCTATATATTTTATATTATTGCTTAGTATAACATTGGAAGCTGCATCACCGTCTCTTTTCAAGAAGTATATATGAGGGGGGGAAAAGAAGGCAGATATATTTTACCTTAGTATCACACCATTACAAAATTAGATTCGTTTATAAATACAGAATCAGTGAGCCACCTAGAAGTTGGAGGAGGCCAGTAAGTCTCTTCTGAATATTCAAAATATCTGCATCCCATTTCTAGTAGACATTCTATCAGGTGCACAAATTCATTGATTTGCTGTCATTTTTAGCCATTTGTGTATAACTTGGTTTTGTTGGCTCCAGTTTTGCTCTAAAAAACTGCTTTTTTGAAGCAGTTCAGTGGTTTGAATCCCTAGTACAGGTCTTCCGCGTGAGCAGGGGGTTGGACTAGATGACCTCCAAGGTCCCTTCCAACTCTGTTACTGTTTGTGTTGCAATTTTCAGATCCCTGTTTTTCATAATCAACTCGGTTACAGAGGTGATGAGTGCACCGTTGGGAGACCAAGTTAAGGATAGATTGTCATGGAGAAGATCTATTGATGCGGTCACTAGGAGTTAAAAAATCATTATAGACTTCTCAAGAAAGCTAGGTCTTCAAATAATGTGCTCATAATATGAAAATTTGACCCTGGTTACTTGTGCCTCAAATGAGAACTTCGGATTCATTTGTTCTGTGGTGCATTTTGGGTGCTTCTTAATTATTCATGGCATTCTCAGGAGTCTTCTCCAACATCAGAGTTTGAAAACACCAATGAATATTCTATCCTGCTTCTTTAGAGTTGATTGTCTGCAAAATTCTGACCTTTGTAGGTACAGTTTCATACATCACCGTATCTGAATATATCGCTGCTATTCTAAGTATTAGTTTGCGGTTTATTTCTTGTCTGCTGATTCTTTTATTTCAGATAGTTGCTCATAAAAGGAAGACGCTATCCACCACTGCAGTATCTCCATTGTCATTTGTGAGGCTGGTTGCCGTCCCTGCTGTCTTTATTATCATGTTGTCTTGAGATTCAATCTTAGTCCCATGTTTTCATTATACTTCTTGACTTTCATTATTAGAACCTGCAGATCACTTGCATTTTGAGCTATCAGAGTAATGTCATCAGTATAGTAATTGAAATTTCTTTTTCCGGTTTTAAGACCATGCTCATCTTCTAATCCAATTTCCCACACTACATAGTCAGTATAAGGGCCAAATAAATTAAGGAAGAATATATCACTTTGTCTCATTCCTTTGCCGAGCTGGTCTCCTAACCTGTTGCTAACCTGTTCACCATGCTCTGTCTGAACTGTGGCTCCCTGATCTGTGAATAGGTGTTACATGAGGACAATGAGATGTTATGCAACTTCCATCTTCCTAAGCACATCTATCAGCATTGGAATTCTATTTCACCGATAAAACATTGATAAGAAATTTAACAGAAGGATGTTAATACAGAAATCTAGTTGTTTACCAAGTCAGACATCAAGAAGAAAACTACTGTCACTCCAAAAACAGGTGATATACTAGTTGTCATACATGGTTCTATATTTGATACAGAACCAAATTTGCTGCGGGTAGTATTTGATTTATGACCATGATTAAGCCCAAAATTTCTGTTGCTACATGAGACATTTGTTAACTGAATTTTGCCCCATATTAAGGCCTTTCGTTCCACAGCTTTTAAGTGAATCCCTGCAGTTGTTAAGTTAGTAACATGATTGTTAAGTGAATCTGGCTTTCCCATTGACTTTGTTTTCAGAAGATTGAAAAAGGCGATCACATGACCCCAGGACACTGCAGCGGTCATAAATATGAGTTAGCTGTCAAGCATCTGGATTTTGATCATGTGACCATGAGGATGCTGCAATAGTCATAAATGTGAAAAACGGTCATAAGTTTTGTTTTTTCAACGCTGTTATAACTACAAATGGCCCCAAATAAGCTGTTGTAAGTCGAGGACCACCTGTATGTTCTAGTAAATATATTTTGCAATGTGTACTTTGATCCTCCTCCTGTCTGGTGGCTTCTTAACAGTATATGGGCTATTGGATTTGGAAAGACCTCACTTCTCTCCATGTGCTTCATCCTCCCTTCCTGTTCATCTTTTAATGGCATTTATTTATTGTTTTACTATTTAAACATGTAATACTTTTAATGTTTGTAAGCCACCCAGAGTTGTCTCTGGTGAATAAATAAAATAAATGAAGGCATAAAGTAAATAAATAAATATTGGTATACATGTGGGTTGTTCGCATAACAATCTGCAGAAGGTTAAGGCTGATTCATATGCGATACATGTTTTCTTATCACAGTGATGGCTAACCTTTTTTTTTTTAAATTTGATTTATATGCCACCCTTCTCCGGAGACTCAGGGCGGCTTACAATGCGCTAAGCAATAGCCTTTATACTTTTGTATATTTATACAAAGTCAGCTTATTGCCCCCACAAACTGGGTCCTCAATTTACCTACCTTAGAAAGGATGGAAGGCTGAGTCAACCTTGAGCCTTGGTGAGATTCGAACCTGCAGTAATTGCAGGCAGCTGATGTTAATAACAGGGTGCTTTAGACCACTGTACTATCCAAGGCTTTTTGCCATTGCGTGCCAAAAGCGGGAGAGTCTGGGGGTTCGCGCATGCGCGTGGCCACACCCATAATTCAATGTGCCCCACCCACCATGCATGTGCGTGTGACCCCCCTGCGCTCCCCCGCTTTTGGCACGCGATGGCACGGTGGGCCCAGTAGGCCCATTTTTTGCCCTCCCACAGATTCCAGAGGCTTTCTTGGAGCCTGGGGATGGCGAAAATGAGCAAAAAAGTGGGTCTTCTGGTCCCACCGGAAGTCGGCAAATGGGCCATTTCTGGCCTCCGGGGTGGTGGAGAAGGCCTGTTTTTCACTCTCCCAAGGCTCCAGAGGCTTTTCTAGGAGCCTGGGGAGAGTGAAAAACAGGCCTTCCCCACCCCCCACCCCACCCTCCAGAGGCCAGAAACAGCCTCTTTCCTGACTTCTGGTGGGCCCGGAAGGCCCAAAAATCAGCTGGCTAGCATCCACATGCATCCCGGAGCTGAGCTAGGGCAACACTTGTGTGCCCTCCAATATGGCTTTACATGCCACCTGTGGCCCCCATGCCATAGGTTCACCATCACGGTCTTATCACTTGATTTTCAAATTTTTAAAACTTGCCAGTTGCTTCTTAAGTTGATTTTTTTCCTTTTTAAAAAGTGTTAAAAAACAACAGGAGATGGTATGAAAGAGATCAATTCAACCTGTGATTTTTCAAGCAGGTGTGTGCATTGGCCTACAATTCCAAGTCATTTTGAAAAATGATTGAGATTTTAAAATAATCATGAGTAATTAATGAATAAAATAATTATGAGCAATTACAATCATTTTGATTAAAACTAGCTTTGCCTTCCAAAATGGAGCATAACTAGAAAAATATATTTTTATGTAGAATGAAATTCCTGACATTTACAGTTAACTTAATCTAATGGTTAAGGCACATTTATAGTTAAAGAGAGTCAGTTTGATCTAATGGTTAAGACCAGAGGTGATATTCAGCCGGTTTGTATCGGTTCGGGCGAACCTGTAGCAGAATTTTTGAGTAGTTCGGAGAACCAGCAAATACCACCTCTAGCTGGCCCCAACCCTGCCCACCCGCTCGCATTTTCGGCAAATCAATGGTGGGATTATTTGAAACCCACCAGTGGTTAAGACACCAGGCTAGAAAGCCAGAGACCATGAGTTCTAGTCTAACCTTAGCCATGAAAGCCAGCGGAGTGACTTTGGGCCAGTCAATATCTCTCAGCCAACCCACCTTCACAGGATTATTGTGGTGCAGAAAAAAAGGAGACAGAAGATGTGTTGGATATGTTCACTGCCATGAGTTAAGGAATAAAGGAAGAACTCAAGTAACAGATGATGAAAAAGACCTATGCTTTATATACCCCAGTACCGGTCATCACAAGTAGTACAAAAATGTTGGTATCAAGCAGTTGCCTTTATATTTATGTAAATGTTGCTTTTATTTATTTATTTTTATTTATTTTTATTTTATTTCCAATTTATATACCGCCCTTCTCCCTGAGGACTCAGGACGGTGTACAGCCAGACATAAAAAACATGAAATATAAATATTAAGACATTTAAAATATATATAATTTGGCTACAAAATTTAAAACTCACAGACCAATTAAAATATTAAAAATATTTAAAATTTCTTCTTAAGCCAGCCCGGCTTGTTGGAAAAAATATGTTTTTAGGGCACGGCGGAAGGCACTGAGGTCATGAATTCTCCTAATCTCCGGGGGCAACTGGTTCCAGAGGGTGGGTGCCCCCACAGAGAAGGCTCTCCCCCTGGGGGTCACCAGCCTACATTGTTTGGCTGATGGCACCCTGAGGAGGCCCTCTCTGTGGGAGCGCACAGGTCGATGGGAGGTCATCGGTGACAGCAGGCGGTCTCGGAGATAACTAGTCCCTATGCCTAGTTAGATCAGGAGCTGTTTTTCTATAAGTTTCTTGAACTCGTAGGTTTCTTACATGCTCCTGTAACATTGAAGATTTCAAAATATGTTCGATAATGCAAAATCTCAACGTTCTATTTCAAATCCTTACTAACTGATGGCATGATTGGGTAGTGTAGAAGCACAAACCTTTGTCTCCCCTGTACATTTAAAAAGCATGGTTGTAGTTGAACAGGGGTAGGAAATCAAAAGTAGATGCCCTGTTACAGCGACGCCCAGCCTTTTGGGCATTGGGGACCGGTTCCATAGAGAGAGGTTTTTCTGCATACTGGAGGGGATTGGTTTCTTGTGCTGACTGCATCCCATGGATGGGGCTTTGCTTGTTTGCCGCACCATGGTTTCTGACATGCCGCGGATCTCTGCCGGTCCATGGATCCCTGCCCTATGACATCTACGATAGGGAATGACATTCCAAATTTATCCTAGTAAGTATGAAAATGTGGTGAGTAATAGGGTAAAATCCTTTGCTTCTTTGTGCTTTGATGAGTCTTGGATTAATTTATTTACAGAAGTAGTCTCATAAGATTTAGGTATACCTGCTTCTCTGGATTTGATCCTTCGGGAGGATTTTGGCTCATTATTGCTTATTTGAATTTCCTGTGTGCTGTACTTTTGCTCCAGAATAAAAATGTTGATTATGAATCTCTTTATGCCTTGTTGAAAGCATTCTGGGCAGTGCATCATGGGCCCAGCTTTTCCCAAAGAGAGTTACAAATCCACGTAGAACCTCCAACTGCTGGATTTTGTATTTGTATTTTGGAACTTGCTGAAAGACATACAAGGTCATATGCAGCAAGGAAGTTCCCCGTTGATTGTACATTGGAGAAAGGCTATGAGTATGGAAAATCTTACCCTAAGAAAACATGCACCAAGTACAGCCACTTAGAATGGTAGGATATGAATAATTAGAACAGAGGACGGGTCCTCTTTCTTCTCTGTCCAAGTTTGTTCCCCTCCGGGAACTTACTCCAGTGAACAGATGTTGATGAATGCTAAACTACACTGCAGGTGTTGTGCGATGCCAGAGAATAAGAGTTAAAACTAGCTAATGCGTAGTGTGGTTCTGGTTCCATTGCATGTGTTGCCAACCAACCCTCTTGGGGAGGATAACCAGTCTGATAAAAAAAATCAAAATTGCGTTTGCTATAAGCATCCATTTTTGTTTTACAACTTTTACCAAAGCAAATGCTGGGAAGGCAGGGCTAGAACAAAGAAATGGGTGGAGTCATAATTAAAAGTCACACTATATGCAACTAATGTTCTTGCTGCTGCCCATGCATTTAAGAATGGTTCACTTCTGCAGCAAGAATTACCAAAGCAGCAAGAATAATCTATGCTCAGAATTGGCAAAATGATAATATACCATCCGAAGATAATCTGATCGGAAAAGTTTTGGAATGTACAGAGATGGACAAATTAACAAAGGAGATACAAGAAAAAGAGGAAACAGAATATTACTTAGTATGGGAGAAATGGTATGAATGATTGGAGGAGAGAGATAAAAGGCAAGGAAAAATTAAATAATGGTCGAAATAGGAATAGAAATATAATTGCAAATATGAGGGAACAAAAATTGTAGAAATGAAAGTGTGTACATGGGTATTTTCATGTATATATGTAAATAAATAAATATTAGAAGTATATGTATAAAAGATATAGTAGAAATAAGGGAGGAAAAATGTATAAGTATGAAATTTTTGATGCAAAATTGTTGAAACAGAAAAAGTGTTAAAACTTTCTTTTTGTTTTTAAAAAAATGATTAATAATATATATTTTTTTTAAAAAAAGAATGGTTCACTTCTGTCACATTAAAACTACAATATTGTGATCAATTTTGCAGAGACTTTCATCCACGTATTTTATGGGGAATATGAGATTTTGCACTTCTGGTTTAAAAAAATACATCAAAATATTTCTGTGTGTCATATTTGTATGTGTGTGTGTGGGGGGGTCATTTTGAGTCAGTGTTGACTCCTGCTGATTCTCTGGACAAGCTTCTGCAGTTTTCTTGGCAAGGTTTCAGATATGGTTTGCCATTGCCTCCTTCCAAGGGGTGAAAGAGAGTGACTGGCCTAAGGTCATCCAGCTGACTTCATATCTCAGACAGGGCTAGAACTCCTGCTCTCCTGGTTTCTAGCCAGATGCCTTAACCACTACATCAAAAAGACTCTCTGATATTTTATGACGATTCTTATTAATGGCATAATGCTGAATTGGTAGTAGATTGTTTGGAATTTGCTGAGGATAAATGATAAATCTAAAAGTTACAAATAAAAAGATAACTATGGTAACCTCTTCTGTTGCATTCCCATGACTTTGACTTCTTCTGTCCTCAGCTTATGTCCAAGACTGACTTCAAATGTCATTAGCTCTCCCAAGTATTAAAATGGTGTCTTCTCTTTTATGCTGATAGAAACCCAGGCCAGCTCCAAAAATGTTGGAAAGGGTCCAGAGATATTTTACTAGAAGAGTACTCAAATCTTCTGCTTGAAATAAAATTCCCTATCCCACCAGGCTTGAAATTTTAGGTCTGGATAGCCTCGAACTACACCGACTACGTTCTACGTTCTACATTTTGGTTATTTACCAAAACGTCCTACCTGTAAATAAGTACTTTAATTTCAATTGTAATAACACAATTGGGCTATCAATAAATTCAAACTCAGTGTAATTCGCTCTAATCATGACTGTAGGAAATATGTAATTTGCTCTAATCATGATTGTAGGAAATATGACTTCTGCAATATAGTAGTAAATGTCTGGAACACTCTACCTGATCCTGTTGTTAGTCTTGCTAATCCCCATACTTTTTACCTTAAACTGCCTCCCTAGACCTTTCATATTTTTAAAAAGGTCCCTAAGGGGTCGTGCATAAGCACACCAGCATGCCTACCGTCCCTGTCCTACTGTCCCCATTTATATGTACTCATTCTATGTGTTTATGGCTGTTTTGCTATTTATATCCTTTTATTTGTGCCAATTTTTTTTCATGTGTCCATGTCTATGTCTATACTGTTACTTGTTTCCTTGTACTTGTTGATAAATAAATAAATAAATAAATAAATAAATAAATAAATAAATAAATAAATAAATATTGTCTACCCTTTCCTCCAAAGTAAACCTTATGTGCTTTGCAAACTATTCTGTTAGCAGGGTAGACAGGTGATCGTAAGGTGGATTTCTTTTCAAACTGGTTTCTGTGAGGATTTGAAGAGGTTCTACAGTTGGGGTAGGGGGAGAGACCTATACAGAAGACATAGGTTCCCCCCACTTTAGTCTCTCACAGAAAGTTGTTCTCCCTTCATCTGTAAGAAAAAAACTCTTTCCAAGGACTAAGGGAGAAAAAAATCTCTGTGAAGGATTAAAAATTCTCCATATCTCACAGAATGTTTTTCTTCCCTAGTTCCTTGTGGAGAATTTTCTTTTAAGGACTAAAAGGGGGGAAAAAAATACCTCCACAAGGGAGCGGAGAGAAGGGTGGAAATAAGATATAGTACACTGTGGCAAGATTTTTTTTTTAATCCATTAATACTAACCAGGGTTGGGTTCTACTTACCTTTACTACCAGTTCGCAGTGGGAGCACGCGTGCTTCTGCGCATGCACAGATCACCCATGATGACATCGTGGCAGGTGGGCAGAGCCTCCCGCCGGTTTTACTACCAGTTCTATAGAACCGGACAGAAGTGGGAGCAACCCGCCATTGGTACTAATGTACAGTGGAAACCGTGGGGCGTACCATTTGACATTCAAGAGCCTCACCACTTTCAATCAAGGGTTCCAGGAATTTTGTCTTTCATGAACAAGTTCCACAGCCTCAAAAGGTATGAAAACCTCTGCTCCAAGGGATGAAGAAGAACTCAAAGTTTTCTCCCACAATTCATAATAAAAGGGAAATCTGGGAAGGAAAGGCTAGTCTGAACCCTTCCACCCGCTCCCCAGGCTGGGAGTATAAGAGAGAGCTATCTATATAAGATTCTCTTGGTATGTCCCTACCCAACTTTTACCATATCCTATTTTGAGGGTGGCAACGTCACGAGTTTCCCGATCTTGGGGAAAGCCAATCTCCATGCTGGATTGCCTTATTTCTCTTGTTGAGGTCAGAATCTGGGATCTTCTATAAGAAAATCCAATTGCTCCTAGGTTGATCTTTCAATGGGCCTAAGACTGGTGGAGCTAAACATTCAAACACATTATAATGCAATAGTTCTTAAACTGCAGGTTTTGGAGCTCTTTGTAATTGCTTGTTCGTGTGTTGAGGATCCAGTTTTGAGCTGATGCTGCTGAGATGCTTGTGTAAAACAACAGAGTCTCGCAAGATTGTAGAAGGGGAGAGATTGTGTGGGAAACAGCATTATTTGAGATTGGGAAAAAGGATAATAGTTATGTTATAACAGTCTTACAACACTGGTTCTTAGAGTACATTCCTTTTGTGATACTATGTCCCACCCTCCCAAAAAACTTAAAAATGATTCATTTGAACTACATTATGAACATGTTAAGTAATCTTAGCATTGAATGATTCCTACAGCCAAAATAGAGTTTCTAGTCTGCCTCCCTCACCATGGTAAAATGTTTTGAGGGAATAAATTTTGGACAA
This sequence comes from Ptyas mucosa, assembly GCA_012654045.1. Classification (NCBI taxonomy): domain Eukaryota; kingdom Metazoa; phylum Chordata; class Lepidosauria; order Squamata; family Colubridae; genus Ptyas; species Ptyas mucosa. The sequence continues at coordinate 21,737,735 of WNWU01000017.1, read as the reverse complement.
TGGCTCTTAGATTTATGGGGAGTGTAGTAACGAGTTTATAACTGCATGAATCATCTGGACTGCTCAGTTCACCACATGCCTTAATAAAACTTTCATTTTAATAAAACAAAGTTAAGGCAAATATTCCCAGAGTCTGCCTTGACATTCCTTATACATTACCCTGACTCAGGAAATTATTCCTATATATTTTACATCAGCTATAGTGGATTTGGGATCAGGATTAGAAAATACTGACTACTGTGACATTGAGCAGAACTCCTTTGGGTATGGGGATTAACTCTTGAGCGGGCCAAATGAGATAAGACCCCAACATGCACAATGTTTATGCGTCCTGTATTCTTGCCTGGTTCTTATCCTCCTCATGCACTTAATGTGCATAGTTCTGCAAGCAGAAGAATGCTTCCATATCTTTAGGAAACTGCTGTCTGCTGATTTTTCATTCATCTTCATTCTGCATTAACGCTCCCTGATGTCCTGGAGTTCTCCAGTGATTGAGACAGGAATCTAATCCAACATGGGGAACCTGGGACTTTTTGCAGATAAACTTGGGCTCTTGAAGCTGCTGCAGGAGATGCTTTGTGAGGAACCTCAAGGAGATAAGGGAGAACACACTGTGATGTCTAATTTTACATATATTACATATATTATTAGAATAACACAGTTGGAAGAGACCTTGGAGGTCTTCTAGTCAAATCCCCTGTTTAGGCAGGAAACATTATAGCATTTCAGACAAATGGTTGTCCAATGTCTTCTTAAAAACCTCCAGTGTTGACACACCCACAACTTCTGGAGGCAAGTTGTTCCACTGATTAATTGTTCTAGCTGTCAGGAAATTTCTCCTTAGTTTTAGTTTGCTTCTCTCCTTGATTACATCCATTGTTTCTTGTCCTGCCTTCAGGTGCTTTGGAAAATAGGTTGACTCCCTCGTCCTTGTGGCAGTCTTTTAGATATTGGAATACTGCTATCATGTCACTCCTAGTCCTTCTTTTCATTAAACTAGACATATCAATTAATACACACATATCTACTCTCAAATACAAAGTTTTATTGAGTATCAAATAAACTCATCCAACTTTCAGTGGAAGGACCAGAGAATAGTCAGTATCAGCATTCGTAAAACAGAAGTTGGAAGCAACATGGTTTCATTTCCACAGGTTTCATGGATATGGTTTTAAAATGGCAGGTGCTGATAACAGTCTCATCCTAGAAATCTCACTTTATTGGAGCATCACCAGACAGAGTCCATATGGTGTAGTGGTTAAAGTACTGCTTCACTAAGACAGGAAATATCACTCTCAACCATGAAACTTAACATGAGTTAAGGAGTGACTTAACATGAGGTGGGATTGCTAAGTACATCACTTTGAGATCTTATAGGAAAAAAATGAGATGTGAATCTAATAAACGAGCAATCAGACAAAGAGATGATGGCCATTCCTTCCCTCAATTTAGTCTAACAGAAGTAGAAATTCCAAAGAGTAAAATATTTAAGTCCTAAATCCTTAAATACAATCTTACATTTGTCCAAACTCACTTGGACAAATGGTAGCTGGATGAGTCTGCCTAATCTATTTCTGGTTCTCATTTGTTTAATTCTAAAAAATCCATTATTCCTGTTGTACATTAAATTAAATTTGTATCTAAATGCATATATGAATATATATTTGAAAATATCATTCTTATAAAATGCACATTTCTAAATATTGCTTTTGTTCTGGTTCTTTGTGATTTAAGGGATATTGTTTTTCTACTACTGTCACTAATTGCTTCTTCAAGTTTTTTAAAGATCATGCTTGTGTTGTTAGCAATTGGGTCAGACAGTTTTTTTTTAATTGCCTTCAATTTTCCAATTACTGAGGTCTTCTCCAATGATTCTTGCTGTTATATTATTGAGTTTTATGATTAGTTATTCCATTATGCAGTCTATCTTTCCTCTATTTAATATTATTTGTTCTTATGCTTGCTTCCTGATCATGATACGTATTCTTTAGTAGGTAGATAAGGTGACTCGGTGCATTCATTTTAATTTTTTTTAAATTAACCCTCAATTTATTGTGATACACACATTCAAAAGCTTAATATGAAATAATAGTATAGGTTGACTCAGCCTTCCATCCTTCTGAGGTCGATAAAATGAGGACCCAGATTGTTGGGGGCAATATGCTGACTCTGTAAACCGGTTAGAGAGTGCTGTAAAGCACTTTGAAGCAGTATATAAGTCTAAGTGCTATTGCTATAATCAATAAAGTTAAAATAAATAATTTTTTTTTGGAAATGTTTCATTTTCCAACATGATGTCAATTTTTTTCTGAATTCAGCTTGCACATCTGGCAGTTTTGCTTCCCTGCCTTGATGAAGTACAAAATCTTGAGCATTATCTTTTTAGCATGTGAGATAAGTGCAGTTGTTTGCAGTTTGAGCATTCCTTAGCATTGCCGTTTTTTTATATTGGAAAATAAAATTATCTCTTTCAATCTCTTGGCCACTGCAGCATTTTCCACAGCTGCTTTCAGTCAGCAAGTGGCACTTTCACTGCATAAACTAAGCTGTTTGGCTGGTGTTTCATCATTTCCTGCAGCTTTGTTGTGAGTATTATAGTATATTCTAGGGTCTGTTTAACAAAATGCCTGGCTGTAATTCAATGATTAAATCTTTATACTGTACATGTCATTGATTTTGGAGGGGTTTTGTACAGTTCTTCCATATATTCACACCCTCTCCTTTGCATGTCTTCTTTCTCCAGTAGAATTTTGCCTTCTCTCTCTTTCAGCATGGCCGCCTTTGCATTAAAAAAGTCCCTTGATATCTTTAACTGTCTTAAGCAAATCTCTTGCCTTTCCCATTTGATTCTGATCCTCAGTTTCTTTGCATTACGTATTTAGATATAATGCTTCATATTTTGCTCTTCTCTACAGCTTAGTATTTATTCGGGTAAATTCCTCTCACTGTTGCCTTTCCTTTGTCCAGCTACTTTTAACATATTGGCAGACTGTCATTAACCTTCCTTTGCATTTTGGGATATTTTTATTTGCTTCCTCTGTTCCTTCAGTCACCAATGTTAATTCAGTGTTCCTCAGGCACTCTATTTAGAATAGAATAGAATAGAATAGAATAGAATAGAATAGAATAGAATAGAATAGAATAGAATAGAATAGAATAGAATAGAATAGAATAGAATAGAATTCTTTCTTGGCCAAGTGTGATTGGACACACAAGGAATTTGTCTTGGTGCATTTATTAGTCAAATCCATTTAATCTAGTCTTTAGTTTCACCACATAACCATATTAAATACTGCTGAATTCTCAGCTTGATTTTATAATTTATTTTGTTTCATTGTTTGGTTTAAGTTGCAAGCAGAAAATTATGATCTGAGCCTAAGTCAGCCCAAGTCTTGCTTTGCCAATTGATCAGAGCTCTTCCATCTTTGCTTGGGTAGAATATACTGAATTTGATTTTGGTATTACCCATCTCCATGAACAGAGGTATCTTTTAGTCCTTTGGGAATATTGTTTATATTCCCTATAAACAATGAAATTGGGGGGAGGGGAGTCTACAGAGTATCTTCCACTTCCTTTTGTGCACCAAATATTCCCATTATTTCAGATTCTACTTTACTTCCCACTTTAGTATGAAGTCTTTGATTTTTGATATTGTGTCAGCAAGATACCATATATCAGAATAGAACTCTTAAGTTCTTCCTCTGTATTTTAATTGGAACATAGTTTTGGAGCCCTCTAATATTGATTAGACATTCTGCGTTGGAGATCAGTCTGCCTCCTGTACTCCATCCCTGGAGAGTGTCAAGAAAAAAAAGTTTGACATCCATTGATCTGGTATTGTATGACTTGTACCAATTCATTGCCTTTGCCATCTTTTCTTTGAAGGTCACTCCATTTCTAGGATTTTCCTGTCCACATTAGATCTGTGAAGTAACCCAGTCCAGTCTAGTCCAGTTCACTGATTTTCAGGATGTCAGTCTTGATGTTTCTGTTCTGATAACATCATTTGCCTTGGATATGGTTTGCCTTGATTCAAAGTTCTAATAGTCCACATTCCAACTGTATTCATATCTTCACAAGACTGTATTCACAAGACACATTCCAACTGTATTCATATCTTCACAAGACTGGACAACTGAACACAGCTGGGTGGTTTTTTTTCCAGCTTTAATTCAGCAACATCACAGGCAACAATCTATTCACATGCATTTTCCTAGTATCTTGTGAGATTTTTATCTCTCTCTTAGTAAAGCTGAGAACTAAACAACTAAGTAAAATATTGCATGTTACTGCTTTCCAGAAATGCTGCAGGAATAACTCTCATTTCTAATTATTTGAAGCCAAAAGGAAGAAAAAGATCATAGGGAACAAATAAAAATCCAGTGGTAGATCCCAGTCATAGGCTTCAGGGCAATCCTGGATGAGATGAAGTTCTCTAGAACAAATGCGGGCATAAAAAGTTATCCAGGTATTTTCAACTATTGTTAACCACAATTTTAACAAAGCTGGTGTGAAAAGAACATGGGCATTGCTGCCCAAAACTTCTGGAAGGTACCAGATAGCTCACTGTTGCAACAAAAATCATGCAGGGTAGTTTCAACTGTGTCACCTGTTTCTTGATCTTTTCTGTCAGTAAAAAAATTATTACTGGCCTCTAAATATATACCATAATATCACCCTTCCCACTCTCCAAGATTATTTTCTGCAATCCTGAGAGAAATATGGTTTTACCTAAATATGCTTGGTAATGTAGTTCAGATATCATAAGTTGTGGCACATTTCATTGTTTGTTCCCTATCAGAAAGAAGCTTAACATTCACCAAAACCTATGGAATAAGTGTGCCATTGTGAATGACGGCCATTTGCCTGGGCCTTGCATCACATTGCTTAATCTGGCCTACTGCCTAGATAAAGACGCGTGGATTATAAAGAAAACACTTCTCTAAGAATGCAGTGTGAAAAGCTGTAAAACATAATCTTTGTCCACAGATCGTGTATTTGTTAAGGAATGTTAAACAAGCGTGGTAACATTTTAATTGCTTTTCTGCCCTGTCTTACTTTCTCTTTCTTTATGCAAACTGTGATCCATGTACAAAAAATGTATTTTCCTGAGTACTGTAATAGGAAGAGAATAAAGCTTATAAAGAAGCCTCAGTGATGCTTGTGAATGCTATGTAAGAGTGGTTAAGGCACCACCAGGCTAGAAACTGGGAGACTGGGAGTTCTAGTCCTGCCTTATGCGTGAAAGCTGGCTAGATGACTTTAGGCCGATCATTTTTTTCCCTCAGCCTAGCTCACCTCACAAGGTGGTTGTTGTGGGGAAAATAGGAGAAGAAGGATTAGGTATATTCGCTGCCTTGAGTTGCTTATAAAATAATAAAGGTGGAATTTTAAAAAATCTTAAGCAAAAGGTACTGAAGCCAACAACTTTGCTCAGGTGGACACAATCAAAGGTCCAGAATTAAGAACTGATCAACTATTAGATCGGTCAGACAGGACTTAATTTTGTCCATCCACTCCTACCGATGACATCATCCAGCTAGACTCCTGGGCGCAAAGTTTGCTATTTGGCTTCCGTTTCTAGTTCTGGAATGTAACCTAGACAATTTTTCTCTGTCATTTGTTCCACCCAGACAAATGGAGGGAACAAAGGTCCCTCCTGAAGGTCTGCTGAAACCATCAAGTCTTAATTGTTTTCCATAGGGCTAACAAAGTTGGGACCCACCTGATATTTGGGGAATGTGGTTTCAGAGTAATGGGGTAGCAACAGAACATGTGCGTGACCTATAAGAATAGATTAAATTGAAAATTGTTGTGGTGAAGCATCTAGGTAGTCTGTTCTTTAACTTTTACTTTCTTAGTTCAGGCAATCATTCCCTTGCTGTTTCTACAAATTTGCCGACCCCTGGTTTAATTCCAAATGCTAAAGCCATCCTGGAAATCTTAAGTGGTTTCCTTCTCTTCTCTTCTCATTCTGATTCACTTCATAGATCTAAACAGTAGAGACTAACCTCCAGAGAGATTCTTACTTTTGCATTCTTCTACGGTTTAGGTGGCACTCATCCATGTTTAGGGAGGTTAAAGCTGGTCACTGTTCTTGCAGTTATTTCTAGAACCATTTCAGGAGAGCAAGGCTGCGCAGCCTGTGTTTTTCTGGTATACAGTTTGTTTCCTTTACCCCTGGCTTTTCAAAGGGAAAAACTGAGGCTCTCCTTCTTCTGACTCCTGTTACTTTTTAACAGGCTATAATCTCCTTTTATAATTTCCCCCTAGCTTCCCCTTACCACAAAATTTGACAAGTGCATCTTTTACTCCCCTCTTCTGGTAGTGCTTACTATGACCTCAGTTCCTTCTTCTTATTTTCCCACCTGACTTGGCACCTGTTTCTGATTCATAAATAAGCAACATTATTTTTGGACAGACTGGTCCTTGGTTGGCACAGGTTGGAAAACATTTTGTTCTTTTGCGAATAACCTATCAGGGTTTTTGATTTTTCAAGCAAAAATGCATGTCCTTCATATTTATTATTGGGGCTTGGGTGCTGCTCTAATCCAGAATGGTTTCCATTGTTGCTTCCCTAATGCAAATGCCAGCAGCATTCAAACAACCATGTAGTGAGGAAAGGATAGAATGGAAAGTCAGAGAGACTTAAGGAAAATTGTGCGTGTGAGAGAGAAGGTGGGGGGGAGGGTTGGTATGACAGAGTGCATGAGCCTGAAGTGGTGTATATACAGGTGAGCAGATGTATGTGCATAATTGCCTGTGACAGACAATCTGTATGGCTTCTAGGTCTGTAAATTAAAATGAACCTTATAGATCTACACATAAATCAGTAACACTGCTGGTTTTCTGACCAGTTACTGGATCGGAGCCAGTGCTAGAAGCAATCTTGTGAGATGGAGCTTTTGATTGGCATCCAAGGTTACTGGATTGGGCTCATAAAAGCTTAATGGCCCATAACACTCTGCAGCAATGATTGCTGGAGAAGATGTTCTTTCTAAATTCCCAAACCTTCTCCCAAGGAAGCTTCTGTTTAAACATGGAGAATCCACTACATAATCCTCTTCCCAGCAGACGCAATGATGTGTGGGAAAGAACCTACAGACTGCCTTCCCCCATGCTACCCCTCTCAGTGGCTGATTGATGACGGCCTTTTGGGGTGAACCAGACAAGAATCACAACCAGATGAGCTAATTCTACTTTATTGCAAAGCTACATCTGAAAGTACAATCCTTCCCCACCCACCCACCCCACACCATCTCCTTTGCAATCCTGAGAAACTAGGGAGGGTCTTTTCTGAATGTCTTGCCCCTTCCACTCTCCAGCTGTAGGCCATGCTGTTTCTTATTTGGCGGTTGTCTTGGCGCTGTCCCTTTGCCCAGTCTCCCAAGGTCTTTCCCCCATATCATTACACCAGAGGCCCTTTGCCATTGCCAACATATGGCATGCAGGCCTGCGTGAGACTTTCCTCTGGGTTTCCTCCCACTGAAAAAATCCTTTGAAGGCCTCTATTGGCAAAACAGATTCATCACCTGGCACAACAAAAAATGGAAACTTGAAGTCAGGATTCCTACCACTGGCCAAGCATCAGACCACAGAGTTTTGGCAGAGGTGGACCAAGTGGGTGAAGAAAATTTGCTGTCTTTGTTGCACCAGTGCAAGATCGTCATATTTATGGATGGAAACTTTGCTTGTTATGTTGGTACATTTGCTAGTGATGTAAGTTTTGAATGAATCTCTAGCTATTTTAAATCACAGGATTACAATATTTTTAATGCTTTAATACATATGGCTGCATCTTGCACATTTATTAAGTGGTGAATTTAATTGATATTTAGATATATTTTCCACTTCCAACTGAAGTCAGGTGGAAAAAAAGTCAGATTTGAGCAATCCAGGAGATAGGTAATAAATAAAAACACATTTTCCCAGGGATGGTTGCTCACTTCATCTGACTGTGTAGCTTGAGGAGGAAAACATATGGAGCAATGGGAAGAAAGGAGAATACCAACCTAGCCAGCCAGATTGATTAAATCAATCCCAGTAATCACTTGGCTGGCAGATATGATAGCCAGACAAGTAGAATGGAGCAAGGAATGGGTAGAAAGCAAAGCACACCAGTGTGGTATTATGACACAAGCCCTCCCCTTTTGTACAAAAATTGTGATGTTACACCATTGAAAGCTGCCGTGCTGGTCCCATGATGCCACTTTTGGCCTTCTGATAAAAGCACAATATCTTGCGAACACTGATGCAGCCAGATTACCAGTACTCTATAGCTGGAAGATAAATACATTCATAGATACCTCCATGTCTTGTTCTATCAGAAGATGCTCTGATGAATGGAAGAGCAGAACAGCTTAATTGTATGCCCACGGATGAAATTGAGGGGCATCTTGGACTGCATGAAAAAACAAATTAATAGAGTTCAACAAAATTCTATAGAGGTCCACCAAAAAAACCTGTTGTAGATTGACTACCCACTGTTATGTGGCAAGTTTCAGGTTAGTTCATTCCTTCCATCTGTTTCATTAAACTTCTTGATGCCTAATTATAATCCTGGAATATAATAAAAGAGCATGCTATCAATTAATAAATAAAGGCCATATTTCTGATGCCTTGCCTTGCCTTCCCTCCCCACCCCTACCCCAACAAAAGGCCACGTGTTACTTACACATCTTGATTCTTTTGATTCTCCACATCACCCATCCTTCCAAATATCAGGACTCAGATCATGGAAAATAAATAATCTTCTTCAGAAACAGATATGAATGTCCAATACATCAGAATGTCATAGAATAAAACTTTATTACGGTCATCTACCAGCAATAGACATATAATAAATTAAAAATAATACTGACATTAATCATGAATAATAACAACTCTGTTATGAAAGTTATGTTTGTTATGCTGGAGTGTGTTTGCAGCAGCTCCCCTTGGTTTTATTTTATTATATCAATTTTTAGTAGACCCATTTTAGCTTTTTTATTTAAATAATATTTTTCGGAGATGATAACAGCATAGACCACAATACAGACAAAGTTTTGGCTGATGAGGACTAATAAGGCATGGGGAAAAGAAAGAAGCGCCATGGCACCAATCTGGGAGTCCTCCCATCAACGAAGAATGCAAAACAACCAAAAATTGATGAACACTTTGCTGACAAGAGATCTGTAAGTAAAAATATCCCCCCCCCCCTATTTCCAACAACCTGGAGAGGTTAGAAGGGAACCAGCAAAGAGATTTGACAAAATAGCAGATACTAGACTTTCCCGATCTGGGGGGAGAGGAGCAAAATGACAGCCAGCTGTTTTCACAAACAACAAGTCCAGCTACAGCCTATATAGAGACCGAGATAAAAAAAGTCAAAATCAGAAAGTCATAACATTGTTCTACTACCTATTGTAATGCTTTTGTGAACCTTGGTTCTGTTTATCTTTTGCAGATGGGTTACAATAAATGTGTTGTGATTCATGTTTTTATAGACGGCTTGTGATTTCATCCTTTTGAACACTTCTGTTAGTATTTCGTTTGACTTTTCCACTGCTCTTACTTCAATTTCAGATGATTTCATGATTATTGACGCTCATTTCAAGATTATTTGGGCGTATGTCAGAACTGACCATAAGAGCAATGTGGTTTTCTTTCTGAGCTGTGACTTGCCAGCTTTCATGTTTTCCTGTGAATGTGGTGCCAACTTTGTAGAAGTATCTCCAAAAATTAGAAAGGTGTCATTCATCAAAATGTCTGCAATTGTAGTGCTTGCTTCCGTGGCAATCTGACATACAATTTTTTAAAATGATGCACTACTATCTTCTCTTAAACTAATGTTCTCAAGATGATGACAACAGAATTGTGCATTTCAACAAATCCTGGAAGGAGCCAAGTTGAAGAAGTGTGGTCTACTGAACGGCTGCTATCCCACATGACTTCTTCTAAAATTTGTTTAAGGGTTAACTTAGATCTTCTTCTAAACTCGTAAAACTGAGTATAACCAAAAATAAAGTGTAATTTCAACCCCCTTTTCAACTGTGGAAAGAGCGATCAATAGGAAAATAAGCAAAATTGCCCATGTGTTGAACCGCATTACTGTTGCGTAAGTGATCATGGGGTTTCCTAAGTTAAGACATGAACATGCATTTCCAAAAGTTTCCACTGGCACTGAAGTCATCAACCAGTTACAGTTTTTCAAAGCAAAGACGACTTCCTGCCCACACAAGATGGTTGTCTTCCAGACTGTGTAGGTGATGAGCAAGTCTACTTCCTAGACACCACAGGTGGTTTTAGGTCAGTTCCTGTCTACCCGCTTATACTGCTTAGTCAGTTATGTTCACTGAACTATTCAGAAGAATTCAGACTTCCCTTTGGCAATACTGTAGCATGACAACCTTTTACCAAAGGAAAATTTTACACAATTGTTGCTAATAGAAGAAAATATCTGTAGCTCAGGGTTGAACTGTAGAGCGCAGGTGCTCTCTGAGCTTGGTTGTTTGCTTCTAGACATTTCATTACATTGTCAGTGCACCAAGCTCAGAGAGTGATAAGGAGTGTAAGAACAGAAGAGCTGTTGCGAACAGACTAACAGTGATCACATGAGGGAATCCCCTTGAAAGAATTAAGATGCCAGTCTGTCAGCTGGTAGTCAGCACCATAATCATCTTCTCATCCAGTGAAAGATACGGGCCAGATCTTTCCAAATAACATGTCTTTTAAGAATATACACTGTTATCCCAAAGGTCTAAAGTTGCTTCCTCTCTCTTAATCCCTCAAAAAAAAAAAGGTTTGAAATACGATTGCCAATTGTAGATAATATCTTATTTGTTTAAAACACTTTCTCCTCATCTTAGCCAAACTGGTTCCTTGGGTGCCTCGTTCATCTCTAAAATTTCCTGTTGGCAAGATGAATTTGCAAGCTATGGCAGAGGGGGGAAATTCAGATTACAAATGAGAATAAAATTGTAATAGAGCTGTGCCTTTTATTTTATGATATTCTTTTTTTGTTAAGAGAGGGTGTTTAAGTACATATATTGTTTTGTAAAAAAAAATTAAAAAGAGGGCTAAGCAGTCTGCAGGTTCAGGCACCATTCTTTACCATTTCTTATTACAAAACGGCAATATTGCATAATGGAAAGTTTGCCAGCTAAGTGTTTTGGGGGAAGACTCCACAAGTAGCTTGCTTCTCTCTCCTCCTGTATATTGCCCATTTCTGTTCTCCTCCTACCTTTTGCAACCTATTTCCTACAATATTGGCATTGGAGAGTAAATGTCAGCATTCTGAGCCAATTCAGAATTTCATATCCTGGGAAGGCAGACAGCAGTGGAGATTCTGATTCTAACATTCAAGACTTCTGCATAAAACATAGTAAGACTTCTTATTATGTAGTAAGTATGACCAAGACTTCTGCATAAAACATAGTAACATAGTTCATGACTATTGATTGAGTAGAGGAAAGCAGAAGGCTGTTTGGGACTTCCCCATAAAGCTATGATTAATGGAACAAATAGGATTAAAACAAGAACAGCAACAACAATGACTTCTTAAGAGAAAAAAAATAACCTTATTCTTGAAATAGCCAGAAGTGGAGATTGGTATAAATGCCTGTTGAGTTCAGTTAATTGCTTGTTCAAAAAATTTATATCAGAAGTTTTGACTGGTGGTTTCTAAGTTTCTATGAAAAGGGGGGAAAAAACACCCCAATAGATCCAACAAATATAAAATTTGATTTTTTTCATATAATTATAATATAATGCCTTATTTTTTAATCCAAAATACAGCAGTTTGTAACCTCCATGGAAAAAAATGGCAAATTTTATATTGGGGATTATTAGAGAAAGAACTGAAAATAAAACTATCACTGCTATTAAGCAGGCATAGAAATCTGTGATATGTCCACTTTGAGATTACTGCATGTTAGGAAGAAGTGTTGAGAGTATGTTGTGCCTATTCTCATAAAATGAAATTCAGAATCTCTAGATTGTAGTGGGTAAAAATATTTATTAATAAACAAACAAGCACTACACCAAAATGACTTACTGAAAATGTTCATCTTTAATACACAAACATCTTATTAATTGTGGACACTTATTCCTTACACCTCCTTCCTCCTTACACCTGCAACTCTTCTCCTTCTCCTTCTCCTTCTCCTTCTCCTTCTCCTTCTCCTTCTCCTCCTTCTCCTTCTCCTTCTCCTTCTCCTTCTCCTTCTCCTTCTCCTTCTCCTCCCCCTCCCAAGCAAAGAGCCATGGGGGTTTCACACTTTTGCAATGCATTTTCTAATATTGTCTATGATAGAGGTTTTCTTACCAATAGTGCAACCTGTTAAAAGAAAACAGAACTCCTACAGAAAACTGGCTACATTTCAATTTTTTGTTTTTTGTTTGCTTTGTTTTGCTCTTAGTCTCTTGTAGAACTTCTTCAAGCCCAGGATTCCATTGTTGCTTTGTTTCCAGCATGCCAAATGCTCATTTATCTACTTTACTAAGTTTTAAAATAGCTAGGTTTAGCAGGGAACAAAGTGAATAATTGGCTAAGTGTGTTAGGGGTGTTTGACTCCTATTAGATCCAATACTCCCTCAATTTGCCATTGTTTGATTAACTGATTGATTGTATGCCATCAAGTCAGTGTTGACTCTCAACAACCACAGGCCCCCATTTCTCCCCCTCCAGCAAAAAGAGCTGCATTCACAGAGGAAGAAGCTGCAGAAATATTTTCAGAGGCAAGAAGTAGAAAACAATTCCAGATTTTGCCTTTAGGTTAGAGCCCTTTCTCAGAAAGACATTTCAGTGCATATAGTGGTCCCTGGAACTAGTATGGAATTGTATTATAAAAATATAAAATATTATTATATTGTATTATAAAAATAACAAAATGGTTTGTGTGTAGCCAAATATCTCAATCATTTAATTTTCCTACAATGAACATTAATTAAGCTACAACTAATGCATGCTTAAGATTCCTAGCTGGAGTTTTCTTCTGCTGGAAATAAACAATATTATAAGATTTAGCGGTGTGTTTAAAATTATATTGTGCATTAAAAGAGTTCTTTGATTAGTCATATTTTTACTTGATCTCACCAAGTTTATCTTTGACTTTGTTACACAGCATTACAAGCGGAGGAGTGAACAAATGTCTGCCATCTGCTCCATGTTACTTAAGGATGATTTCTCTAATTAGGTCAAATTGACTTGCTGTCAATGATTAAATGTAATAGATAATAATAACATGGCTTAATCATTGGCCACCATTATTGTTAGTTCATTGATTGCAATAATTTCAGAAATTACCCAGCAGAATAAAATATGTTTAGCACCTGGTTTGTCCTTTTTGGGGGAACATCTGTGGTAAATATGTAATAGATGTGGAATTTTATGTCTCTTGATCTGGAAGGAAGTAAATAATCTTCAGTTTTAAGTGTGTGAATGGGCATGGATTTATTATTGGACAAGGAAGAGGATCAAATAAAAATCAGTGTAAAATTTATGGTTGGGACTTATAGAACTGTCAAACAGAATGAATCATGTTTACCATATTGAGGAGTTTTGACAGTGTCTCCGAACTTCAGTTTTGTAGAAATTTATGGCTCTTTTGGTGATAAGAGCTGTTGCACGTGGACAGATTAATAGTAGCCTCTCAGATGCTGGGGATGTGGGTTCAACCTTGAGAAGGTAACCCATCACTAACCAAAGAAGTTTATTGCTCTTGTGGCTTTCCTTAATGGGTCCATATGAAGAGTTCTTTGCTAATCCAAGCTTCAGTGTGGAGGTTTACTTGAAAATGGGCTAGACGGCCATTTCATTCTTTAACCAAATCAAGTTTTATCAGGATTTAACTGAACAAACTCTTTCCATTGCATTTATGTGACCAGGTCAAAGGCATCCAGTTCAATTAACTTATGGCGTGTCCGCACGTCCACTTATTTTGTATTGACATACTTATTTCTTAAATAACTGTAAAGGTTATGAAATAATCACAATAAAATAGACAAAAATAAATTTAAGTATAAGTTAGGGGTTGATCATTTCCACACTGGAAAATTTATAGCAGCCATCTCTGAGGCAGAGTATCAATAATTAAGACAGGCTTTATTTTGCCACAGAGATGTCTGGGTGACACAATAAAACACAGAATACAGAATAATAGGGTTGGAAGGGACCTTGGGGGTCTTGTAGTCCAACCCCCTATTTAAGCAGGAGAGCTTATACCATTCCAGACAAATGGCTGTCCAGTCTCTTCTTGAAAACCTCCAGTGTTGGAGCACCCACAATTTCCGAAGGTAAGCCGTTTCACTGATTAAATGTTCTGACTGTAAGGAAATTTCTCGTACGTTCCATAAATTACAAGCATGGAAATAGCAAGTAATCGCATTTGTGTAGCTATATTTGTATAAATAACAAGAAACGATGATCAGATGCCAACGGGTGAATCAGATGGTATACTGATTTTATACTACTGATAGAGGAGAATATTTGTAGCTCAGGGTTAAAATGAGGGGCCCTTGGTGCTCTCTGAGCTTGGTGGTTTTCTTGCAGACGTTTCACTACCCAAATTAGGTGACATCATCAGTGCTAATGAAATGTCTGCAAGAAAAAAACAACCAAGTTCAGAAAGCACCAAGGACTTTCCCCTGGTTTTATACTTCTTATTCTGAGCTCAGTGACAACAAAAATACTCATTACTGTTTCAAATTGTGTTTGGAAACAGTCAAGCTGAGGTTATATTTACCAACATCTTTTTTTTTTTTATTTAACCAAAAATGGCTTCATCCTGACCTAGCTCAAGATTGACTCAGGTAAAATGTGGTCCCAGATTGTTGGGGGCAATAGGCTGACTCTGTAAACTGCTCAGAGAGGGCTGTACAGCACTGTAGAATGGTATATGAGTCTAAGTGCTATTGCTGTCTTTTTGCATATTACGTACATTGTTTCAGTGATGTAGCTGCATCACTTCATAATAACTGTCCTGCCTTTCCTGAGTGTTCCTGATCTGTCAGCTGACCAGATTTACCTCTCTAATTCCATATGCATTGTTAGAGCAATCATTTTCCTGGTTGATTTTGGCTGTTGCAATTAATTTAATTTGCCTCCTTTTGATATTTTGAAGTGTCAGTCAAAAGTGAGATTACTTGTAATAAATGCTCAAGTCAAAGGTTTTTTATAAGCATATGGAAATATCAGGGAAAATATACAGTCAGGGTTTGTTTCTTTCTTTCTTTTTTAAAGAGACAGTTCAGACATCTAATGATTTCCAGCTTCCAGCTAGCCTCCTGAATCCCAGTCAAGCAGTCTTGAGCAATGTTAAAACACCAATAAACCCTGAGTATAATTTCCCCCCATCCCACAGAAGGGATGTCTAAATTAAGGGTAGATAATAGTTAAATGTTTTGCTCTTTTAAATTTCCCCTTAAGCACATTTGTGTTGAAGTTGAATTTTATTTACAACTCAGTCGTTTTTAAAAGACTGTGGTTCTTACAAATCCAGAGACAACTAGTTAAGCATCTGCATATTATTTATCCATATAAGTTCTCTTTTGACTTGCCAGATTTAGCAAACATTCATTTTAGTTGTGTATTTCTGTGGTTAAAAGAGCCCAAAGTCCCTTTCTTAAAATAATAATAATAATAATACAGCCTTGGAAAAATGAGTAAATTTTTGGTTGGGCTCAACCTTTGTTGATCACTTTGCTGCCCATTTTCTTCAGATTTCTGACATCTGGAATGTACATTGTATTATAATAATAGTCCCATGTTATCAAATGTCCATTATTCAACTCTTGGTCATACAGTCCAGTAAAGCTATGCTTATTCTCTATTATTTACTTGGAACATCATATAAAATTTTTAGGAAACATAATAGTCTGATTTCAAACTTCTGGTGGTTCATTCTTATAAAGTGTTGAAACTTTTAGATGTTTGCTGCCCGCTGGCTATTTTACAAGGATATTTTTTAAAACTACAAAATGTGTCTGATTTCTGTAGTGCCACGGTAGGGTCATGAAAATTTATCACCTTTCTTTACCAAAAGGAAAGGCTTGGCAATAAAATTTGAAGACTTACCCAATGAGTCAGTATTAGCTCACCCACCATGATCTCAAAATATAAGGGATGCATAACATTATGGCAGCTTTACAGACCATCGCCAAGTGGATTAATGAACCCGTTAGTAAAGTAGATAATACTATAGCCCAGAGCCCTGCAATCTAGTCCCTTCCATATGTTTTTGATCACAGCTCCCATACATTCCATCCGTAATGAATATTGCTATATTATGTTGAAAACTATAATCCAAACCATATAGAGGAACCTTGAGTGGTGAGATAGATTGAGGGGGACTATTTTTGTATCAGATAGAAGACAGAGGGAAAGAGAAAGCAAAGGATACACGTTTAGTATGGGACTTATGTAGCTCCACTCAGTATTTCTATCATTACATCCCCTCCCTTAAAGCATCCACATATATATCCACATATATATCCAAGTATAAATGAACAGAAGCTCCCACATGAAATGAAACATGAAACCTCAAGAGTTCAGGGTTCCTGTTCGCTTCATAGCTTCCACATGTTCATACAAAGCTCCCTCCCACTGAAATCTGCACCATACGGATGGACAACTGGAGGAGGAACTTCTCTATATGCTCAGTGTTGGTGTTGGATTGCCTACAGCTAATGAAGCCTGAAGCGGCCTGTAGACGGAGAAAGATAATATCAAAGCTCTCTTTCAGATGGGAGAAGCTATAAAGGATCTCTGCTCTAATTTATGGAGGATTTTTCCCGAGGGATCACCAGAGTGGGGATTCTCTGTTGGAAAAGTACCCTGAGTAAATTTTTGTTAAGTTTGCACCTAACACACTCCGATAAAAGCCCTCTATCCAGAGTGCAGCAAGCACAAACACAACAATTTAGCTCAATTAACAAAAATTCATCGTTGATTAGACATCAGCAAACATCAAAACCATTTCACTGGCAGAGAGAGAGAGAGAGAGAGAGAGAGAGAGAGAGAGAGAGAGAGAGAATAAAAGGCAGGGAAAAACAGGGAGGGACAAAGAGATAGACATTAATAACAGACCAGAATATACATTATCGATATATTTATCTGCCTCTATGAAAAGAACAGAACTTTTCAGAGATTTTGGAAACAAAACTGTGAATGACTGGCATGGACAGTCCCAAAGAGAGGTGCTGTTGGTTATTCCAGCTTTAATCCTCTTGTGTACATAACAGCAGCAGAATAGTGATGAAAAGTGAGACACCAGGTGATCTCTCCTTTATCCTGCACCATTAAAGAAACAATGTCATGGATAGGATTGATGCATCCAATATTTTCAATACAATATTTGCAACATAAAGATTTTAACCGGAGAAGAGGACTCCCTGATGACTATGAAATAATTTGAATATATGTGCTGTAGAAATTTATGATCATAACTACCTTCCATCCAAGAAGCACAGAAGAGTGGGGCTCAATCTATTCTTCAAAGCACCAGAAGCAGGACAAGAAGCAATGGATGGAAACTAATCAAAGAGAGAAGCAACCTAGAACTAAGGAGAAATTTCCTGACAGTTAGAACAATTAATCAATGGAACGACTTGCCTCCAGAAATTGTGGTTGCTCCAACACTGGAGGTTTTTAAGAAGAGATTGGACAACCATTTGTCTGAAATGGTATAGGGTTTCCTGCCTATACCCTATGCCTGAGCAGGGATTGGACCAGAAGACCTCTAAGGTCCCTTCCAACTCTGTTATTCAGTTATTCTGTTATTTATGTAAAATAATGACTTGTAAATAAGGTTAAGACAAAAGGATTAACTATTAGTCATGCTTATTTTGGCAGCATTAAAACATTTTCTTGTTTTGGGGAAACAGCACAAATTATATGGTGTAACTCTTTTGAAATTGTTCTTTCTCTCTGAAAAATGTTACTGCACTAAGCAGTTTGCAAGCAAGTTCTCTTCATGCCATGCCATGCCATGCCATGCCATGCCATGCCATGCCATGCCAT
>WNWU01000017.1:21675783-21718014 GCA_012654045.1 Ptyas mucosa | reverse complement strand
TCTATCTATCTATCTATCTATCTATCTATCTATCTATCTATCTATCTCAATAGAGCTGAAAGGGATCTTGGAGGTCTTCTAGTCCAATCCACTGCTCTAGCAGAAAACTCTATACCATTTCAGACAAGTGACTGTCCAGCCTCTTCTTAAAAACCTCAAGTGATGAAGCAACCACAACTTTTGAAAGCAAACTGTTCAACTGGTTAATTGTTCTCTCTGTTAGGATGTCTCTCCTTAGTTCCAGGTTGCTTCTCTTCTTGATTATTTTCCATCCCTTGTTTCTTGTCCTGCCTAGAGGTGCTTTGATAAATAAGTTGCCCTCCTTCTCTTTGTGGCAACCTCTCAAATACTGGAATACAGCTATCACGTCACCCCTAGTCCTTCTTTTCCCTAGACTAGCCAAACCCAAATCCTGCAGCCATTCTTCATACCTTTTAGTCTCCAGGTCTTTAATCGTCTTGTTGCTGTACCTGTTGTCATTAGTTTTTCTTCTTTAGACCTGAGTTTCATTTTTTCATTGTGCTGCTTGTTTTTCATTACTAGGGTTGCAGATTTTTTGCATTTCCAGATATCAAGGTGGTATCATCAGATTACCATTGCCACCTTTCATATTGTGTGAAATACCTTTGCCTTTGTCATCAAAATAGTCATCTACATTCAATAAGAGCCTTGGTGGCGCAGCAGACTAAAGCATTATTAAGTAACACCAACTGTCTGCAATTACTGCAAGTTCAAATCTCACCAGGCTCAAGTTGACTCAGCCTTCCATCCTTTCGAGGTAGGTAAAATGAGGGCCCGGTTTGTGGGGGCAATAAGCTGACTTTGTATAAAAAAGAACACCGCTTGGGGGGGAGGGGCTGAAAGCCCTACTAAGCAGGTATATACAAAAGTATGAAGGCTATTGCTTAATGCATTGTAAGCCGCCCTGAGTCTCCGGAAAAGGACGGCATATAAATTGAACCAATAAATAATAAATACAATAAATAAATCTCTTCCTATGTCTCTGCTGCTAGATACATGTGTCTGCTTCGTTACGGTATTCAGGATAGACAGTGTTATAATTTTAATTAAATGTAACTTTCTCTTTCCTGTACTGAAAATTCAGCTGCAAAAGGCCCCAATTTAAATAAGTCTTCAGCCTTTAAAGACAGTGTTTCAAATCAAATTACTGCCATACCATTTTAATGATCCAAATTGCTCCTCCTCAGCAGTGGGTTATCCAGTCATACTCTGGTTACAAAAGACACAAACTTTAAATTAAGAAGTGTGCAGCTGCTCTTGTGATTTTTATTTATATTAAAGCTAGGGTCATCTTCTTCTTTTGACCGGGAAAAACATTTTTCCTTTTCATTCTTATTTCTTAGTAGCTGACTCAATGACACGATTGGAAGAGGCACAGATGGAATTTTCGGATCTCTTTTCTTGGTTTTTTTTTAAAAAAAAGCAGAATTTTACGTATGTGGATACATTAAGGCTATTGGGGGACAAAATTATATATATATACATATATATATATATATATATATATATATATATATATTAATGTTCTTCTGGACACAGGTGGGAAACTGTCTCACCAAGGATTAGAATTATGCTTTATCTGTAGATTCAATAGGTGTCTCCAGAGAGGCATAGAAAGACCTGAGAAGCTATATGCAGGATATGGGGTGCCTACCTCTACTGGTAAAATGCAAAGGAAAGCCACCATTCCCAGCAGGAGGAGAAAGCTTAGAAATCAAGTGGTCTGGGGAAGGAAGAGTTGTATTTCTCTTTCCTTTTTTTAAAAGATGTATTTATTTTTTATTCTTTTTAATTGAATTTTTCGAAATACATAAACAAAAACAAAAAAAAACCATAAATAAACATCACCCAGTGTATAATACAAAAACAAGGGAAAGAGAGGAGTTCATATCTTTGTTGTCAGTTCCTCCAAAAGTCTCTTTGAGTAGGTACTGGTGTCGTCTCTTCCAAATGTTCAATTGCACTGTCCACAAACGGTTGCCAGATCTTCCAGAATGAGTTTTCCTTTATTAAACCTTTCCTGAATTTTAACTCACATGTTAGCTTATCGTTAAGGGCAAATTTCCAAATTTCTTTATACCATTCGGCCAAATTATAATCAATATCTAATTTCCAGTATCTTGCTATTATTATTCGACCCATAATAATCAATATTCGTACAAGCTCCCTTTCTTCAATTGTTAGCATCTTATCAGTTATTTTTAATATGAAAATGATACCTTATCCCAATTTCATTTCCTTTTTAAATATTTTACTGATTTCAATTTCTATTTGGGACCAAAATATATTTCTCTTTCCTGTATGCATAGTGATTGTACATTTAAAAACACAAGGGCAGCTTTAAGGAAAGTTCAAGGGAGTGTAGTAAGTAGCAGATCCTTTTTCACTAACTAGCCACTGAGATCCATATTTCCTTTTGAATGTAAGACTGTAAGGTAAAAGTTATGTCTCTGATAGAACGTCTCTTCTTCATGCAGTTCTGAGTAGTTGCCTCTTAGTTCTTGCCTCAGCCCAGTTCCTTCAAGATTGTCCCTCCAACCTCATTTCCTGGTAGTGTCATCATTTCCTTTAAGTGTGTTACAGAGGAAAGTTGCTGGTATTCCTTGCATCTCTATTTCTTTAAAGAGCTTTTAATAGAGAAGAAAGCCAGAAGTGAGAGGGCAAGAACTTTTGCTGAAAAGAGAGTTGGTATGAAGTAGTAGTTAAGAAGTTGGAGTTGGATCTAGGAGACCTGGATTCAAGCTTACCTTCAGCCACAGGATAGTCTTGGACCAAGAGGTCTTTCTCAGCCTTCTACTAACTTGTGATGAAAATTAAGAGTAAATACCTAGAACACACCATGCCTTGGTAGAATAATTCACCCCAACCAAAGTTGGCAGTTTTTGAGTATAGGTCTTTTCCAGTTCATACTGTAATGATCAACAGTGGCTAGGTAGGTCACCGTGAAGCAATGATGTAAACACAACTAGATAGGAATAATTTATCCTTTATTTGTCACAGGTTTTTGCTACTATTGTGCCTATAGACATCTGCTACTGACTGCAATGGTGACAAATAACAATACATATAGTAAGTTGTGATACCACAATGCAAACCCAATGTCAGATGCAAGTAAATACTGGTCGCCTTTGACTGATGAACCACAACTATTTTCCAAAGCACTTGAAGGCCAGGCAAGGAATAATGGATGGAAACTGAACAAGGAGAGATTCAACCTGGAAATAAGAAGAAATTTTCTGATAGTGAGAACAATCAACCAATGGAACAGCTTGCCTTTGGAGGTTATGGGAGCTTCATCACTGGAGGCTTTCAAGGGGAGATTGGACTGCCATTTGTCAGGGATGGTGTAGGGTCTCCTGCTTGGGCAGGGGGTTGGACTAGATGACCTACAAGGCAGTGGTGGGTTTCAAAAATTTTTACTACCGGTTCTGTGTGTGTGGCTTGGTGGGCATGGCATGGCTTGGTGGGCATAGCAGGGGAAGGATACTGTAAAATCAACATTCCCACCCCACTCCAGGGGAAGGATACTGTAAAATCTCCATTCCCTCTCCCATCCAGGGGAAGGTTACTGCAAAATCCCCATTTCCTCCCAATCAGCTGAGACTTGGGAGGCAGAAAATAGATGGGGGTGGGGCCAGTCAGAATTTTTACTACCGGTTCGCCAAACTACTCAAAATTTCTGCTACCAGTTCTCCAGAACTGGTCAGAACCTGCTGAAACCCACCTCTGGTACAAGGTCCCTTCCAACCCTGTTAATCTGTTAAACTGAGGTCAGAATTTCCATTGGTAAGCTAGGTGGTGGTTAGTGAGTAGCATCTAATTTTATGACCTTTTTGCCATGGTTGTTAAGTGAATCACTGCAGTTGATAAATGAATCATGTAGTTGGTAAGCGAAACTGATATCCTCCATTGATTTAGCTTGTTGGAAGTTGGCCGTGCAAGTCACAAATGGTGATCATATGACCCTAGACACTGCAACCTTCACAAATTCATGCTGGTTACCAAGTGCCTGAGTTTTGATTACGTGACCACGGAGATGTTGCAGCAGTTGTAAGTACAAGGACTTTTTTCAGTGTCATTGTAACTTCAGACAATTGCAAAATTAATGGTTGTTAAATTGAGGACTACCTGTACATAAATTATATAGGATTTGTTCTTTAAGATTACAGTGTATACTTTCTACTTGGGCCCTTGTTCTCCCTTCTCCCTTGTGTCTGTATGTTTATGCTTTCTTCTGTACATAACTCTCAACTATTACAAATTAGGGATGTGCAGCACTTCAGATTCAAAGGCAAAAAGATGTTTCAAACTTCATGGGGACGTGAGTGTGGTATGGTACTTGCTTTCAACTTCTTAAATTCCATACATCTTTGCATGTCAAAATAAGGGAGCTATGGAAGGCAGCTACGTGATCTTGGGACAAGATGCTGCGGCTTTAAAGAGTTGTAAACAAGGTCTATACTCATCCCCACATACTTCAAAATATTTTTGTGCCTTCAAATCTGAAGTGACGCGCAGGTTTATTAGCAATGGCAATCCCCTTATTCCTGTTTTCCTGAATTGTAGAGGTCAGAGTAGAAACTATTTTTCCTGCCTTTTCTTTGGCTTGTGCTGTATTTGAGATTTTTGAAGTACGTTTAAGGGTAAAATTTTCAGTCTATTTAAAAAGAAAAAAACATAAGAGTTTTTTTTTCACTTCCATTCAAATATGACACAAACCTATGGACCTTACACATAAGGACAGCATCGTTTTTATGTTGTGCCCTAGGGCACTTCATCAGTGAACACCCATGGCTGTACCATTGTTAAAATACTATTGATTATTTGCCATCAAGTCAGAATTGAATTTTAGTGACTACTTAGACAGATTTTCTCCATGATGATCCTTCAGGTCTTCCAACAGGGCACCCAGTCTCCCTACATTTGCAGACCCCTAGTGTAGTGATTGTTGTGCTAGCTTAGAAACCAGGAGACTGTGAGTTCTAGTCCCACCTTAGGCATGAAAGCCAGCTGGGTAACTTTGGCTCATCACTTTCTCTCAGCCCAATCCACCTCACAGGTTGTTGTTGTGGGAAAAATAGGAAGAGGAAGGAGTATTGTGAAAGTTCACCACCTTGAGTTTAAAGGTAGGATTAAAAAAAATGTCCTTGTAGAATCTTAGGGCTCCACTGGACCCAAATTGAAAAGCTCATCTAGATCAGGGGTCGCCAACCTTTCAGACCACAGGGACCACTAAATTCATAATTTTAAATCCCGCAGGACCACTAATATGAATTTTTTAAAAAGATAAATAGTATTTAGTGCAATATTAAAAAATCCAAATAATTTTTCTGTGGCCCACCAAAATTTTCTCATGGACCTCCAGTGGTCTGCAAACCACCAGTTGGTGACCCACTGGTCTAGATGGCTTTGTTGTCATTCTAGTTTGTAAAATTTTTCTTGTGACTTTCTGTGTTGCCTTTTAAATGAGCTGTAAACTGCCTGAAGTCCAACAAAATAAGCAGATGTATAAATTGTTAAACACACACACAGGGAGGGAGGGAGGGAGGGAGGGCGGCAGAGAGAGAGAGAGAGAGAGAGAGAGAGAGAGAGAGAGAGAGAGAGAGAGAGAGAGAGAGAGAGTATTCCTTTAACTTAATCTGCTTAGATGGGACCCATCAAATTGCTGCACTTGTATAGACTGGTTGCTCAACCTAAAGGAAGATGGTGCCAGTGATGCAGAAGACTATTCAAATATGCCCTGCTTAACAAAATAGCACATGTGTTTTCAGATGGAATAGCTCTTCACCAAAGGAATGTTAACTCTAAACCCACTTCCTTTGATGTATTCCAAAGGGTCTCTAACATCCTTTTACTGCTCTGGAGATCCCTGCTTGGAAGAAAAAGGTGTAACTATAAAGCTCTTTTGAGGCATGAAAAAGGATATTTTTCAATCAAGCCAGCACTCCCCTGGTAGAGATCTATTTCAGCTCAACGGGGTTTGACTGAAGAAACCTTGTTTCAATCAAGCACCTGTCTGGCTAGTCTACTGTTTTATGCCAAGGCTACAGTCTGGGAGGGATTCATTCATACAAATGCATTTTTGTGAGAGTGGGTAGACTATATCTAGTCCTAACACATCTGGAGCACACTAGGTTGTGGAAGGTTGCTTTAGAATGCTTGCTTAAAAGCTGGGAGCATACCTCTGCTGACCAAAGGCACAATTAGCATTTGGGGGAGAATTAAAGAACTCAACAGTGGAGAAATGCAACTGTGTGCATTGGCAGCATTGAGACTTTCCATTTTTCCCTGGGGCTGGGAAAAGGAGTTAAGGGAGATTGTGTTTAGACTAATGTGAGAGTTTACACTACCTTTTTATATGATTAGTACCTCAAGGAGTTGCTAGAACCTGAGGCCCCTGGGGCTCTGCTATTGAACCTTACCAAATATGAAGCCCTACATAGTTTGTCAAGTTCAAGGACCTATGTTGATTTCAATCAGGCATCTTTAATGCTCGGGGTACATGCAGAATCTTGGAAACTGGAAGAGGAATTTCTCACCCCCTTTTCTAGTGAGGTTTTTTTTTCTGAATAATTTCATAGAATTGTGGGGCTGGAAGGGACGTTGGGGGACTTCTACCCCAACCCCCTGCCCAAGGCAGGAGTCCTTATAATATTCCAGACAATTGAATGTCCAGTCTTTTCTTGAAAACCTCCAGAGATGGTGCACCCACAATTTTGGGAGGCAGGCTGTTCCATTGATTTATCATTCTCACTGTCAGAAAATTCCTCCTCATTTCCAGGTTGGATCTCCCTCTGTCGAGCTTCCACCCATTGCCCTAAGATGCTATGGAGAATAAATCAATCCCCTCTTCTTTATGATAGTCCTTGTGATAATCTCCCAAGACTGCTATAAGATTCCCCCCCCCCACCAGCCTTCTCTTCATTAGGCTAAACATACCTAGTTCCCTGAGCCATCCGTCATATGATTTAGCCTCCAGACTCCTTATCATCTCTGCCACTCTTTTCTGCACCTTTCCAGGGTCTCAACACCTTTTTTTTGTATTATACTAACCAGAACTGGATGCAATATTCCAAAGTGGCCTCACTAGTGCAGTATAGAGCAGTATTATCACTTCCCGTAATCTTCTCTTGATGCAGTTTAGGACTTCTTTCTGCCTGTACATACCTGGTAATGGACTGACAGCTTCTAATTCCTCAGCAGGAGGTGTGTCAGTGTATGAGAGTTCATGACTTGGCAGAGACATGGCAACAAGGTCAGCCAATGGGGGCTGTTTGCTGATTCAGACAGGAAGGAGCCTGGGTGTGGCTTAGCTCAAGTGTTCTGTATATAGGAGAAGTCTTGCCTCTGCTGAGCTCAGTCTATGTTTGTGCCTACTATCTTCTCCTCTCTATCACATTGGAAAAACCTACAAGGGTATTGTATGCCTTATGTGTTATTATGTATATAAAGAAGTTTTGAATCCTGCTGAATTGTTTGATTGTGTGTGCTGCAACAAACTCTGACAAAGTGACATTGACATCTCTGCATCATTCTTGCAATGAAACTTATGCTTCAGGTCTTTTTTTGCTTCAGCTCTGGCCCTTTCTAGTCCTTCCCAAAGTTCATTTGGAGAGATTTGGCAATTAGGATACTATTAAATGAAGCGTGGTCTTTCATTCCTATTTCTCTATAGGTATTAACTGAGTCTTGCTTTCTAACAAGAAAGCTAACCAGAAACTCTGGAGTCCAGTGATAGATGGCCTTGATTCACGACCACTATTATGCTGTAATTATTGCAACAATCTCCCCCCATGTAGGAAATGAAAAATGTTTGGATACAGCAGACTCAGTTGACTCGACCCATTATTGAGCTCAGGTGTTGGAGGAATAATGGCACCCTGGGGAAAGGCAATGGTCAGCATGTTTGCAGTCTTTGACACTCTTCCCACTTCCTTACTCCATGAATTCAGTTCAACTAATCTCTTAACTTTTCAGGGGTTGCAGAGAGATCACGAAAAGCACAGATCAGATTTAGCAGATATATTGATTTATTTGTGTGTTCCTAAATAGGGATGTATTTTCTTTCTTCAGCATGGCTGTGAGAGCTAAACCAGCCAGCGATTTAATACAGTAAAATTTTGGAAAACAGCATGGCAACAATAATAAATACAACAACGGAGCCACAAACACTAAATAGGCAATGAGGAAAAGGAAAAAAAATGTGAAAGAAATGTGAACCACTGTCAAAAACAATTTAACCAGAGCAATTAAAGCCCCTTCAGAAAGATGAAACCATTTGTAAGTCAGCATACCTTCAAATGGAAAGTTTTGACCGTTGTGTAGAAAGCTGTTAGAGAACAGACTAAAGAAATAGGGCCAGCTCTCCCATTAGACAGATGAGGTAGTTGCCTCACAGTCAAATGGGAGTTGTTGGAAAGCAATGGATGACAAGGTGTGGGAGTACAGAATGAAGTGTGCCATGTACACCCTCTCAATTGGCCTGATGTCTTCCAGTGGAATGGAGAATATAACCTTATTGTTGCTTGAAGTAAGATTCAAGTGTCTAATTCAAGTCATGTCCAACATTTTGGGTTGCCTGGGCCACACCGAGTGAAGAGGAATTGTCTTCCACCACATATTACAATATATACATACATATGAGCCGTGGTGGCACAGTGGTTAGAATGCAGTACTGCAAGCTACTTCTGCTGATCACCAGCTGCCAGCAGTTTGGCAGTTCAGGACTCACTGGCTCAAGGTTGACTCAGCCTTCCATCCTTTCCAGGTCGGTAAAATGAGGACCCAGATTGTTGGGGGCAATAGGCTGACTCTATAAAATGCTTAGAGAGAGCTGTAAAAGCACTGTAAAATGGTATATAAGTCTAAATGCTATTGTTATTACTATGTATGCATGTATGTATGTATGTACCCTGTTTCCCCCAAAATAAGACATACCCGGATAATAAGCCCAATCGGGCTTTTGAGTTCATGCCAATAAGGTCAAGCACTTATTTCAGGGTTCAAAAAAATATAAGACAGAGTCTTATTTTTGGGGAAACGTAGTATAAATAATATTGAAAGAGGGGGCGCGATGGCTCAGCGGTTAAAGATGCTGAGCTTGTCAGCTGGAAAGTTGGCAGCCCGGGTTTGAGACCTAACTGCTAAACAATGGGGTGAGCTTCTATTCCTGCCCCAGCTCCTGTCCACCTGGTAGTTTGTAAACATGCATATGTGTGTAGATAAATAGGTACCATTTCAATAGGAAGGTAACAGAATTCTGTGCACCTTTGGCATATAGCTATACTGCCCACATGACCACAGAAAATGACTTTGCACAACACTGGCTCCCTTGACCAAGAAATGGAGATGAGCACCACGCCCTAGAGTCGGATATGACTGGACAGGGAAACCTTTACCTTTTAATATTAAAATTATTTCAGTAAATGTCACTCCATTTCTTTAGTTGATATTATTAAGCAGAGAATAAAAGACCTGGAAATATATGACTGGCCACTAGCGGTCAATATAAGTTATTTCTATTTTAAGCTGCATCCTACGTTATAGAGGTAGACAGGATACCCACAGCAAGCCATGATTTTGTCAAAATAAAGAAATATGTATCTTAATGTCATGGGGGAAGCTTTGCACCTTAGTATTTGCTTGCAACAGCTTGACACAAATCCAAAAAGGACAACGTTTGTGTCGAAATATTATGACAAATGCTTTGCTGTTTGCACACACACACACACACACACACACACACACACACCTCCCACTGTGGCTATCCATGGTGGTGGAAAATGAGGAAAAGCTCTAAGTAGTGATGGAACTTGCAATTTATTAACATTGGGAGGTCTACAGGTTCCCCAACCTCTCTATGCCTGTTGGATAAATTCCATTGAGTTTATTACAAAAAAGATACACATACTGTAAAAATGCAGTATTGATCATGTAAGTCAGGGGTGTCAAACTCAATTTCATTGAGGGCCTCATCAGGGTTGTGTTTGACCTTGGGGAGCCAGGGTGGGCATGGCCAGCTTGACGTCACTCATGTCAGGGGCGCCTGTGGCCCGAGTGCTCTGCCAGTGAAAACTGGCTCCCGAGCTCCGTTTTCAGCTGCAACCAGTAGTGGGTTTCAAAAAAATTTAGTACTACTTCTGTGGGCGTGGCTTGGTGGGCATGGCATGACTTGGTTGGCATGGCTTGGTGGGCATGGCTTGGTGGGCATGGCAGGGGAAGGCTACTGTAAAATCTCTATTCCCTCCCCAATCCAGGGGAAGGATGCTGCAAAATCTCCATTTCCTCTCGATCAGCTGGGACTTGGGAGGCGGAGAATAGATGGGGGCGGGGCCAATCAGAATTTTTACTACTGGTTCTCCGAACTACTCAAAATTTCTGCTACCGGTTCTCCAGAACTGGTCAGAACCTACTGAAACCCACCTCTGATACAACCGCCTCCTGCAACCCTCTGCCAGCGAAAACGGACCTTGTGATGGCCGCTTTACTGTTTCCAGGGCGGCCCTGCAGGCCAAATCTAAGCACCCTCTGGGCTGGATCTGACCTGCAGGACCTTGAGTTTGACACCCTTGATGTAAATTGAAACATTATGCATAATTGCCTAGGACTTGGCTCCACAAAATAGTTTTATTCTATTCAATTGAAATGAATATCAATTTGATTTTCAGGGGGGCAAAAATGGTAAACATGGGAGCAAATGCTTTGAGTCCAAAGTAATTTCCTACAGCAAGACGATCAGAAGCAAGCAAGGCAGACCACTGAAGCTTGCTATTCCAAAAGGGATGTGAATATGTGTAATCATTTCCATCTATTTCTTTCAAATACATAATTTACAATTGTGAACTAGAGCGTCTCCACACTTACAAATGGCTTCCTTCCCTCCCCCTTCAAATGTACATAGCTGGCAACTTCTGATTAAAGGAGCCTATTTGTTCGTCTACTGAAGAGTTTTGAAAGATCCCTGAGCCAGAGTCTTTAAGAAATCTAGCTGCCATCATGTACTTTCCTGACCTTTTCATTAAACAAAGCCGTGATACTAATTTCTTGGCATCAACACAAGCTTCCCTTCAGCATCCCTGAGGATATCCCTCCAACAAAAAAAAGATTTTTTAATATATGGGGAACATGCCATTTCTGGAAATATTTATCATTACTTAGTGACAACAAAATAAATTTTATTGGTTAAAGCTCTGCATATTTTTACTCTGAGAAAACAGATTTGTTTTTTAACCATCTGAAGGCCCTTGAGCTGCTGAGATGAGAAGCCCCCTCTGCAGTGGCTGCCTTTTCATTAGGTATCTCACATCGCAATCCACTGGGAGAAGTGGAAGTTAGAGACAGCCACGTGGCTTATTGAATGTGCTGAATTGCAAGAATGGATATGAAATGGGGGGGGGGGGACCCATAGCGCAAGCAGCTTGTCCTGTATGATTCCCCCAGAGATGTGTGGGTGGGTTGACTTTGAAAGCCCCAGCAAGAGGCCAACGGCAACTGCAGCTGCTTGTCATAGTAGCAGCGTGCCGAGTATGAGCAAATGGCTTGCAGATCCCATTCCTTGAAACAAGTCAACATTGACTTATGCTGCCAATAGCTGGAGAAAGTAGCAGGCTTAATATAATTATTTTTCTTACTAGACTTATTAGACTCTCCCCTCCCCCGCTCCCCCGCCTCCGGTCACATTTGTAATCCGTTGGGTTTTGGATGATGAAGTGTCTGTTCTAGGCTTGGTCAGTCAAGATTAATTGAGTATTGGCACAGTTCCACTGTTCTAAAATTTCCTCTTGCAGAAGGTCATGATTGGTCACAGAGGTTCAGCTATAGTTCTCCCTGTCCCATGGGGATCTGAACAGCAAAAGATGGGACAGATAATGGTAAACCGATAAAGTAATTTCTTAGGAGATCTGAGATGTTATCTCAAGTTCTTGATCTATCTGGTTTAATAGATAGATCAAGAGCTGCCTTTCCTAAGTTGATACTCCTTTGGTATATTGACTGAGAGGTATGTCACTTGAAATCCGTGACACTGGACCTCCAGTTGGGGAACAGATCATTGACAGCAATTTCCCCAAATTTCTGGCAGGAATTTTTCTAGCCTAGCCTATCTGAAATGGATTTAGGGCAGGGGTGGGCAACTATGGCCCTTTTATGACTTGTGGACTTCAACTCCCAGAATTCCTGAGCCAGCCATGTTAGCTCAGGAATTCTGGGAATTGAAGTCCACAAGTCATAAAAGGGCCATAGTTGCCCACCTCTGATTTAGGGCATAGTGCATTTTAAACATCTGCTGATTAAACCTTTGTTGGCCCACTCATGAATACAAGGGAGCTGCAGATGTAGGGGGTCAATTTTACACCTTTATTTTACCTCATCGAAGAAAAAAAGCTGTGAATAACAACAGAGTGTAAACATTTTGGAAAGTTGGGAATAGGATATGGAAAGAGAACATCAGATACACGTGACAGGCCTATTATCATTTTTTAGTTATTTTACCTTTTACCTGTAGACTGTACTGCTGAGTTGTAAGAAGGAGCTAGTTTAGTGATAGAAAATTCATATGTTGGGTAGATCAACCATAATGTGTTCTGTTGGCATAGGCAGCAAAAAAAATTCATTACTTTATGCTTTAGGTAACGGCACCAAACCAATTTTACCACTGCATCTAAGCTCAGATGCTGAGCATGGGCATACCTTAGATGGCAGAAATCACAGGGCTGTTGATTAGATTGGGAAATTGGGGGGGGGGAAGGGGGCAGAAAAAGGCTATGGACACATCTCAGCAACTGAGTACAATCTGAGAAAGCCTTTACCACTGAGTTGTCCTGCTACTCTAAGTGCTGGTAGAATCAGTGTCAGACCTGGCAGCCATCTTTTACCTTGCAGGTGATTGGTGGCAGCTGGACCTGAGAGAAACACCCAGTCCATCTCTCCAATCTCTGTTGATGGAGAGTAAGTCCTTGTTCTATACGAGTATATTTATATAGAGAGGCTGTGTTGGATTATTCATCTCCATGAGTATGAGGAGATAGAGGTATCATGGCCCCGTCGGAGCCTGGGTCTGAGGACGAGGATGAGGATGAGACGGAGCTAGGGCCAATGGAGGAAGATGGCACGGCCTCTCTGGCCCTGGAGGAATAACTGGAGGTGCAGGACAAGACAGTCCTGGGTCCCTCGGACCTGGGAAGGGTCGCCAGCGAAGGAGAGAAGGTGCAGAATGACTAAGTGAGGGAGAAGGAGAGGGCAGGCAGCGGAGCAGAGGAGCGATAGAGCTCCTGCAATGATCAATTACCTCCACCCTCAATCCCCGAGCACAGAGAATGGAGAGGAGGCAGGATCAGTGCAGGGTGACCCGATGACTCAGGAGGAGGGCGCCCCGCCCCTCTTCACAAGGCTCACCTGGGGAATGAAATTTAAAGAGCTGCTGTTGGGAGGGGCACTTGTTGGGAACAGCCTCATGTGCTGTTACCAACATCTGGATACTTTGCTGTGCCTTGCCCTGTTTGCCTTGCTCCCTTGCTTGCCTGGCCTGGCTATGTGCGAGTTCGCAGCAACACAGTTCTGCTCTGGGTTGTGCTGCAGTCCCAGTGAACTCTTCCTGTGACAAGAATTCCCCGGCACCAAGTTCTCTGAACTGTGGCTGCTCTCAGAACTTTGCTGGTCCTCTGGACTAATAACAGCCAGGAACTATTGGCGATGCATGTTTACAGCTTTGCTCCTGGACTTGCAGTGAATGGTGGGACTTTTAGGGGAAAGTTGGAGCAACAAAAGGGAGTTAAGCCTTCATTCCGGCTGTCTTGCTTCTATGCTCAACCCTGGGTCATCACAGAGGAGAGGTTAAATAAGTGTAGTGCTAACAGGGGAGATTTGGTATCCTCTCAATACAACAGACATCAGATTCAGGACAGGTGTCATCCAAGCCTGTGTGCACTCAAGCCACAGAATTGTCACGTCATTGCCCTATATGGGTTAGCTTCGCTGTGGCTTAAACCCAACCACATTAACAAAATGCCTGGTGAATTTCAGGCTGTTGGTTCTTGTAGAGCTAAACT
This sequence comes from Ptyas mucosa, assembly GCA_012654045.1. Classification (NCBI taxonomy): domain Eukaryota; kingdom Metazoa; phylum Chordata; class Lepidosauria; order Squamata; family Colubridae; genus Ptyas; species Ptyas mucosa. The sequence continues at coordinate 21,703,948 of WNWU01000017.1, read as the reverse complement.
TCACATGTTTGTAAGATGCAATCAAAACAGAGTGGCACTTTTGATCGAGCGTTGCTTCGTACAATGTTTTCATGTCGAAAAAGTTGAGCCTGCTTTTCGAATAACCAAAACCAGGGGCTGATGTTCATTTTGCTGACTTCATATCCCTTCTGTATCTCGAGAACATCGTGCATATGTGATGCTTGGCTGTATTTCAAATGATTGTGGGTTAAAGTCTCTGTCTTCCTTATTATCACAGAATATTTTATAGCTCTGGTTTAAAGCTTCCCCCCCCACCCCCCATTTAGGCCCCTTTGGCTTCTGCCCTACCAAACAGAACAGGTGATGTACACCCAACTATCTAGTGCATCCCTAACAGGCTGATATGTTTGGACATATTGAACACAGATGGGAAATCAAAGACAGATCAATGCTTGGCAACACTACAAGGGAATATAACTGGTTTCCCCTTTGGGGTTTTGTGATGTCAAGACAATAACAAATGTGGATGTCAAGTGGTGTTTAATATATTTATATTTGCAGTAAGATAATATAAATAATATTTTTAGCTATGAAAGTATGCCAACATCTTCTTTTCTGGAATGTGTGTGGGATCTTACTGGGGGGAAAAGCCTCCACATAAAACTATATGCCAATCTGTTAAAACCCCCGACAGGGAAAGCCAACTATCACTGTAGGTAGAAAGGAGCAAGAGTGCACACACATGGTTAGCATATAAATTGTTACACAAAACAATCTTCAGGGCAGTTCTCTTTTGAATGTTAAGCTCCATCTCCATAAGTGAAGCTGCATATATTCAGAGGTGGGATTCAGCCGGTTCTGTCTGGTTTGGGAGAACCGGTAGTGGCGACTGCAGGGGGCTCCGCCCACCCACCCGGACGTAATGTGTGAGCAAAGAGCATGGACGCGCACTCACATTTGCGAACAGGTAGGAAAGGTAAGGGAATCCCACCTCTGCATATATTGTCTTGTTCGGTGAGGTTCCTCTGAATGTCTCTAGCTGCTCAGCAATACACAGCAAGAGGTAATAATAACAATAATAAAAATACTTTATTGATTAGCTATTAGGCTGTATCTGAATACAAAATATAAGATACAGAACAGTAAAAACCATGTGTTGCCAAATAGAGTAAAACGGCATAAACAAAAGAAAATGCAAATCATATTTCTGTGTCACTCCTACAATTTACTCCAATCAGATTCACATATGCAGTTCATGATGGTACTGTTTTGCTCAGATAAAGGGCCATGTTATGTGTAATTTTGAGGTTCTGACCTCACAGGAATTGTTTTAATGTAAAGATATCAACAGGGTGTTCATCTAATGTGCAGTCCAAGATATTGATCTCTTTCTTATACAGCTGGCGTATAAATCATATATGGGCTTTGTCCTCTATTTCCAGGGCTCTTCAAATATATTTCTATAAGAAACTCAGTTAAATCTTCTGTATCTAACCATTGTGTCACACAGCAAGAGGGATAGAGGGAACTGAAGCAGTGGTGAAATTCAAATTTTTTTACTACTGGTTCTGTGGGCGTGGCTTGGTGGGTGTGGTGTGGCTTGGTGGGCGTGGCAGGGGAAGGATACTGCAAAATCCCCATTCCCTCCCCACTCCTGGGAGAAGGATATTGCAAAATCTCCATTCCCACCCCAGAGGGAGCCAGCCAGAGGTGGTATTTGCCAATTCTCCGAATTACTCAAAATTTCCGGTACCGGTTCTGTCAGAGCCTGCTGAATTTCACCCCTGAACTGAAGATAGACAGAACTGGATCTATTCTCCAAATTGTTGGTTTAGTGAAACTATAGAGCCGATTCTCCCCCCCCCCCCCAGGGACAATTACTTCACCCATTCTAGAAAGGAGCTTGAAGTAGGTACTTAGACTGAGCTAAGCTTTAAAGATTTAGAATACTGCAACTTGTATTTTTTTGATAGCTTCCTGACAAAAGCTTTTCTAAACCAATGACCTGTAAGTCTATTGCAGCATTATTATGGGAACTGTCCCATAAAAATAAATTTCTGATTGGTTATGGATAGCCATCTGCAGAATCTATATCTTGAGATATAATCCCTAAGAGCCGATTTTCAAATATACGTTGGTCATGTCATGCCTGCAATGTCAGATTATGATCTGCCTGTATAAATATTTAACTGTGTGGCGAGAGAGAAGTTCCCTGAGGATGGGCTCCAGCATGAGTCCGAAAGCTCGGAATACTAAACCTCTGGTCCTGTTGATCAACCCTGAATGAATCCTGTCGATATTTGCAGCATCTCACAATCATGTGACCACATTTTGTGATAACTTTTGCTGAAACTTCCAGCTTTTGGTAAATCTGCACCATAGCAAACAATGGATCCACTGAACGACCATGGGATTCATTGAACAATCCCTGCACTCCCCTTAAAATCTGCTACAAAAAAGGTAATAAAATCAGGTCAAGTGATTTGCAACCCCCGTGACATGCGACTATAACAGGCAGGCTCCATTACAGTTGTATGTTAAGCACCACCTATATATCTTTCATTTACCATCCTACCTTTGGGCAGATTCCCTTTGTGCAAAAGTCCCTCCATTATTCTGTTTGATTTTTTTTTTCCAGATATGCCAACATGGGAGAAACTACTGAGTCTGCAAATGTCATTTAGTTCTCTCAAAAGAAAAACAAACTACAACTATCCCTTTTTTTTAAAAAAAATAGAATTTAAGGAATGGCCGCATAAGTCTTGTATTCACGGCTGTGTTTCAGTCCCAAATTCCTGTTTCTTTTTCAGCGTTGCCTTCTGTTTGTCTTTCAATCCAAGCTGGCTGCTATTTTTTTCCACAGCTCTTGAAGTTCATGGCTAAGTACAGGTCTGTTTCCCTCAGCCTAACCATGATGGCCATCTCATACTTAGAATGCATTTTCTTAGACTGCTACTAGTTTGAGCAATATTTGGTGAAAATACACTCTCAGAAACTTATTTCTGGAGTTTTGTGTTTATTGAGCACAATGTCTCTCAATGTCACAGTAATTTACAGGAAGTGAAAGAACTTGTCTTTGATTGTTTGATTGAATCATAACCTATCACGAAGCATTTCAACCTCCAATGCCACCATCCTGGGCTGCTGTTTTAAGTTGTCAAAAGTTTTCTTTTTAATGAGAGTAATTAAAGGGACACCTGTTTGGATTGATATACCCAGTGCTATGTCAATATTTCCATTGATTCAGTTTATTACCCAGCTGTGAAAACTCATTTTAGCCCAGAATGTTGTGTAAAATAGCTAAAATTCAAAAAGAGGGATGGAGGGAAAAGTCAGTCTGAGTCTGACATCGTAAGATACCAGAGGGCAAAAGAAGTTAGATGAAACGAGTTAATTCTGCTAACTTCATTCTGTTCTGCAATATAATTGTTATCTATATTCTCTATCAGACCCCTGACCTGATGTTCTAGGACTTCAACTGCAACAGATGGAAATGTTTGGAAATGCAATTTGCCACTGATCTAGCGGTGGGGAGGGAGGGGACTCTTTCACCGAGGAAGATGTCTTTGGGGAATTGGAATTTCAATTTCAACATTCTGTTCGAAGGAAAAACTGTTTTCCTTTTGGTTTTGGAGTAATGATTTTGGCTTCCCTGAAAGATTATAGCCCTGACCCCACCCCAGCCCCCAGCAAGTACCACAAGAATGGTTTACCAACAAGAAAAACAGAAAACCTGAATCCAGCTCTTTCTGTTTCCAATTCTGAATAGTTTGTTAGTGGCTATCTAGGATCTAAGGAAATCATGGGTTTGGGAGTATATACTGTATATATTATTGTACTGGCACTATAAATGTGTCTATTTGGACTGGGCATAGATGCTTGTTTTGAACAATGTTTGCAGTTCAAGAAGAAGTCAAGGACTGCAAGGATGGTGTGCCTTTCTATTCTATATTTAATAAGGCCCAATTCAGTCTGAATATAGCTCGGGTATTAATTAATTAATTAATTAATTTAGCGTATGGCTGGCCACACACAGTATTAAAACACTTCATTTTTACAGGTTAAAACAATTAAAACAATAAAAAAAAGCAGTAAGAAAACCTAAAAGGAAAATAGAAATAACATTTCAGAGTTTAATGTCGAGTTTGGAGATCCAGTCAGTAGCTGTTGTTGTTATGCAGAGGAAGTCCCTAGAATCTCCTGGATACCTTCTGTTAGAGCATTCCCTCACTATATGTTGGATAGTCTGTCGGGGGCCCCCGCAATCATATTGTGCTGAAGGTGTCTTTCCCCATTTATACAAGGAGTCGGCACACACACCATGAGTCGTTTTAATTCTGTTATATGTCACCCATATGTGTCGGGGTAGGTTAAATCCTGGGTATTAATGATAGCTATTTTGGAAGTAAATTGCATATTTGAATCCGTATCTAACTTGCAGAAATTTTAAAATGACAAAAGCAGCAACATTCCGAGAGAACCATTATAAAATGCTACATAGATGGCATCTAGCGCCTGCTAGGTTAGCAAAAATGTTTCCAAATCTCTCACCCACGTGTTGGAAATGCGAGAAAGAAATCGGCACGTATTACCATATGTGGTGGTCCTGCCCAGTAGCTAAAAGGTTCTGGACAAAAGTACGACAGTGGCTCTGTGAAATGTTAGAGCAAGATGTAATCTTATCTCCAGAACTCTTCCTTTTAGGTATAGTGGGTGACGGCCTAAAAAATAATAAAACCCAGCTTATAACCCAAGTATTAACTGCGGCTAACTTGCAGTTTTAATCTTTGGGATGAATCTATTCCTGCCCTGGTGCTGCATTATCTTTGATATTATTTTTATGATATTTAGTATTCAAGACATTGTTTTTCTGGTCACTTCCTACAGTGTGATAGCACTATCAGGTTGCTATCTCTTATGTGCAGAAAACAAATCTGGATAAATAATGCAGGGTGAATTTTAAGCACTTCCATGAGAATTGAGATGTTTTATACAGGGGAAATGTCCATATTTTCTGACTGTTAACGCTCAACACAAAATGGGTGAAATAGGGCAAGCCTCTTTCATCTGGAGTCAAAAGATATATGAAAAGTGTGATCCAAAACTTTTCAAATGAATAATAATATGGCTATTCAGCAGAGATGCCTGAAGCTGATTGTCATGCATTTAGTACAAAAATGAAAAGCGTTTTGGAAAACAAAGGATTGTTCACTTATTTGTTTTATGCACATAATAGATAGCAACCTGATAGTGCTACTGCACTGTAGGAAGTGACCAGAAAAACAATGTCTTGAATACTAAATATCATTTAAAATATGGTGCTCTTTAAAGGCATTTATTTAACTATATTTATGTGATTTTTTTTAAAAAAATGTTTTGCCCGATCAAACAAAGGTTCTTTCATTGTCCTCCTATCCAGAGTCTGTTTGGAGTTCTGCAGCAGCAAAATTCAATCAATCAATTGGTCAATCAATTCTAGATTCCATCAGTTCTGAGGTATTACCTTATTTCCTGCTGGAAGAAAAGGAAGAGCAAAGGAGTCCTACAGATGGCCTGGAATATGGCATCCATCATTCATCTTGGGCCGAGGCATACAGTGACATTGAGGAGTGTCCACGACAAACCGCAAAGGCTCCAAACTGATGACATCCATAAAATGATTTATTTATTTATTTATTTAGCATATGGCATAAAATGTCAGGGAAATGTACACATGCTAGACACACAATGCAATCCTGACGGCCTAAATCGCTAGTTCATTCTGTTCAGTGCTTGCACACCAGCCTTGGTGCATTGTGAGAGGGGCGAACTAGATTATACCAGCTGACACCAGCGATGGCTCTTCCAGGCTCCTCTGACAGCCTTGCCTCACCTCACATTTAGCCAAGTCCAGTTCCGGCTTCCGCTCTCCATGCACACAAACTCAGAAAATGATGTCATCCTAACAAATACCTACCATTGTATACAGTGATGGGTTTTAAAAATTTTTACCACCAGTTCTGTGGGTGTGGCTTGGTGGGCATGGCATGGCTTGGTGGGTGTGGCTTGGTGGGCATGGCAGGGGAAGGATACTGTAAAATCTCCATTCCCTCCCCACTTCAGGGGAAGGTTACTGCAAAATCCCCATTTTCTCCTAATCAGCTGGGACTTGGGAGGCAGAAAATAGATGGGGGTGGGGCCAGTCAGAATTTTTACTACCGGCCCTCCGAACTACTCAAAATTTCTGCTACCAGTTCTCTAGAACTGGTCAGAACCTGCTGAAACCCACCTCTGATTGTATATCTATGTAAACCATGACATTTGCGTGAAGATGTTATCATGCATTTATGTTCACTTGCCACTTCTGTCACCTCCATGGAAACCCATGATGAAATCTTAGATGCTGTGTGGGCTCCTTTTCAATGGTGTAGCTATCACTAGCACAGTTCCGACTACTGGAAATGGAAAGGAAGTATTCCCCCTTCTCCTTCCCCAAGAATGGTTTGTTGCTATCGAGCAAATTTTCAATAAAAGCGAGGAAGGGAGGGAGGGAGAGTTTTTTCAGCTCAATTGTAAAACACAAGAAACCATTCCAAAATATTACATCTCTCTCCAAATGTATCATGTTATGATGAAGGTACTCTTAAGGACCAATTTGGAGATTTACACACACAGAGAACCCTAGAATGATACCAAATTTCACGGGACATTACCATTAAAACGTAGAACTTAAATTGAGCTCAGAAACTTATGAATAAATACTCTTCCCTTGGAATTGCTAATATTACAGAGAGGTGGGGTGGCTTACTAATGTAAAGAAAAGTTCAAAAATCTGATTTCACCATGATGTACTGTCAAAAGGTAGTGTCTAAGAATGTGAACTGAATGTGTGGTTTAGCTTTGATCTCAAATTGGGGGGAACGAATGAGTAGGTTAGACATGCTAAAAACCTACCAAACAATTTTGAAGGCGGCTTCATTCCGGGTTTTTCTCAGCTGCAACTTGTTAACCTTTTCAAGGGAGTTTACTAAAATGTGATTGCCAGACTGCAAATCTCTGGTGATCGCCTTTCGAGCCGTTCTTATTTCCAGTAGTATATTCTTTTAATGACATTGGGATTGTAAATTATACTGACCATGAAGAAGGTAACGAGAGAGAAGGAAACATTAACATTCGAACATCATTTTTTGGCTATGCATACTGAGTAAGCTTTCTTATGTATAATTATTTTGTGACCACCAACTCATCAGCCTGAAGATTCCAGATGAAATGAGGAATGTCAACACAACTTGCATAATCCCACATTTTATTGGCTTGGCTGATGTTCAGGGAATTGTGCAGCACTTGTGATCTTTCATTTGGTTATGTTTTGCTGCTATCATTCCCAAATTATATTTCAGTTCATGATGACATCTGGAATTTCTGGCCGAAAGCAAGATAGAAGTGACCTAAAGTTGAACCAAATATTTTTGATTATATTTGAAATAAATAAGCAAGCACCTAACTCACTACGATACTCCTATGCCCAGTTTCTTGGCAATGAGCCTCACTGACTTATATAGGACTCATCTTTCAATAGATTAGATTGTACAATCCATGCAGGACATTTCAATTGTTTTGCTCTAATAATAGCTGCTGATAGAAAGGAGACTGAGTGATCTAATCAATCAAAGATAATCAATAAGTTTTCTTCTCCAGGTAGACTCTATGGATAAAAATTCAGAAAGTGACATTCAATTATGGCTTAAGGGCCCCATTCCTGAACTCTCTCTCTTTTTCCCTCAGCATAACTTTCTTATTTTTGTTTATTAACTGCCAAGTAATAATATGCTGTCTTCTTTAGAATGTAAAGAAGTGAACAAAACAGACTGCAGTGGAAAACAGCTTTAAATCTGCTTGAAGTGAGTCCCAAGAGTATCTTGTTATTTTCATCCTTGTTTCTAAATGGATGTCATTAAGTCCAAATAAAAAAATTCTAATAAAGTGCCTTTCATATCACAGATTTATGTATTTTCTACTTCTTAATTTATTTTTAAACAGTATACATGGCTTCTGCCCTCACTTCAAACTATTTTCTACACCACAGCTCTAAATACTATTTTCATTTATTTCTGTGCAACTTTTCAAACTCAAGAATTAAAAAAATTCTCAAATGTATACTTGGCATCTATTTATTTATACATTTTACTATCCACTCCAATCCAGAAGGAGACTGAGTAATATATAATATATAAAACATCTTAATAAATAAAGTACTACTTAATAAAGTAGTATAAAGAAAGGAGGAGGGGGAGGAGAATATAACAATATTAAAATTAAGTTTAGGGTCCAGCTGGAGGGAAGTTGATCAAAAATATACATGAGATTTTCTGACATTTTTGTCAGGGAAGGGAAGGGAAGGGAAGGGAAGGGAAGGGAAAGGAAAGGAAAGGAAAGGAAAGGAAAGGAAAGGAAAGGAAAGGAAAGAAGGCGGAAGGCGGAAGGTGGAAGGCGGAAAGGAAGTTTCCACTCTATTCTTCATCTCAGCCTTGCACCAAAACAGACATTCAAATCTCCCTTCCCAATACAATGAGATTCTCTGGGAAGCAAGAATCTTAGGCTGTTGGTTTGAGCTCCAAGCTTGGCAATTTAGTTACAAACGTTGTGTCACCATTCGAGGAGTCATCTTCAGTGCATTTTGAACGGTGCGTTTTGAATTGACAATCAGGAATCTTATCAGTGACAACCAGTGTGGCTTAGCTTTCAAAGCATCTTCCTGCCAGTGGAGGAAAAGGTAAGACCTCCCTCTGCCTGGCTAGGTGGCTCAGTGGCTAAGTCACCAAGCTTGTCGATCAGAAAGGTCGGCAGTTTGGCAGTTCGAATCCCTAGTATAGGTCTCCTGCGTGAGCAGGGGGTTGGACTAGATGACCTCCAAGGTCTCTTCCAACTCTGTTACTTACTGATTCAGCAGGAAGAGATCCCCATCTCCTCCACTGGACATACAGCGGTCTGGCAGGCTGGGAGCAGCCCAACTATTTGGGGAGGAAGATAGGCATGGGGCTCTTTTCCCAATGTCCCTTTCCTTCCATCCGTGGGGGCTTTGAGGCTGAGAGTTCCTTGGGCACCTATGTGGACCTCACGGACCCCAAGGCCTGTGATTTGCACATATATGCTCTAGCCCATGGTTTCATGTTGTCTCAACAAGCAATCGGTGTTAAACACTTTTGAGTAGTCCTGCTGGGATTGCATTGTATTCATGTGAGCTGTTTTTTGAATCTTTTGCTCGGTTTCCCAGCGGCAAATAATATGGAAGGAATCAATCTTCCATGTTCCTAGTGGAAAATAAGCTGTTTTGATACAAAAGAAACCAAGCTGAAACACCTGCTCGTGCGCACATACCAAACACGCCTGTATGTTCCTCCGTTGTGTGCAGATGCACACAAATAGAGCGTCTTCCATTTATCATCGCTGTCTAAGGCATTCCAAATCCGTTGCTGCTCTGGAATGCAGCTATTCTTCATGGTGTCTTTTAAAGCATAAAACGTTTTAAAGCTGAAAGTCTTTCACAGCATACTTTACCTCATCCGTCATCACCCCAAACATTTTCAGAGTCTCCAGTCTTTCTGATTGTGAGTGACTTCTTGTATAACAAAAGCCGGAAGGTAAAATAACTCTTGAGTCTTTGTTCTCCTTTGACATAATTAGATGCTACTGTGCCTCCTTTCTTAGCACACTTCTCAGAAGATTTATGAAGTATTTAGAAAACCTCTCTCATTTCTTCATGGCTCCTGAACTAAGTGGCTCCTCAGCCAAAAAATGACTTTCAATCTAACCTACTGTTACCTCACAGGATGATTGCGTGATCAAAATTACCACAGCACAGTTGCAAACCAGTGACACCTGTTCAACTTCCACATTGAACATCATAGTCTCCAGCTAAGAGAGAGGAGTACATTTTAATTCTCCTTTCTCATTCAAAATATCTTTATAGGTGACAGCTCCCCCTCGTTTTGTCCTTATGACTACATCAAAAAATCTCTCCACTAGTCTCCCAGCTAACAAAACCAGCAAGAATACTGGGCATCTGGAAAAGCTGAAACATTATACATTGGTGTGTGGGAACTGGATATATCATTCCCCTTAAATCCCAGCAGAAACCTACATGTGGGTATTGTAAAAGATAGAATGGCCCATATGTGGGTAGGACAAATTGAGGAAATAAGAGTGATCACAGCAAAATGTGAACTGGCCCACAAGAAACCCATCTGGATATACTAATCTCCTTTGTTCCCACTATCATTTCCCCAAATTCTCATCCTTTAGAATCGCTTAAATGTAATGTGAAGTTACCGGAAATCACCAGCAACTCAGGAGAGCTTGGAGCGATCCTAAAAGCTATTGGAGTCAACTGGATGGGCTTTAGAGACATCCCCTTAATATAAAAAAATACCATTGTATATAATACAAATTAGCTCAATAAGATTTGGACTGTGGTTTGCCAGTTTCGCCTTCAGAAGAGTCACGTTAGGCAGATATCTTAAAGCTAACAGTTCATTTTTTTAGCCTCCCCCCCCCAAAAAAAATCAAAATGGAGAGAGAATGATGATGATCATAAACATAAGCCTACTGAATTTACCGGTAAAGATTTTGTCTAAGAATGTTGTGCAGACATTGAAAACTGTTATAGCCTGCAAAGCAGGGGTGAAATCCTGCAGGTTCTAACAGGTTCTGGAGAACTGGCAGCGGAAATTTTGAGTAGTTCGGAGAACTGGCAAATACCACCTCTGGCTAGTCCCAATGTGGGGTGGGAAGGAGATTTTGTAATATCCTTCCCCTGCCACGCCCACCAAGCCACGCCCAGAGAACTGTAGGGAATTTTTTTGAATTTCACCCCTGCTGCAAAGTAAACAAAAGCTGTTTGGAGATTTTATAAGATGATTATACCCTCTGCCCCTCCCTCTATTTGTCAAGAGAAAAAAGAAAGTGGGGAAAAACAGGTGGATAGTTAGACACAAACATTGCTGTATATCTAGTGCAAGGTTTCCCAACCCTGGCAACTTTTTAGACTTGTAGACGTCAACTCCCAGAATTTCCCAGCCAGCTGAGGAAACCATGATCTAGTGGAATAACTGATTTTTTTGAATAGGATGACTACAACTTCTGTTTGAATATGTCCTGAAAGATGATCCAATTCAAGTCCAGTTTATACAATGAGCAAAATAAAGAGCAAAATAGCTTGCACCTCAATGACATTCAGTATGAACTACACAAGTCACCTTAAAATTACATTGCATTAAACCTAGAGTAGTTCTTTCTAATTTTATATCTATGCCTATCCACATATTATGCAAATCTGCATTTTTCCAGAAGTAATATGTTCCTTTCATATTGGCACGTCTTAACATCTGGGCTGAGACCTCCCACTGCTCTAATTTGAGGCCAGCCTTCCCTCATCCAACCCTCCAGATGTGTTGGGATTGCAGGATTCAGCCTTCTAGCCAAATATACAGGCTTCCAGTTGCAAAATTTTCTAGGACTAAAAATCAGAGGGTTGTCTTTACTAAGTGTATCTGCCCCTTGAGCTCTCATCTGGATATCTAAGGAAATCGTGGAGAACTCAACAATGACTGATTGGGGTGTTTGCCAAGATCCTTTTCAGATTTCATGCCCCCACCACCACCAAATAGTGTGGCCTAGCCCCTCCAACCAGTTGTCTGAACACAGGACTTACATATGAATTCTTGCTTGACATGAAAGAGTCCAGTTTACAGTGAAGATAGACTCCCTGAAGCAGAATTTCTAACTTATGTTTAAACTGGTGTGCGGAGGGCTTTGCAGACATCAAAAAGATGCCCATGAGAGCATTCGTTTTAAACCATTTCAGAAGAGGCATTTTCTCACAACCACTTTTAGGACATGTTTTTTCTGCACACAAGGAGAAAGAAACAGTGAGAAAGTAAAAATGCAACAATGATATTTAGATTTAGAGTTGTGAGATGAACAGGTTCCAAGCAGATCTTGGCTTTGCTGTCAAATTCCTGATAGGTTTGCCCATAATGTAGCCAACTTAAAAAAAAAATAGTTTAGGCGGAAAAGAGAAAGAAACCAGTATGAATGGAATATTGAGGCCTGATCTAAGAAAAGTCCAAAACTTGCAAGACCTGTTTATTTCTGTGCCTGAAAAATTAAGATCAGGTTTATCTGAAGGTTGTTAGAATCTCCTTTTTCCTGTGTGATCCTAGCCCAGCATTGTGTAAAACCTGGCAGATTTATATGCCACATTTTCCCATGATTTTGACACGAAACCAGATAAAAGTTGGCTGTTTTTCCAGTGTGCCTCACCGTGGGATTTTGCCTTTATTTGGACCTGAGTCTTAGAACATAACTCATGGTCTGGGAAAAGAAATTCTGCTACACAAAAGGAAGCAGTTGCCACAGAAATGAGGGCTTTGCCTGCCATGGTTGATCTTTAAAGTCTTCAAATTATTTTTAAAAATGTTTTAAGGAACCAACTTACTGTAGTAGTTAAGGTGTTGCAGAGGTGCGTTTCAGCAGGTTCTGACCAGTTCTGGAGAACCGGTAGCGGAAATTTTGAATAGTTTGGAGAACAGGTAAGTACCACCTCTGACTGGCCCCGCCCCCATCTATTCTCTGCCTCCAGAGTCCCAGCTGATCGGAAGGGAATGGGGATTTTGCAGTAACCTTCCCCTGGAGTGGGATGGGAATGGAGATTTTATAGTATCCTTCCCCTGCCACACCCACCAAGCCACGCCCACCAAGCCTTGCCACGCCCACCAAGACACACCCCTGGTAGTAAAAAAATTTGAAACCCACCACTGAGGTGCTGGCCTAGAAATCAAGAGATGGTGAGTTTTTCTCCTGTTTTAGGTATGAAAGCCACTGAGTGACTTTAGGCCAGCCATTCCTCAGCTCAGCCCACCTCGCAGAATTGTTGTCACTGTGGGGAAATTAGGAGGAGGGAGGAGCATTAGGTATTGTTGCTGCTTTGAGTTACTTATAAAGTAATAAAGGTGGAATAAAAATCTACAAAATGAATAAAAAACAAAAGCAAGAGGATAAAAATGGCAGCTACATAACACGTATAGAGAGCAGGCTCAGGAAGACTGGTGACTAAGGATATGGATGGCTCTGAGAAACTCTTTAGAGATTGGGGGCCAAATATAAGGATATTGCAACAAGCAGGCAAATTTCAAGGAGCATAATAGGAGTCAGTGAGAGTAATAAGACTTAGCTTTCTGGAGCAAGGGACTCAGCAGTTTTAAATAATAAAGTGAGTAAGGATTTGGAGTCCAGAAGACCTAGAATTGTAACAGGAAAGTGTTTATTCAGATATCAAAGTGTGGTGATGCAAACTGGAGGCAAAGGGGAATTTGAATTCTGGAAAGAATATATGCCTTTTAGAAGCAGAAAAAAAAACCTAGCATAAAATCACATTGTCATAAAGAAATCTCTAAAACAACAAAACAATTTCATAAATTATACAAAAATTAAAAAAAAAACCTGAAACCACACCAAGCAGTGGTGCGTTGCTACTGGTTCGCCCCGGATCGGGCGAATCAGTAGCGGTGGCAGCAGGAGCCTCCACCCACCCGCCTGGATGCTTCTGTGCATGTGCAGAAGCTTCTGTGCATGCGCAGAAGTGTTGCGAGCACGTGTGTAAGTGCGCACATGGACAAGTGAACCAGTAGCAAACTAAATTGAAACCCACTACTGGGTTGATACCAAGTCATATCAACATGTTGCATCCCCCACCCCCATGGAAGGAAAATAAAGGCTTTTTAATGTTTGTTAGATGATGAAGGGAATTTTGAATTTTGAGCTGCCCAGAGTCCTTTGCAGAGATGGCGGCTATAGAAATCAATAAATAAAATTAGAGAGGTCAAGGAATATACTACCAGAGGTGGAGGACAGACACCAAACCTGTCTCTGAATTGATACTTTGGGTGTCTTAGTGACAACAATTGAATTCTAAACCTTATTGATCAATGGAAGATAAAAAAAATAATTCACCTCTTTCTGTTCTCAGGTTTCTTGATTTGTTGATTTTAAATTGCTTGTTTCATAATCAAAACTTGGCTCATGTCTGGAATAAAGGCCAGAGGACTGGTAAGTACAGTGGTCTAAAGCCCTGTTATTAACATCAGCTGCCTGCAATTATTGCAGGTTCGAATCTCACCAAGGCTCAAGGTTGACTCAGCCTTCCATCCTTTCTAAGGTGGGTAAAATGAGGACCCAGTTTGTGGGGGCAATAAGCTGACTTTGTATAAATATACAAAAGTATGAAGGCTATTGCTTAGCGCATTGTAAGCCACCCTGAGTCTCCGGAGAAGGGCGGCATATAAATCAAATTTTTAAAAAAAGTATCCAATTTACACTAATTTCCAGAAGGCATCTGGAAAGGCATTCAGGAGACTGCAGGCTGCCCTTTCTCACAAAACATTGCATTCTTTGAGAATATCATTTAAAAAAAAAAATATTGCAACTTTCCTTTAGAAGATCTAGGCAGGATCTCTGCAGTTTGAGCAGAGAAAAGAATAACTTCCTATTTTCCTAGCAGAAATAGGAAAACCAGACAATTAGCTTGATTTTGAACTCCACTCTCTGAGACACCTGTAGGCCTAGACATGACAAATTGAATGAGTGTAACTGCTCCAAAGTACTTTTGCATGCTCTTAAGAGGTAGGAGTTGTTGAATCTGAATACTCTAACCACTATACCACATATATCCAGCATGTAGATAAGGATGATCTGCTGTTTACTTGAACATTCAAAAGGGCTTTTAACTAAGGCTCTGAGCAAACTCGGCAATCATGAAAGAAGATACCAGAACCTATCACATAGGTGGGAAACTGGTTAATGAACACAAGCAGAGAGTAGTACTAAACGAAAAGGTCTCAGAAAGTCAGAAAGGAGAGAATATACACTGGGCTCAGTCATTAAGATGGAGCTTTGTCAACCTGATAATAAATGATTTAAAATCAAAGGTGGGCTGATGGTCAGGTTTGTTTATATAGGAACACCAAATAGTAAGGGTGGATCAAATACAAGAGATAGAGAAAAGCCCTTAACGAGCAGGTAAATTAGCAATTAAATTACTGTACAAATGTAGCTCAGTGTAACTAGGCTACTGCACACTACGGCAAAAACATCCTTAACATTTTGTGTATATTACATTGATTAGAGGACTATTGGAGATGCAATAGACAACTCCATGAAAATCAACTGATGTGATAATGGGAAAAGACATTAAGAAAGAAGTAAAAGAATGAAACTTACATGACTATTGTACAGTATCATTTTTAAAAAATAACTGTAGTGGACCTGATTAAACCCTGGATAGGACACCACTAAGAGTTCAGAATTGTAGAAGAGAGTGGGAAATCATAAAATTGAGAGTCAGTTTGGTTGAAATGGTCAAAGCACCAGATAGTAAACCAAGAGTTTTAGTCCTACCTCAGGCATGAAAGTTGGCCAGCCCACCTCACAGGGTTGTTGTTATGGGAAAAAGAGGAGGAAGAAGGAGTATTAGGTGTGCTTGCTGCCTTATTTAATTTCACACATGGCTTCTCCATTTTGGCTTTCTGTTTGTAAAATAAATGATGACATGATATAATATTCCATGTGGTGTTGTTCATCTGAGATTGTATTTACCTACTTTTAAGCACTGCTAAGGACCAGATGATTTTTATTATGTCCTGATATGTAAAACCATAGAACGTGGACTGCTATCTACTGAATGAATACTATATTGAATACTATATTCACTAAGTCTCAAAATGTATACAGGTGGTCCATGTTTAACAACCACACATTTAATGACCCTTCAAATTTCTGATAGCACTGAATGAGTGGTAGTTACAACTGACCCACTAAGTTCTGGATGGTGCAGCACCTCTGCAGTCACATGATTGCAATCCAGGCCCTTGGCAACCAGCCCAGATTTCCGACAGTTGCAGTGTCCCACTGTCACAATTGGCAACCTTACCTGCTGGCTTCCCACAAGCACCAGAGTAAAAACCAGGAGTCCATGAATTCTAGTTCTGCCTTAGTCATGAAAGGCAGTTGGGTGATTTTGAGCCAGTCACTCTCTTTCAGTCTAACCTACCTCACAGAGTTGTTGTTGTGGGGAAAATAGGAAGAGAAAGGAGTATTTGGGGGTTCGCCAGCTTGAGTTATCTATAAAAACAGGATAAAAATAAATAAAATCAATCAATAAATCACGGCCCCTATATTTTGCCCTCTTTGGAAATCAGATTCCATGCACCACTTGGGTAAAGTAGTTAACTGCCAGCACATGCTCATTCTCCTGGCAAAAGAAACATTTCAGAATTTAGCAGGCAAGAAGAAATTCTTTATCTATCTTGCTCTGTTATGAGATTTTTTTTAAAAAAATAAAAGGTTTTAGTCTGCTTGTTTCTTCTTTAAAGAAGGACTCATCCAACACTGGGGGGTTGCAGGGAGAGGAGGGGAGAAATGTCAGGAATATGTGTTGTCTGGAAATCAAGCATTATCAAAAACACAACAAAACAAGGACAGTGGTATTTTTGCTTTTCACCCAAACGCTTGTCATCACCCTAGCAGCTCAATATAGGCATTGCAAAGTTTAAAAAAAAATCTTCTTAACAGAAAGGCTGGATAGAGGCATAATGTGCCAAATGGAAGGCCCCCGAGTGCTATCAAGTTTTTATCTCCATTTTCCTTCACTAGTGCCATCAAGTGCGCTGAACTCAGGGCTCCCTGGTGGCATCATCCTGAGTGTCTCTGGCAAGACTCTTGACTATGATGGAGCATCCTCATCTTCTAGCCCAAGCTAGAGTATCACATTCACCTCCATTTTTGCCGCAACAATTAATATTCCTTAACTAAAAGAAAAGGTGTTCCCATTGTGTTTGGCAGTCTAATAAGCAGAGACATGAAGGCCTTAGACTACAGCAGAGCTGGGATTGGTCAGACTGGAGAAATGTAATCTATTGTGCTCTATTTTTCTTGGCATCAAGGCTTATTTTTAGTATGTAGCCCATTCCAATTTTTTTTAAAAAAAAATGCTGGGCATTGCAATTTGTGGTTTATATATTCTGACATGTCAGGACCAAATATCAGTGACTATGAATCTATGCGCAACTACATCTAAATACCCTTTATATTGTGGGCCTTGCATCATGGCTTGCTATGTCCCTTTCTCAGCTCTCTTCCAAATATGACCTCTTCTGATCATCTGAGACTCTTTAGAGCTTTCTTCTACAGGTTTTTAAATAAACGTGATATGGAATGAATGGACTGCACTTTCTAAATGCAGACATTCTGTTACTTCTTTCTCTATATATTCCTACTCTGTTATTATTCTGTACATGGAATTCCTATTTTGTGTGGGTCTGTGAGTGAGAGAAATATTTAAAAAATGTTTTCAAACAATTTCTGAAAATATTGTCAAGGAAACTGCAGGGACTTCTCCAGGCAATTTTCAAGAATCAGATATAACTGAATGGAAGAAAATATAACAAAAATATTTTCTCACCCCTATGAGTTGTTTGTGTCATCAGTCTCAGATCTGGGAGTTTGAGGGTTCTGCACAGTATCTTAGCTATTTCTATCATTGCACTCTTCTGGGAGTCCCATAGGATCTTAGCCCTCTTGTTCTCCACGACTTTCTGTGGAATCTCTCATCTGGTCTTGGGAGGATCTAGTCCATACATTGTGCAAATGTTCCTGTACATGAAGCCAGCTACTTGGTTGTGCCATTCAGTGAATACTGTTCCTGCCTGCATCTTATACCCTGCCGCTATGCGTTGAACTGTCTGAGGCAGTGGTGAAATCCAATTTTTTTTTACTACCGATTCTGTGAGCGAGGCTTGGTGGGCATGGTAGGGGAAGGATACTGCAAAATCTCCTTTCCCACCCCATTCCAGGGGGAAGGATACTGCAAAATCTCCATTCCCACCCCATTCCAGGGGGAAGGATGCTGCAAAATCTCCATTCCCACCCCACTGAGACTGCCGGTTCTCTAAACTACTCAAAATTTCCACTACTGGTTCTCAGAGCCTGTCAGGACCTGCTGGATTTCACCCCTGGTCTGAGGCCTGTGCATAGTCTTTATCTAGTGTGAAAGACCCCTGCTTTTATATATTTGGTGCTTGCTGCCTGTTCTTGTGCTGCTATGATGAGTGCTTCAGTGCTGCCTTTTAGTCAAGCCCTTTCCAGCCATTGGTAGGATTCCCCAATGTCAGCCATCTCTGTCGATGGTACATCCCATGCAGAATCTTGTTTTGCCATGGCCTTTCTCCCATGTCTGCTACTGCCTCAGACATTCTCTCAGCAGCTCATTTTTGGGTGCCATCTTACTGATGTACTAGCAGGGGTGTCAAACTAGCGGCCCGTAGGCCAGATGCATCACACGCAGGCCACACCCACCTCAGCTCCGCAAAGGGGGGAAAACATCACAATACGTCGTGTGACAGCAACGTGATGCCACGTGTTTGACACCCATGGACTAAGGGATGCTCTGGGTTTCATCCAGGACTATGGCTTTAACACTCACCAGACTCTGCCCACCCTCTTTCCACCTGGTGTTCAGTCTCTTGGATCAAGGGTGGAAACCTCTATACATTGTGAGGAGATAAATATATATAGTCCACAATTTCAAGCTTGGGCAATAAGCTGCTCTGTCAATTCCTGTCACAATCAATGGATCAACACTCAGTTACTATATAAATTCTGCAAAATTTCTGGACAACCTCCTTTCACCCCATTAATCCCTAGTGAGGGAACATTCATGCTTTATACCAGGACATCCCATATGTCCATGTAAGGACTGTTCTGCATGGCAGCACAAAAGAGACATCATCCAGTATGGGAGCCAGCAGAAAATGAGCTGGCATAAAAATTGTGCTGTGTTCCCAACTCAGCAGCCAAGCAGAACAGGGCTTCAATCTGTATCCAGAGTTCTTCTTCCATGCTTAATGTACATTAGACAGAGGCTTGTTCTTCAGTCAATGGAGAAAAACATCTATTAAGCGATAAATATTTTGGATATACTCTAAATCGAAAATTAGGCTTACATATGTGCTGATCAAGAGCCCCTCTTCTGGAACACAATTGATCCTTTGAAAAGAAAAGAAAAAAAGAACAAATGAGTTGGATATTCATCACAATGAATATCGCCTAATAGTCCAATTTTTAAAATTTTGAGCTATGCAGTTTTGTTTTCTTTTGGTTTTCTTTTTTTAAAAAAAAATCCTGCTGGAGCTTTATCTGGTTTAGTTTCACCATCACTCCTCCTGACATGCTTTTCTTATGCTAACTTGCTGGTTTTGTGATGGTGGCATAGTAAATTATACTCCCGGCTGGGCTAAGGAACCTTTAGGTCCCTGTCCCATTGGTGTTGCTAATGATTACACAGCTGCCCACTAGGCTTCTCTAATGTAGACTCCTGGGTCCTGCTGCTTTGGAAAAGATGCAATGAAGTTTATTTTCCTTTGAAACAAAATATATTGAGATCATTGTCAAGAGCAACCTCAGAGGTTTACAGAAGGGGCCTACTAACCTTAGCAGAATATTAGAAGCCTCCAGGCTGTTTGTACTGCCAGAGGTGTAATTTACCTATTCTGTTTCTCTGCTTCGGAGGAAAGAAATCAAGTGAAGAGGTCAAAAGGACCACTGGAGCAATACAAGGCAGGCATAAGGCCTAAAAAGAATCAAATTCTCAGCTAGGATAAATAAGTAGACAGGATTGCTTCCGTGGTTTGCAATAACTAAAGATGGAGGCTGAAGATTGTCAGCCTTTGTCAGGGTGAGCCATTCCAAATTTTAAAAATGTTCAGAACTCCTTTAATTAATTGCAAAATTAGGCAGCTCATCTAGCAGAATGGTCCTCAGAATGGACATGAGGCACCCAAAAGGAGATAGGTCCCTGCATGAGTCTTTTCTCACTTGTTTTGCTCTTGGACATCCATCCCAACTGTTTCAGATGGATTGAAATAATTCCTAGAAATCTCCACAAATATGCCTTAAGCCATGCATAATAAGAGTTATAACTTATAGCACAACAAGGAGAGCTAGGCCCCAAAAGCTGCTCTTTGATATAGTGAGGCGGTGCTTGTAAACCACAAAACTGAGTTAGTGCATGCTGGGAGATATAGTCAAGAGGAAGAAATGGGGATAGAGGTAGCCTTGGTCTATAACAGTGTTGGCAAACCTTTTCAGCACTGAGTGTCAAAATGGGAACATGTGCATGTGCCAGAAACCGGAAGAGCAGCCACACATGTGTGAAGACCAGCTGGCTGGCACACTGGAACCCGAAAGAGCAACAGGCAATGGTTTGCGTGCCCAGAGAGATGGCTCTGTGTGTCACTTCTAGCACGTGTGCCATAGGTTTGCCATCATGGGTCTATAATAACCTGCAGAAAGGCCATGGTGATGGTTGCATATGTTTTTCATAAACTTCCAAGCAAGTATTTTGCCTTTGTAATTTACCTAAAACTAAAATTTTCAGTATTTTTGTTACTAGAGTGTTATTACCACCTGTGGGTAACCTGTAGGAATGCATTCCTTCCATGTTCTATATTATTTAATAGATAGCCTGTGACTCATTGGATCATCCTTTCAGAGATTTTTTTTAACTCTGCAGAGAAATAAAAGGACAAAAAAAGGGTGGGCAAAAAAAGGCATTGGGAGTGGGAGAAACTTTCAACTGTCTGCTGGCTTCCTCATTGACTTTGCACAGTGAGTTGCTCTGCTATTCCTGTTTAGCCACAGATCTTTCAACCTCTGGCCAAGATAAAAACACTTTGCTGTACATTCCCCATGTGATCCTGTACTGTCAACATGTTGTTATTTTTTGCAGACAAAAATACTGTCATCAGCAATGAGATCTTTCGGAACGGAGATCAGTGTCCAGCGCTGTTGAATGAGACTTGAGCAAATGAATTAATGTGGGAGAAATTACCTTTGGCTTTTCACTTGAAAGGCAGGTAACGAAATTTTTATTGGTCTGTTCCCTGCATTCCAAGAGGAAACGAGACTCTGATAGGTGAAATCTTTTCAAGTTAATTTCCCTGATCCAGAAATGAAGTCTCCCATCACCAACAGAAAGGCCAAGTCCCATCCAGTTGTCCACTGACCTTTCACCTCTCCGTGGCCAAGTGCCATCTGGCTCCCTATTGGCTACTAACACACATTAGGAAACCAGGAGTCTCCTGGGCGAGAGCATCCCTTATTTTTAGCCTGATCATAAACATCAGTCTCAACACACCTTTCCCCCAATGCCCATTTTATCCCAAAAAGGATATTCTTCCCACAGGTGGTTTTTGAACTTTTGGCCTTGAATGGTAATTTGCAGCCAAATACCACAAGGGTCACATTGCCATAAAAATAAATTCCCTCCCTTGCAAAAAAATTTCATCTTTTCCAAGTCTTGTCCTGTAAATGAACTACAAAAACATAAACACAGAGAGTGGTGAATTGAGGTGGGATGCGCAAAATAATGCCATCTGGTCAAACGGAAGAGGAAATAAACTATAGTGGGCATGTTCTCTCAGACACACAAAAGATCGTGCGTTGTGTTTCTTGTTGCTGCAGCTCTCAAATACTGAGGGTCTCAAAAATGGATATCTATTCCTCTTGGTGATTTCAAGCAAATAGTTTCTGTGGATTTTTCATTAAATGCTTTGACACCAAATCTCCCTTTCCAGGAGTCCTGGGTCATGCTTTAGAAGGAGGCATGTTGCTGTTTCTATAATTACTATGAGAGGTGAAGCCAAAGCCTGCTACAGTGCTGTCTCTAACTTCAATCCTTTACATCCACATCTATTTAATCCTGGAAAGAAGGGGGCAATAGAAACATTGCTCCCAAAACGGTATTTTCGTTTTTTAAAATGATGTTCTGCCTTTTAGGGTAGACCTGTGATGGCGAACCTATGGCACACGTGCCAGAGTTGGCCCACAGAACCTTCTCTGCTGGCATGCATGCCATCAACCCAGGTCAGATCTCCATGGCGTTTCTTTTGTGAGCTTCTGTTTCCCTGCAAACGACGAAACAGAAGCTCACGAAAGAAAAAGATCTTACCTCTTGCCATGCTCCCAATATTGGGATGCCCCACCTCCAGCCAGCCAGCTGGTCTTCAGGTCTCTGCTGCACATGCGTGACTGTCTGGGCATGCGCTTGTGCATGTTTGTGCATGCACGTGTTCACGCATGCACACGTACCTTTCAGTTTGGGCATGCGCGCACGCAGTTTGGGTACTCAGTGTCTAAAAGGTTCGCCATCACTGGGATAGACAAAATAAAAAGTTTCACCAGAGACAGACTCAGCTCTAATTAGGAAAAATTGAAATATTAGAATACAGGTAATCCTCGATTTATGACAATTGAGCTCAAAATTTCTGAGACTTTTGTTAAGTGAGTTTTGTCCCATTTTATGACCTTTCTTGCCACAGTTGTTAAGTTAGTAACCTGGTTGTTAAGTGAATCTGGCTTCCCCATTGTCTTTGCTTGTGAGAAGGTCACAAAAGGTGATCACATGACCTTGGGACACCGCAACAGTCGTAAGTATGAACTGGTTTGCCAAGCGTCTGAATTTTGATCGCATGACCATGGGGACGCTGCAAAGGTCGTAACAGTGAAAAATGGTCATAAGTCACATTTTTCAGTGCTGTTGTAACTTTGAGCAGTCACTAAATAAACTGTTGTAAACTGAGGACTATCTACATATCCTTTTAAGAACATGGCCACAATAGTTTTTGTTTTTTTTCTAGGTATACTGTTTTCAGGAAAATCTATGGCTTGCAGTAAAAAAAAAAGTGTCTATGTCTATCGCATTTCTTGCTCTTTGGTGCATTTAATAAGAAAACTAATGTAAGAATGAAATAAATGTTCATCCAGCGGCTTAATATTTATACTCAATTCACTGGGTCTAAGGCTAGAAGAATTGTAACTATATTAGTTACCACTTGGTAACTATTGCTAATAGCAACTAATAGTGGTAACAATTCTGCTGTACATGATTCTATGCAGGAGAGACATGGAAGATTGTCAGATGGGATCCCACACCAGTGATAGGGAGTGGATCAACTTTGTCATTATCCCCATAATCTGCTGCTGCTGCTGCTGTTGCTGCTGTTGTTGTGAGTTGCGAAGTTGTGTCCGACCCATTATGACCCCATGGACGACGTTCCTCCAGGCCTTCCTGTCCTCTACCATCCTCTGGAGTCCATTTAAGCTCACGCCTACTGCTTCAGTGACTCCATCCAGCCACCTCATTCTCTGCTGTCCCCTTCTTCTTTTGCCTTCAATCATTCCCAGCATTAGGCTCTTCTCCAGTGAGTCCTTCCTTCTCATTAGGTGGCCAAAGTATTTGAGTTTCATCTTCAGGATCTGGCTTTCTAAAGAGCAGTCAGGGTTGATCTCCTCTAGGACTGACCGGTTTGATCGCCTTGCAGTCCAAGGGACTCACAGGAGTCTTCTCCAGCACCATAGTTCAAGGGCCTCAATTCTTTGGTGCTCAGCCTTTCTTATGGTCCAACTTTCACAGCCATACATTGCAACTGGGAAAACCATAGCCTTGACTATACATACTTTTGTTGGCAGGTGATGTCTCTGCTTTTTAGTATGCTGTCTAGATTTGCCATCTAGATCTGCTGTTACCAGAAGGTAAGTCAGCAGTAGCCAATACTGCATTATAGCTTAATTTCTAAAGAAATCTTCCTGACAAATCATAAAAACAATAATGAGGGAAGAGAAAGGGAGGGGAGGGGAGGGGAGGGGAGGGGGGGGGGAGGGAGGGGAGGGAGGGAGGGAGGGAGGGAGGGAGGGAGGGAGGGAGGAAGGAAGGAAGGAAGGAAGGAAGGAAGGAAGGAAGGAAGGAAGGTTAACGAAATAACTTTTTCAAATATCTGCAAGATGAAACAGAAATATAATTCATGCTAGCAGCAATAAACCTTAGGCAAAGCAGTTGCAGTTGGAGAAAATAGTCCTGTCTATCAAAACCATAGTGGTGATAAAACCAAACAAATTTGTCCCAGGGCTCCTGCATTTGGTAGGCATCCTGAGCAGTGTACTGTGACAGCAAAAGCAAGTTAAAGAGATGCCTTAAAAATATATTTCAGAATGTTTTAACAGACTCACACAGAAAGAGGCTTTTTTTTTTAATGTTTACATATTTTGGGCAAACTCAAAGTACTTTTACCGAATATGATGCTATGAATGTTAAGATAAAAGCGTATGTATATTAGCTATGATAAACTTCAAAGCAGGGGCAGGGAGGGGAGACTATAAATATGGATTAGGGATGTAATACGATAAAAACACAAAAGAAAGAAAATTCAAAAACACCACAGTAAACATGCAATGCAACCACACCAATCCAGAGACCAAAAGGTTGTTTCTGTTTTGAAAAACTTTGGAGTTAAATTGTTTATTTTCTTCCAGGTCATTTACTATAGCAGAAGAAGATTTTTAAAAGCCATACAACTACAAATGAACCACTTTTAAAATTATTATTTTAGGATGACAGATTGCTAATGACCACCAGTTCTTGAATGCCACAAGGTCCTCCATCCCCACCGCAATCTCCCTGCGTTATTTATTACAGTTGATTTTTCTCTTATGATCCTTGTTGTTACTCTAACAAGGTGAAATAGACTAAGAACCCAATGCAGGGGTGAAATCTAGGAAGTTCTAACAGGTTCTGGAGAACCGGAGGTGGAAATTTTGAGTAGTTCAGAGAACCGGCAAATACCACTTCTGGCTGGCCCCAGAGTGGGGTGGGAATGGAGATTTTGCAATATCCTTCTCCCAGGAGTGGGGAGGGAATGGGGATTTTGCAATATTCTTCCCCCAGGAGTGGGAAGGGAGTGGGGATTTTGCAGTATCCTCCCCCTGGAGTGGGGTAGGAATGGAGATTTTGCAATATCCTTCCCCTGCAAATCCATCAAGCCACGCCCACAGAACCGGTAGGGGAAAAAATTGGATTTCACCCCTGACCCAATGCCGTATAAATTGAGATTACTTTTATTATAATAGCAAGTAAGAGAAATTTTAAAGTCTGAATGTCTTCTCTCCACCCTCATTTTATTGTCATATGAGTTCAGGAAGACATTTTTTGGAGTTATTTTCCTGGAATAGATTCAGCTCGAATTTGTTTTGCTCTTCCATCTGTCCTTCAAGGCCATTCCTGATGTCCTCAATGTGATCTTCAAGGATCACTGTCCTCAATGTGATCTCAAGGATCACTGCCGTCATTGGGAAGATATCAGTCCCAGAGAATTATTTCAACTGATCTTCTTGCTTTGCACAAAGCTGTAGCTAATGTAATCCATCGGGATGGATATTTTGTTTATAAAAACGTAGGAGTCATATTAAAAATACAGGCATAAATCTTTTCTCAAGACCTGTTAATCATGTAGTCAACCAGATATTTAGGATATGAGGGCAGCATCCTGCTTTTGTTGCTGTTTCCCTGAAGTCAATATTCACAGACATACATCTGATCACCAGGATCTGTTAAGAACAGTTAAGAGTCACCGATTGCCTTTACAGTCCACGAAGTTATTTGATTCTTTTCAAGGTCTCCATGATCTTTGCCTTCACTGCATTTGGTGACAATACGGTTTGAGCATGAATTGTGTGAACTCATAATTTTCTTTAATCTGCCTTGGATCTTCATAAATCGCTTCATTATATGAGCAAAGCTTCTCTTTCTCTGTTCCTTTCTCTCTCTTTTTTTAAATGTGATTTTCCTCACCTAAAAATCTGCAAACACCGTAACACTTTCTAACCAGGGATGAGTAGCTGTTTCCTCTTGATCACTTTCTGGAACCTTCTCCAACTCTTTGGCATCTTTTTTTTTTTTTTAGGAAGATTCAAGCAGGATTTTTATTCATATGCAATATCAAAACATGGCACCAGAAAATCAGCATTCGTTTAAGAATTAACAAAGCAACACACTTGTATTCACGAAACTTGATACAGATCTCTCTGCAAATCATATTCACCACCTTCCTTATCTTCAAAAAGCTTCCAGCTCGGATATCCTTCTAGAGCACTGCTTTTCAAATGCACTAACTTATCCTTCTCTTCCTCCTCCCCCATGTCTACCAGTCTTATAAGCTTGGGCTTCTCATGGCCTGGACTCATGTCCTGAAGGGTCATCTCCACATTTTCTTCATAGAAAAAGGCATCTGGCATCTTCTTTTTAAATGTGGTTGTCAGAACTAGACAATGTATATCATGAATGTTTTATGCCATTGAGCTATATAATGGCATTATGTAACGGACAGTTTGAGTTTCAACATCTAAATAATCATTGATAGGAACTGGTTGTTGTTGTTTTTTCATTGTAGCCAACACTGAACATCACGTCTACGAACCTATACACAACCTGAGCCTACGCTTTTCTTTTCTTTTCTTTCTTGATCTTATTCCCCACACAAAAAACATGAAAAGTTGTAATTTTCTATGTTCAATTTGGAAACTGAATTATTTTATTTTGAAAATCTGTAACATTTGCAGTGGTGCAGTAAAGGAAGGACCTTAAAACTGATTGGCCCAAAGTATTCAGTGGATATTCTGGTTCTGGCACCATAAACTTCCAAACATTCCTATCATTTTTTTAAAAAAATTCTGGTTTTACTAGTTATAATGAGCACTGTAAGTCCTATGATTCTCTCCCCATTTACTGAGTGCCAAAAAATTACACATCTCCAGTGATCAGGCTCCAATCTAAGGACACTCTTTTCAAAGGCCGTAAATTTCACATTCTATTTCTATTCTATTCTATTCTATTTCCTGCTTTGCTTAGATACTTTAATCTCTAAAGCAGGCAGGGAGGAAGAAAGCAGAGGACTTGAGAAGACGAGACTCTTGATATGTATCATATGCATAGGCAGCATACAAATCTTTGCAGTAAATAAACAGCTGGGGTAGATTAAGGAAGAATCAGAATCAGAAAATCCCAGAATCAGAGCCTACGGATTAAAGTCCCTTAGCCAGGGATAACACTGTGTGCACTGAGTAGAAAGAATCCTTCGCTGGTTTTTCACATTAGGCTTGGTTCACATGCACCTGTTTCTGTGCCTCCTAAATAGATCCACAGAAGAGCAAGTTATTCCAGACAAAACTATGTTTTCGCCCATTATTAATATTTTCCAGAGAGCCAGTTGAAACGTTTTAAAGCTGGAAAACATCAAGAGTTGAGCAATTAAGTGTAGAGCTACAATATGATGTTCCCACATCTGTGAGGGAGGGCTTGATGTGGGAACAGATTTCTTGAGCAAGCTATTTCTTTGTGTAACTGCTCAACCGTTGTGCATGGTTCATGGGCACTTTCACATTTTTATGGCTAATAAACCAATTGTTTGTACGGAGACGTTTAGTGTTGGAGGAATAAGCCAGAGAATGATGGATGTGAACCTATGCCAACAAGATCAAGAAGAACAAGTGATGTTTCCTTTTATGAAGTGCACAGACAGCCTTTAAGACACTGAGAACAAAGAACAGGAAATTACAAAAATATAAAGGATTCATGAGAGATTTGAGTGACTGAAGTATATTAGCAGCAACCCTGTAGCTAGTATTCAATATTATATAGCCAGTTTGGTTTAGCGCTTAAGGCACCAGGCTAGAAACCAGGATACTCTGGATTTAAATCTCACTTTAGCCATGAAAGGCAGCAGGGTGACTTTGGACCAGTCACTCCCTCTCAGCCCAACCCTCCTCACAGGGTTGTTGTTATGAGGAAAATGGGAGGAAAGTGTGCTGGATATGTTCATCACCTTGCATTATTTGTAAAAATGATAGAGGCAGAACACAAATCTATATATATAAAAGTGAAAACCACTCATGCCGTAATCACGAAATCGCTAGAACCATAAAGCCTACAAACTTGAAATTTGCTACGTATGTTCCTCTTGGCTTCTAGGTGCTCGCTAAGAAAGGATTTTTCGAAATGACCATCAGAGCTTTAGTATTTCCTATATTATTATTAACACATTCTGATGCTAAGGAATTCTACTTCCCCTCCCCAGCTGAAAAGAAATCTGTTCCAAATGCAAAACATAAGCAGAGGAGAGGAGTTTCACTTTCAGTTTTACTTTCACGGCAGCAACCAGGGGATAGGATAAGGGAGGCTTCTGTGGGGCAAACTTGAGGGAGAGAAGGGGATAGGATAGGAGAGGCCTCTGTGCGGCAAGCCTGAGGGAGAAAGGGGGATAGGATAAGGGAGCCTTCTGTGGGG
>WNWU01000017.1:21636980-21675773 GCA_012654045.1 Ptyas mucosa | reverse complement strand
AAGCCTGAGGGAGAAAGGGGGATAGGATAAGGGAGCCTTCTGTGGGGCAAGCCTGAGGGAGAGAAGGGGGTAGGATAGGATAGGATAGGGTTCTGTGGGGCAAGCCTGAGGGAGAGAAGGGGAGAGGAGAGGCCGATCATAACTACTCATTAATTGTCAAGCTGTGTCGATTTATCAAGCCCCATTACATAGTTTCGTAGCAAAGCACGGGTATTCAGCTAGTAAATAGATAAATAAATAATTAAAAAACTATGCAGGAACAGTTCCACAAAATATCACTCAGCACTTTTATATTATTTATAAAAACCTAGCTACAATTAACTATGTTTTTTAAAAAAAAACACAAGGTGAAACTTTTTTTAAAAGAGCAAATGGACATAAATCCAACTTTTTTTTTTTTACAGGTGAGCTCTGAAATATTAATGCAAAATAAAATGGTGGAAAATAATAAAAACTCATTGTACTAATAATATCTAACGAGATTAATCAATCATGATGTTAACTACCAGCTGCAAACCTGTGAATGCCACTTGGAAATGTTAGCCGATTACACTATACGTTGTGTTTGTTGCTCAAAGCCAAGCACAGAAAGGAATTTTTGTTTGTTTGTTTTTTTCCAGAAGGACTAAACATGTTTTTCTTTTTAAGAAAACTATGCCATTTTAAAAGAAATCATGTTAGATTGTCCTCAAAAGTTACAAGAGATGAATGACGTGGGACTCTGTGTTGTATCTAGTGCTATATAATAAGATATGCCAAATAGGTCATAGTCTTCACCAAATCAGCATCTTACCCAGCACTGATTAGCAGCCTTACTGAACCTGAGATCTGCTCCTTACACAGTTGAGGAACATAACTCCTCAGTGTCCTCCTATCAGTATGTGCAGTTCCACTATTTACACTATAATTATAATTTTTTTAAAAAAAAATTGATTTATATGCCGCCCTTCTCCGGAGACTCAGGGCGGCTTACAATGCGCTAAGCAATAGCCTTCATACTTTTGTATATTTTATACAAAGTCAGCTTATTGCCCCCACAAACTGGGTCCTCAATTTACCTACCTTAGAAAGGATGGAAGGCTGAGTCAACCTTGAGCCTGGTGAGGTATTTATGGTATGACAAGTCTAGCAGTGTCCAATTTAAAGCTGGTCTCTTCACTGAAGTGAATGAAGACACTGACCTGACTATGAAATATTTGCAGGCATGTACAGTACTGAAATCCAGGGCAGAGAATCCAAGAAACTTTTCAGCATCACCTTTCAAAGGAATTTTGCTTAACCATCAAACCATTAAGATCTAGGAATCTAACAAATACTAGACATGGGGCGGTTATCATTTCCTCTCCTATTTTGAACAGTGCACTTGCTATTGATGCATGATGCAATAAAGGGTTTGTTTATCGGCCAGCTTATCCCAGAGCCTGCTGTTGATTTGGGCTGAATGGGAGCGATTTGCCCAAGGGAGAACTAGAACTTTGGTCTCTCTACTCCTAGTGCCACACCTTAAACCATTACATCAGATCAGCTCTCTTAACATTTAGTGCATACTGCAAATGCAGTATGGTTGCTGCAAATAGTTTACGGAGGCAGGAGGCTGAATTGAAGATTTATTTCAGATCTATTTCTTGATCTCGCTTTACATGCTCCTAATAGTGATAACTCCAGAAATTAAGGCTTCCTTCCTTGATGCAGATACTGTAACTATAGCTCTTTTTTTTTCTTTTTGTGACCCTGTAATTCCTTGCTTCAGGGTGAAGCTGGGGCAACTGAATGGAGCTGAACGTTTACTGGCCAGATGCCCTTCCTGACACCTACATGGAGTTCACAGCAGAGATTTTTTGTGCCCTTGGAGAGAAACATCTGCCGCTACCTAGGACTGAACTCTTAACCTTCCGAGTGGGAGGTAGTGTCTCCACTTCTAGGCCACTGCACCACTTACTATACTCTATATACTTATATTTATATATGATATAAGGCTCTATACTTCCTTTAAATTTTGCTCTCTTAAGAAAAGTAATAGAATACTGGTTTTCATCTACCATGGGGATACGAATGATAGGGAAAATATTTCTGCACGAACTAGAATAGCATTATATGAAATGAGGGGAAACCTAAATTTAAATCTCATGGCCCATAAAGGCTTTACGGAAGTCACCATGTCTCAGATCCACCCGAGTTATCCCATCTGTAGTAGGAACTAATGGTACTGCTCTAGCCTATAGAACTGCTGCATTAGAAACAATTGAGACCATCAGTAAAACGTTCAACTGTAGGGCGACCACAAAAGGGCATCAGAGCACTTCTTGGAATCTCCACATCTGTCTGAAACTTCCATCTAAAATCATAAAGAACCAGGATGGGAATTCTACTCCAGTCCAATGGCTAAGTAACTCCTGTGCTTTGTAGGGTTGGCTGATATTAGCAATATTGGTGGAGAAGATCCTATCCTGGCTTTATAGGAACTCCTGCACTTTAAGCAACTCATCTTTCATTGTTTCTCTCTTTGGTGAGAGGGAAGCTGCTTAAGAGGTTGAGGGTTGAAGCAATACTGGACAAAATAAATGAAAACTTTGGGTCAATATAACTAATATAACTTTATTTGGAAAATAAAAACTAGTCAGAGAAAGTTGAACGTTCTACAGCCTCGCTAAGAAGATCAAAAGCATCACTTTATCTCTGTGGTTTCTTTCTGAGTATCACCCATGACAAATGCCTAAATCAACAAGACTTAAGTGGGGCTTGGTTGCCATGCAACGTGAGTAAGCCTATTCGAATATGACCTTAAAAATATGATGCTTCATGCTCGGGATAGTTAAATTTTCATACATACGAATGTGGGATGAAGTAGCAGAGAATGCACACAAAATCTCTAGTTAGCTCTCTGCCCAGAAGCCAACATGTGCTCATGGAGTTACAAGGGTTCCAGTTATGAAAAACATTTAAATGTTTCTGTTACATATTTTGGTTGCCATGTTAACTTGGCTCATGTTGCTCTGAAACAAACCCAAAACACCTCCTTACATAGTTGTTTTATGACGGTTTCTTGCAGGCCAACAGAACCATTTAGTAGTGAATGTAGGATATGGCAGGAGACTAAAATAACACCGGATTTACTGAGCGCTTTAATCTAGGTTTAATAATTTTATGATTTTTAGACATTTGTAACAACCGGTGGACACAATCTGGTGCTTATGGCACTCAGGAAAAGGAATTATGAGTAGCGCACACTGAGATTATACTGGATCAAATAACGTAGGGGTTCCAAGGGAAACTAAATCTTTTTAAAACCCTCAAACATCAGTTTAAGCTGTTAACTTTAATTTTATTTTAAATTCTTGTCAGAGTAATTGCATCAAGCTGGAATTATGGTACATTTTCTCCCTTTTTGGGCTAACAACACTTCTTCCAATTTTTAACTGTTTCATGGAATTGCAGTTCAGCTGCTTACTTGTCAAAAGTAATATCTCCTTCTTTCTTGGCAATTTATATTATATGCCAGTATTGGAAACTTCAGCCAAGAATGACATGACCACAAAAGTGACTGGTATTATCATACTTTGGACACAACCTGCTGCCTGTGTTTACCATCATCCTGTTCTTCCATCCAATGTCTGTTGCATACCTCGGTAAAGAGTAGAACTGGTGCTGCAGCCAATGCATAGGATCAGGGGTGAAATGCTACTGGTTTGGGCTGGTTTGCCTGAACTGGTAATAAAAATGCTACGGTTCGCCGAACCGGTAGTAAAAAAATGTTTTAAAAAAGTTCCAACGATCAGCTGTGCGACACGCGATTATTGGAATTTTTTTTTTTTTTAGTTTTTAAGCATTTTTTTACTACCAGTTCTCGGTTAGTGAAAATGCTTTAAAAAGTTAAAAAAAAAAAAAAGTTCCGATGATTGCGCATCGCTAGCTGATTGTCAGAACTTTTCTTTTATGTTTTAAGCATTTTTTTACTATTAGTTCGGGGGAATAGGTAGTAAAAAATGCTTTTAAAAAGCAAAAAAAAAAAGAGGTTCCGACGATCACGTGGCACAGCTGTGATTGTCAGAACCTTTTTTTTTACTTTTTAAAAGCATTTTTTACTACCTATTTGCCCGAACTGGTAGTAAAAAATGCTTTAAAAAGTTTTTTAAAAGATTCCCAAGATTGCGCGCCACAGCTTATCCCCCCCCTCCCCCGCTGTTCTACTTACCTTCCCAAGCCTCCTTTTGGTGTGTATTGTGCATGAGTGCGCAGGCGCGGCCAGTGAACTGGTATCAAACCGGTTCAGATTTCACCACTGCATAGGATGTCCCAAAGGTGCTTTTTCAAAAGGCAAACTGGACTTTGTTTTTTTCTTGAAGACGTTTCATTTCTCATCCAAGAAGCTTCTTCAGTTCTGACTTCTTGGATGAAGCTTCTTGGATGAGAAACGAAACATCTACAAGGAAAACCAGAAAGTCTAGTTGCCTTTTCAAAAACACCTTTGGGACAACCATGACCTGGATGACTGACAATCTCCATAGACAATGCAGAAGGACCCATCTTGTGTTTTTCTTTCTCGTTTTTAATCATAAGACTTTATGATTAGTGATGTATCAAATCAATAGGTGTACAACCTGCTGATTTCACTTCCAGTTAACTCCATCCTGAAATTTGTATTTCCAACTATTTATTCTGCAAAATGAAAGAATGGACATCCATTTCCAAACATCTACTGTATGTATCATTCACTACTTCTTTGCTCATTGATCTAAAGCTAGATCCTGGCTTATCCATGTAGAAGAACTGAGTTGAATAATGCAGTAAAATGGACTACAGGTGGGAGGGGCCATATATTTTAAATCTCCCTCTCTCTTGTTTGTTTTCCCTTTCCCTCTAGAACCGTGATGGCGAACCTATGGCACGCGTGCCACAGGTGGCACGCGGAGCCATAATAGTGGGCACGCCAGCTCAGCTGATTTTCGGGCCTTCTGGGCCCACCAGAAGTAGGGAAACAGGCTGTTTCCTGCATCTGGAGGGACTGGGGGGGTGGGGAAGGCCCGTTTTTCTTTCTTACCTGGCTCCAGGTCCTGCCTATTTATCTGGGAAGGGCGAAAACAGCCTTTCCCACTCCCTTGGAGGCCCTACGGAGGCTGAAAGGGCCCATTTCCTGACTCCCGGTGGGACAGGAAGTGATGTTTTTTGCTCTCCCTGGCCTCCAAAGACTCCTAGAGAGGCTCCTAGAGATTCCTAGAGAGGCTCCTAGAGACTCCTAGAGAGGTTCTGGAGGCTGGGGACAGCAAAAAACGTCACTTCCTGTCCTACCGGGAGTCAGGAAATGGGCCCTTTCAGCCTCCGTAGGGCCTCCAAGGGAGTAGGAAAGGCTTTTTTCGCTCTTCCCAGATAAATAGACAGGATCTGGAGCCAGGTAAGAAAGAAAAACGGGCCTACCAGGCCCTCATGTGCCAATAGTGGGGGGGAGGGGGTTTGCGCGTGCATGTGTGTGGGCACGTGCGCGCATGACCCGCCCCCGCCCCCCCCTCTCCTGGCACCCGATGGCAAAAAGGTTAGCCATCACTGCTCTAGAACATTCACTCAGCGGGAAGCAGATGGAACTACATTCTCCTCAGTTGGGATGTGTGTTGTGTTCAAATTATTACTTGCAAGAACTTTTATTTGAATGTTGCAAAAATAAACATCTTTAGCTTCCAGAGACAAAGCTCATTTTGGTACTAATAGAGTGATTCTATCAAAACATTACAATTGACGGGATGTGATCATTCATTACATGTTCCAATATGCAATTTAGGTCAATTACAAAGCAAGCATGTATACAGAAAAGCATAGATCCATCACTGGACAAGGGCCCTGTGTCTATCTGTGATCAGTTTTAATTTGATAGGATTAAAAAAAGTGGATCATCCACAAAGATGCTGGAAGGGATCTGAATGAACACCACTTCCACGTGGTTGATATAGTCTACTTAAATAATATCCATATTTTGTTTTGAGTTATAACTATAGGTAATTAAATGCAGGTTGCTAGCTCCATCTGTTTCCTTAAGCAGATATTTTCTAAGGGGTCAGTATTTAGTGATACAAAAATCTTGATGATCCTGCATAGGGATATGCATGCAGTTTTAAGTATTCTGCATATAAATTTTGGGACTTGAGCCAGAAAATATAGAGAAATCCTCAAGGTGATTGTTGCTTGTTTTTTTCAAGAAGCTTTGGCACTTCTATTAATGACTAAAAAGGGAGAGGGCAATTCGTGATTTCCAGATGTTTTGAAGTTTAACTTCCATTTTCCCTTGCCATTTAGCCCTGCTAAGGGGAGCTGATGGGAGCTGAAGTCCAAAATGTCAGACCACTAAATTAACTACTCTAACCTAAATCAAGCAACATTCATTAACACCAAAGGCTAACGTTTTAGAGAAATTTAATAGGTAGGTATCTTATGACAAAAAGTATTTAAAAGAAAAAAAATAAACGCAAGGCTATTCCAGTAATGTGAAACTGCAAGTGACTGCAACGGACTGAGAATAGTAATAGCACTTAGATTTATATACAGCTTCACAGTGCTTCTCAACCCTCTTTAAGCGGTTTACAGACTCAGCATATTGACCCCAACATTCTGGGTCCTCATTTTACCCACCTCTGAAGGATGGAAGGCTGAGTCAACCTTGAGCCAGTCAGGATCGAACTGCTGAACTGCTGGCAGCCGGCAGTCAGCAGAAGTAGCCTGCAGTCCTGCATTCTAACCACTGCGTCACCACCACCACCATCAGTTTAAGAGAAATTCTAAATTTGCTGGAAAAAGAAAAAAAGTAGTCGTACATGTCTTTTTTCCCCTCCCCAATAAATCTGCACATATTCAGGTCATCACCAACAGCCTTAGAATCAATGAGGCGAGGTCTACATACTTGTCTTTAGAAAACCTATACTGGCTTGTAAATGGTCCAGTAAGATCAGGTGTTTTCTTGCTTTGGATGACCATAATGGAGAAAAGTGCACCTCTCTTTTGAAAGTTATATTGAGGAAAGAAACTGGACGTGGCTACCCAGCTGTTTTTCCTTTCTAAAGAATAAATCAAGCATGTAAATACTGTCATCAGGCTAATTATGGTAGCTCCATTTTCAGGCTGAAATAATGGTCAGGGCCATTCAGGCCAAGAGAATTTTTTCCTCACAATGATTAATCATCAATAAAGTTGCTGGAATGCATCTTCCTAATCCAGGTGACTTTGGCTGCTTGAGGTGGAACAAGAAACAATGGCCCCCTTACTCACCCAAATCAAGGTACATGATATCCACACAGCCAGCCAAATTATTTTAGCACATGAGACAGAAACACCTAGAAACACTTTCCTATTCCCTGGCAATAAAATAGCACAATAACAATGAAACACTGCCTATTTCCATGGCACCCTAAACAATGCCTAATTTTGGGACCATTACTTTTTTGGACAAATAATTCTTTCATAATCAAGTTATAGGATGGGATTGCACAGCCAGGAACAGACGATATGCAATCTAAGAGATCTCCAGGCCTCATGACTCCTGTGTGAGGAGCACATGGCAGTCATGGCTAGGAGGGCCTTTGCACCACTCTATATTGCGCACCAAATGTGCCCATTCCTAGGCCAAGCAGCCCTTGCCCTAGTCACCTCCTGGTTGGACTATTGCAATGCACTATATACAGTATAAGGCTGCCCTTGAAGAGTATCTGAAAACTTCAGATGGAGCAAAACGCAGCAGTATGAATAATTATGGGTTTCTGATAAGAGCACATGTTGCACCTCTGCTGCATGAATTTATTTCCAGGCCCAGTGCTGGTGCTGACCCTTAAAGTCCTACATGGCAAAGGCCAGGTTATTTGAAGGACTACCTTTCCCTGATTTCATCCACCCATTCCACCGGATCTCACAGAATGGGTACATTTTGTGTGCTGACATCTAGAGTGATACATCTGACCAATGGTGGGATTCAAGTAATCTTAACAACCGGTTCTCTACCCTAATGATTTCTTCCAACAATCAGTTTGCCAAACTGCTCAGAAAGTTAACAACCGGTTCTCCCAAAGTGGTGCGAACCGTCTGAATCCCACCATTGCATCTGATGGGGCCTAAGTGACTCTCCCTCCAGAGAGACGACTGACCTCATCACTCCTGAGCTCCTGAAGGCCTCTCAAGAACTGGTTATGCCAGAAGGCCTGGGGACTCCAGGGGGATGGGCGAACCTATGAGGTGGCTCCCTTATTAACACCTCTCCATCTGTTATTCTTTTTTCCTAATTTAGTTTTGCTTTTATAACTTTAATTCCTTTTTTAATAATTATATAATGGCTTTAAGTATTGATTGTTTTATTTATTTACTGTTTTTACTGGATTGTTGTACACCAACAAGGGCCATTTCCCCCCGTAATGGACAGCCATTTAAATTAGAGAGATAGGTATGTAAATAAGTAGGTAGGTAGCAGTGATGGTATTCAGCCAGTTATATCCGGTTTGGGCAAACTAGTAGCGGCGGCTGGAGGCTCCGCCCACCCACCTGGATATAATCAAGTCCCGTTTTTGACACTTTGCGTGTCAAAACCGGTAGCGAAGGTAAGTGAATACCACCCCTGGTAGGTAGGTAGATGAAAGAGAGAGGGGGGGAGGGAGGGAGAGAGGGAGACTGACTGACTTAAAACAGAAATAATGTACAGTTAATCAGTATTTTGAAGGCCTGTCTCAAACTTTGCTCCCTAGAAGATTTGGGTTTTAACTCCCATTATCCCTTCCCAGGCATCACACAATAGGGGACAAGATTAGGATGGTTAATCTATGTGCTCTAGAGTTTGTTCTACATCAATGAATGATTCTTTCTCAAAGGAAATTCCAAGGAAAGAGAGCTGTGATTAAGCATTCCTTTCTTATGCCTGGCATCTTAATCAAGAGTGGTCTTCTGCCTTGACGTGCTTACAATTTAATAAAGAAAGAGAACATGAGAAATGGGAATGAAGTCAGAATGGAAACAGTTTTGCATTTCATTCATGTTCAGGAGGAAACCATGTTAAGTGGCAGGCAATTAACCTCTTTGCTGGCAAATGCCAAAGGTAAATAAACAAAACGGTTTTGAATAAAAGTCCTCCTATGACTTATTTCTGGGTATTGTTGGTTACTTTGGGCCAACTCAAACTCATCAGTATACATTTCTGGTCGTATGTCTTTGGATTCTTCAGCTATGAAGAAAGACAGTCTGGTGATGAACATGGTCAGGTTCTCCACCAGCTATGGAGACACTAAAGAACGGCCAAAGCAATTTGACTAGCAATTTGACCTCAGCTGGCTGAGCACACGTAACATACGATAGCTTGCATTCCCCGAGTTAAACTATAAGGCTCTTTATTCAGTTATTGAGCATTTGATCCATTTTTGCTTGGGTGGAACGCTTAAGAGAGTTTCTGACATTTTCAAGATAGTGAAAAATAAATGTAGAGTGTTTAAAGGCAGATTAAAATGGACATATGATAGAGGCATAACAAAAGGCCTTGGAGCCAGGTTTTTAGTCCATCTTACCTTTTAATTTTTGAGCCAGATCTTTGTTCCTCAGTCCAAGGGTTGAACGTGAGACCTCCTGACTGAATGTTTGGCCCCTGAATGATGCTGTCTCCTGATTAAGAGTTGTACCAGTGACAGCTTTGCCTCTGCAGGAAGAATTCCTTTTTACACAAGTCCAGCTGCCTGATTTGTGTTTATTTTCCCTTAGCAACTATAGTCAGAAAGAAAAGGTATGGCTGGGTAATACACAAATCACTGAAAATTAACCTTACCTGACTGACAAGTATCCATCAACATTGATCAAGTATAAATAACAGCCCAACTCTATATAAGAGTATATATAAACTCTAGATAAGTGTTTAACTGATCCTACTGTGTTCAATATTCCGAAGTAATTTATGCATAACTGTATAAAAGGATAAGGTCGAGAAAGCAATTGGGAATAATTTACTGAGGAGTAAATTCTACTGGATTTAGTGGGAATTACAAAATATGTTTTTGATAGTCCAGCTAACATCTTGGTGGCACAGTGGTTAGAATGCAGTATTGCAAGCTAATTCAGCTCACTGCCAGTAGTTTGATCCTGACCAGCTCAAGATTGACTCAGCCTTCCATCCTTCCGAGGTGGATAAAATGAGGGCACAGATTGTTGGAGGTGATATGCTGACTCTAAACAGCTTAGAGAGGGCTGTGAAGCACTATGAAATGGTATATAAGTCTAAGTGTTACTGCTACATTTTGCCCCATTCCTGTTCTGACCTAGGCTTCCTGAGACAGTAAAAAGCACACAATTCGTCCCTAAAACCCTCTTTTTATTTCAACAGCTGTGAATTATGTTAAATCACAGCCTGTAATGAGTCACAAATAGTTTGTAAAGAGTCCGACAGAAGTCTGCCACAGTCCTTCAGGATAAGGCTGATAAGCATCCAACTTTATCTCCCTTGACATGCTGCCAAAGACCTAATTTATTTATTTATTTATTGGTTCGATTTATATGCCGCCCTTCTCCGGAGACTCAGGGCGGCTTAGAATGTATTAAGCAATAGCCTTCATACTTTTGTATATACCTGCTTAGTAGGGCTTTCGGGGCCCCTAAGCGGTGTTCTTTTTTATACAAAGTCAGCTTATTGCCCCCACAATCCAGGTCCTCATTTTACCTACCTCGAAAGGATGGAAGGCTGAGTCAACCTCATTGCTAATTGGCAATTAGCTTTGCAAGAGCACAGTCAAAACGGAGCTTCAGAATTTAAACTGACCAGAACGAACAAAGTTGCTTCCTGTAAAGGCTCATGTGCTCCTCCTTTATGTCTTATGGGAGGGGCCAATCATCTCCAAGCCCTACTCCTGAGTCGTCCCTTTTGTTTTAATTGTTCTTGCCTTCTGGCAGCTCTGTGCATGCACACACTGGGAACAAGCTTCCCCTGTTCCTCTGCCTCGCTGATGTCCAACTCTGGAGGCTCTGGAGGCAGCACATAACTCCCAGATGGCCCTGGCCCCCTCTCTGCCTCCAATGCAGAGCCCTTGTCTGGGCCTTCCCCAGACTCCAGGACTGGTCCATGTTCCTCCTCAATTTCCTCACTGTCCGACTCTGCTGCCAGGTCCTCAGGCCACCGGGGGACCACAACAGTTCCTGGATCTGGAAGTCTTGTTCATGGTTGCTTACACGTTCATCATTTCTCATCTGGATTTCTGCAGTGTTCTCTACATTCAAGGGCTACATTCAAGGGCTGCCCTTGAAGATCTTCTAAAAGCTACATCTGGTCCAGAATACAGTGGCATATATAGTGCTGAGCATCCCTACTTCACCCATATTATGCAAAGATACACCCTTATGCACTCTTATTATGCAAATTGCACTGCTTCCAGTTTACTTCTAGATGTGATTCAGTATGCTGGTTATTATCTTTAAAGTCCTACATGGCATTGGACCTATCTGTGGGACTGTGTCTCACTGAGGGTATCTGCTCATCCCACCAGAGCAGATGGGTAGGCATACTCCAGGTCCCTTCCTTGTGGATCTTTGGAGTTGTGCTTTCTCCATTGCAGACCCTGCCCTGTGAAAAATTACCACCACCCCCACGATAAAAGAGCACTCCACCATTTAAAATTAAGGAAAGCACTTAAAAGCTGGCTCTTTCCCCAAAGCATTGTGACAGGGTGAGATTAGAATGTGACAGAAAATGGGGGTTGTCTCATGTCAGTGTGGCTGTGATGCCATGTTCTGTTTTTCGATTACTGGATTTATTGTGTTTGGTTTTTTTATTCCATTACTGGTTTTATTTTTGATTATAAGGAACCCAGAGTTCGGTTTAAGCTAGGCAGCTAGACAAATATTTTTAATTAATTAATTAAGTTCAATTGGAACTTGGCAATACTTTATAGGCCCACTTCTTTTGAAGGCAGTTCTATTGAATTCTATGAATTTTCAACTATAGTAACAGGATAGGGTAGCACGGTGAAGGCTGGACTTCCATTCTCTTTTACCATATAATCCAGAAAGTGTGTTTCAGACTAGGCTACTATCTCCAAAGGAAATCAGTGGGACCTAAAAATATTCAGTCTTGAGTGGATCATACCCATAGTGGAATAAGTGAGCCAACTTGATGGAACAAGGGAACAGAATCACTGGAACTAAATACTTTGGAAACGGGTAAAGGAAAAATATTCGGAATAAAGCTATACTTCATAGTGTTGAGTATCTCAGCAGAAACCAAGACAACTTGCTTTGCGGTTGGAGCTGCCGTTGTACTTCCAGAAGGGCAAATTAGAAAACTCCTGGAAGATGTGATCAGATCACGTGGGACTTATCCACAAACCCCGAACTGGAGATCCTTGTGGTCTGGATCTCAGTTTCAGCAAAAGCAAGTAAAGAATTATCAGCACCATCATTGCCTTTGCAGATTCCTCCCTTGACTGCCTTTCCAAGGCAAACAGGCACCTCCAAACAGCCAAGACAAGAAAAGGTTGGAGGGGGAAACTTTGGAACTCAAAGCAGATGGTCTTGCATATCACCAAATGGGCCTCCTCTGTGATGTAGACTTAACGAGCTGTTTGGGAATGGTTCATTAGATCTAGAATTGCTTAACTAAGTAAAACTCTGTATGCCCACAAGCCCGCCAAGAATTATATTGTTTCGTAAGTAGCATGCAATTGCTTGAAAGATTGTGTTCCAGTACCGTATTTCATTCAGCATGTTGCACATGTTTACCTGCATGACTAAATGAACATAAGAGAAGTGAAAGGCAAGGATGAGTAGGCCTTGTGGTTGGCAAACTCAATAACCAAATTCAATGATTTCAGATCCATTACCAGAGACAATTTTTTTTAGCCACAATGAACTCTCCATTGAGGTTACAGATATGTTGGAAAGAGAGGCCAATCTGATTCTGAAATGTTCCAAAGTTTTTCATAGTTCACCCCTGTGTGACAAAAGAAGACAGTGGCATTTGGATTGGGGTATGCAACAGAGTTGTCTGACAGAATCAGCTGATTTTCTCTTGACTGGAAGGAACAACTAAGGCTTATTGTAGCATTAGCCTGCTACGCCTGAGTGGTGTAGCAGGCTAATGCCTCCTATTAAGGCAGCATTTAACATCCAGTTGCCTGCAATTACTGCGAGTTCTAATCTCACCAGGCTCAAGGTTGACTCAGCCTTCCATCCTTTCTAAGGTGGGTAAAATGAGGATCCGGTTTGTGAGGGCAATAAGCTGACTTTGTATAAATATACAAAAGTATGAAGGCTATTGCTTAATGCATTGTAAGCCGCCCTGAGTCTCCGGAGAAGGGCGGCATATAAATATAAATTTAAAAATAATTAAAAAAAATATTTATCAGGTACAGGAAGTCCACAACTTATAACCACAATTGGGACCAGAATTTCCAATGCTAAGCAAAGAGTTTGCTAAGTGAATCATATCCAGTTTTATGACTTTTTCCACAGCTGTTAAACAAATCACTGCAGTTGTTAAATGAATCACACGGTCATCAAACGGATCTAGCTTTCCCCCATTGACTTTGCTTGTCAGAAGCCAGCTGGCAAAGTTGCAAAGGTCAATCACGGACCTTGGGATCAATAGCACAGCACAATTTGAACGCTAATTATGTCTCTATTTTCCATGAGGATCCTTTTTTTTTTTAGATCTTCACACTTGTTAGAACAGTGATCGCACATCACAATATGCAAAAGGTGAAAACTAAGCTTACTCTCAACTTTAGAAATATACAAATAGCACTTAGCAATAGCACTTAGACTTACATACCGCTTCACAGTGCTTTACAACCCTCTCTAAGCGGTTTACAGAGTCAGCATATTGCCTCCAACAATTTGGGTCCTCATTTTACCAACCTCAGAAGGATGGAAGGCTGAGTCAACCTTGAGCCTGATGAGATTTGAACTTCCAAATTGCAGGTAGCAGAAGTAGCCTGCAGTACTGCACTCTAACCACTGTGCCACTGTGGCTCAAATGTCTAACCATAGGGGTGGAGTTGCTTAGGATGCAGAAGTAATTAGCAGATCTCTACACATTTCCTAGCAACCAAATCAAACTCAAGCAATTTTCCCTGGGCGTCTTCTGTGATGTTATGCTTCTGGAAAAAGCCTACACTGATCTTCTCTACTGTTCTGTGCAAGACTGTTTCAAAGATGGTATCCATCCATCTGCCTTGAATCTGCCAGGCCTGTTTTTTTTTTTTGTTTATGCATATATGTGTTGCCAACATTTCTGCTCACAGGATTTTGCCTGCTTATTCAGACTGTCTAATGTCATCGGTTCAGTTTCTACACAATTTTGACAAATTGAAAAAAGCACCATTGGCTGCCATTTGATGATGTGCACAAAGACGTATAGGGAAACCATTGGTTCACAGGTGTTCCTAGTGCCTTTGGTTTTATTAAAGTGAAGAATGACTTCAGACTTGGAAGTCTGGGTTGAGTTGGCTACATCGTAGAAAGAATTGCTGTCCTTTTGGCACAGAAATGTATAAATGTCAAATCTTGGTAAAGACCAAAAATGTTGCTGTGGGTTTGTGGGTGAAGAACATGGGTGAAATTACTGGTTTGCTTGTTCTTCAATGTGCCAACCAGAATGAAGTTTTTCTTTGCTAAGTCTCTTGCCAATGGCATACGATAAAGAAGATATCAGTTGTTCCATCCAGACTCCTTAAACTTATTAGTTTCTCAGTAACTGTCTGGCCTTAATTTTGTGCTGCTGGGGCTCCTTCTTCATGCTCTACATATTAGTCTTAGTCATACAATGTTTTAGAACCGTCTCACGCCTAGAATTTAAAACCATGCCTAATTGGACATCTTCTTTCAAGGGCACAAATTGTTCATCAGCTATTACTTCCATGCAGTCTTGTATGGTAGTGTATAATATGTG
Organism: Ptyas mucosa; assembly: GCA_012654045.1. Classification (NCBI taxonomy): domain Eukaryota; kingdom Metazoa; phylum Chordata; class Lepidosauria; order Squamata; family Colubridae; genus Ptyas; species Ptyas mucosa. The sequence continues at coordinate 21,660,895 of WNWU01000017.1, read as the reverse complement.
TGTTTTTCTATAAAATGAGGTATAGTGACCAACACGTCTCTCACCCTGGCAATTTAACTGACCATCATCCTCTTTCACTTATTATTTTTAAGATAGAAACACTCTGCTTCTGAAGCGTTAATGGTAACCTGAACAGTGCCCAATTTTTCCTCACATTTTTCCACAAGAGGAGAAAAAATGTCATGTAAAGTTTGACTGCTATTAGATCTGTCCATCTACTCAGGCAGTGATAGGCAATATGTGATTCTGCAGAAGTTGAACCAAAACCAGGGGTGAAATGCTTCTGGTTCGGACCAGATTGCCCGATCCGGTAGCAATGGCGGTGGGTGGTTTGGAGAACCGGTAGCAAAAATCCCTGCGCCCCCCCCACTTTTATTTTTATTTAAAATAAAAATAAAATAAAAATATTTTAAAATACTTTTAAAAGCATTTTTTCTACAACCTCTTTGGCCGAAGAGGTTGTAAAAAAAATGCTTTTAAAAGGCTCTAACGATCCCAGCTGAGTTGCCTGATCATCAGAGGCTTTTAAAAGTAAAAGAAAAGATTGCGTGCCACAGCTGATCACTCCCCCTTGCGTGCTGTTCTACTTACCGCATGCCTCCTTTTGGCGTGCACTGTGCGTGCACACCTTGCATTTGGTGTGTGGTGCACACTGCACTTGCGCAGCCAGCGAACCGGTAATAAACCGGTTCAGATTTCACCACTGACCAAAACCTTTCCAAGACAACCCAAGCCAGCATGGCAATACCCATGGTGAGGGACACAGAGAGTTTCACAACACTTACTAATTTTAGAACTAAGTTGTAAATGATTCATCTATTCTTTAGCAATATATAGCTAATATGCCTGAGATGGAAAGGTAGCCGACCTTGCCCTCCTTGGGGAAAGCCACGGATTGCAGGTGATTAGGCAATGAGATAAGGAGGCTGAGGCTGAATCATAGATATGGAGACTGTGTGGTTTTGAGAAATGATGTGGACATTTTAATGAGTCATGGAAAGGGGCCGTATTCCAAAGAATCTCTTCCAAATGAAATCCAAAGCACCGTGCAGATCATTAGTTCTGGAATTTTCTCCTCGTATCTTAAGCTTGTTTTCAGGATGATCATTTTTAGAGAAAAAAATGTGTCAACTTTGTTTTAGACTATACGCTACAGTTTTTGGTGCATTTCTCTCAATAGTAGGAAAATTGTACAAATTATGTTCATTAAGAGAGCTGGAAAAAATGAGGTTGTACTTGCACACGGTGCTGGATCAACAGGTTGCCTATCCCTGCCTTTCATGGACAGGAAGAGGTTATCAGTAACTCTACCTGTAACTGTGACTTCTCTACTGCTTATTGTCACTGCGTTCTTGTATTTCCCAGCTGAGCTGTCATTTTTGGTCTAATAGGCTTACTGTAGTTTTGCCAAGTTTTGTTATCAGTATTAAGTGCGCAAGCGTGCATTCCTTTCTAGCCTCCATTATCCTCCTTATTCCTTTGTTCTCCTGCCAAGAGGTGAGGCAGGAACGCTGGCAAGATGTAGCCAATTAATTAGATAGTAAGAGTTATCTTTATTTTTACTTTACAATATAATGAGTTTTCATAGAAATACTTCTTCGGGTTTTATTTTCTTAATGTATACTCTCGAGGAGAAGCCTCGGTCCAAACCTCTAAACCAGGGTGCAATTATCCCAGAGCCAGGATGGGATCAATCAACTCCCTGACACTTATCACCCCCATATATTTGGAAGGAGAATCTCAAGAGTAATATGAAAAAAAAATTGGTCTTCAATTTAGATTCTTTCAGGAAACTTTCACAACTACAGAAGGCAATTTCCACTACAAAAATCTGCTTTCCTAATAAGAGGGTGGTGACAAACGTGTTCTAAAGATACATTTATTTATTTATTTATTTAAAATATGTATTAATTGCACTTATCAATTGAACTAAGATAAATTTGAGTATTTGAAACAGCAATTTAACATTGGAATAATTCATCCCAAGTCCAAGTAGCAGAAGGGCTAACGAATGGCTTCCCATAAGAAAGCTCTTATCCATCCAGATCTGAGCAAATGAGAATGCTTGTAGTGCCGGTGGGGGTGCAGTTGTAAGAATGCAGTATTGCAGGCCTGTTGCCAGGAGTTCGATCCTGACCAGCTCAAGGTTGACTCAGCTTTCCATCTTTCTAAGTTCGGTAAAATGAGGACCCAGACTGTTGGGGGCACTATGCTGACTCTGTAAACTACTCAAAAGCACTATGGAGTGGTATATAAGTTGCTACTGCTTGTAAAGTACAGGGAGAAATATTGGGGAAATGTCATTTCTTCACACACTATTTATAGGTGAATGCCCCAACATAGGAGCCAGAAGCAAAAGGAATGTGGATGGGTTAAGAAAAGAGACAGCTTCATTCAAGTTCTTACACTTCCCCACAATTCACATTTCAGCTTTTCAGCCTCATACATTTCCATGACATGCCACATGGAAGAGATAAACCAGGCTTTTCTTCAAGAGAATTGTTTTTCAAAAAGAATAAACATCGTGTTCATTTGATAAGCCTGAAAAACATTTTTTTATAAAAAAAAAGAATCCTAAACAAACTGGTCATTTTCTGTAAAGCCAGTCCTATTTCATAACTTAGTAGCTGTCTCCTACAAACAGATAAACTTTAGGAAGTTCACCAGGAACTTCAGATGCATAGTTTTTCCTTTGCCTCATAAGCACATTGTTGACACATGGTGAATTTGGCCAAGCAACTGGATTCTGTGGAAGCACTCTAGCCACAAGGCTGTGCCTTTATTGGACAACAGTGACTCAGAGACTATTTCATAGTGATTAATGTGGCTTATCACTCTATTAATAACTGCTGTGTTTTCTGTGGTGACCTTAGACTGATGTAATAATTCTCGCATAACTGAATAATATTACAATGGATAACGCTGGCTGGATAACGTGTTAGCCAGGTCAATTGTGTTAGTTACTGTGTCACAAGAGGAGCCAAAGAATGTCCCCGGCTTTCCATTTTTTGTCGTCTCTGCAAAATGAGGAATTTTTGAGGAATTTTGCACCTGCTTCCAAGGAGCAGGTGTTGTATTTGCTTGGTGTTTTTATAAAACAGTAACATTATTCAAACACAAAGAAAAAGAAAATGCATGTATTTGTGTTTGCAACTAGATTTAGATGAAACGGAAGTAATACATAGGGAAATGCTTGGATTCTTCACTAAAAGTGTTTTCTGATTCATTGGAAAGTCGGTTTCCTCCCCTAATTAAATATCTGTAAATGAAACCAGTATTTTGAAGGTACCTTAAATCTCTGGTATGCTTTTGTCCAAAAGTTCCATAGTTTTGTACTGCAGATTGTTAGTAATTGGGCAGCATATAAATTTAAATAATAATATCACTTGAACACCATCAACATTGATAAAATCACCATCAATCAATTGCAAAAGGCAATTTTACTTGGTAAACAGCTTACATCCTGTGATGATACATTTAACACAATCAAACAACAACTGCCTATTCCAGGTCCTTGGGAAGGACTCAACAGATGTACAAAAATGCCTAATCCACCCTAAGCATCTGGCCGACTGTGGAACAAACTACAGTAACAAGAACAACAAGAACTGTAATTCTCTCTGGGATGATCCCACTTCTCATAAGGAAACGTTTTATTAAATCACCAAAATAAAGCATATTTATCTGCCATAGATTTTACTTCCCAGTATAAATAGAGTTTTCAAGAAACCAGAATGCATTTTATGATTGGCTTAATGTATCTCTGGGCCCCCATGTACCAGTTTGTTCAAGACAATTAAAAAAATGGCATGTTGCAATATCCAAATAAAAAATCTCTTATCAAAAGTATCCAAACCTTCTTGACTTTGATGGTCAGTTGTGAATTGGCTTTCAGATAATGCCATGACAACAATAGTCACTAAGCTCAGTGGCTCACCAGTAGCTTTTATAAATGCTAGTCTTCTGATGTGAAACCTGGATTCATTATGGAATCATGTTTATTCATCCTAAAGCTACAGTTTTTTTAAGACTGAGCCCTAATGGTTCTCTGATTCTCACTCATCTGCATTCAGTTCCTAAGCTGCAAAATGTACCTAGATTTCAGTCAGGAAGCTTCAGTGACTCCATCCAGCCACTTCATTCTCTGTCATCCCCTTCTTTTGCCCGCAATCTTTCCCAGCATTAGGCTCTTCTCCAGTGAGTCCTTCTTTCTCATTAGGTGGCCAAAGTATTTGAGTTTCATCTTCAGGATCTGGCTTTCTAAAGAGCAGTCAGGGTTGATCTCCTCTAGGACTGACCGGTTTGATCGCCTTGCAGTCCAAGGGACTCGCACCATAGTTCAAAGGCCTCAATTTTTTGGTGCTCAGCCTTTCTTATGGTCCAACGTTCATAGTCATACATTGCAACTGGAATAACCATAGCCTTGACTATACATACTTTTGTTGGCAGGGTGATGCCTCTGCTTTTTAGTATGCTGTCTAGATTTGCCATCTAGATCTGCTGTTACTAGAGGGTAAGTCATCAATAGTGAATACTGCATTATAGCTTAATTTCTAAAGAAATCTTCCTGACAAATCCTAAAAGCAATAATGAGGGGAGGGAGGGAGGGAGGGAGGAAGGAAGGGAGGAAGGAAGGAAGGGAGGAAGGAAAGAAAGAAAATTTTGGCTCCATGTTAAAAATAACTGACATCGGATAGGTGGGAATGGTATAAACGTGACTCTGGATGGAAGCGTATACAAGAAAACAAAAGGATTGTGCTGAAATTTCAGGAAAGAAATTAGCTAAGTGAAAATGTATCCTAAAGGTTTCCCTCAAAAGGGAAGATAGAACTTAATGGTATAGGTGTAATGTAGATGTCTAATAAAGAGAGGGGGGAGAGAAGGAGGGAGAGAGAGAGATGAACATCACCCCATTTATATGTGTGCATAGTTGTTGTTTTAAGTGAAAATTAAAGGTTTAAAGGGAGCAACAATATTCTGGCATGTAGTAACTGAGCCCTCTACGACCAGCAGATGGCGCACATTCTTAAAGATTGTGATACTTGTCTCACCTCTCTTTTCCAACACACACACACACACACACCCTCCTTTTTTCCTTTTACAGTATGCAAATGTTCTTCTAGGGTAAATTTCTACACAACTGGTATCTTAAAGCAACCCTGAGAAAATAAATTGAAACTGCAGATATGAAGCGTTTAGGCCCAGGCATTTCCTATGACTGATCACCTGGGGTCAGAGGCTAGAGGAACAAACTCTGGTAGATGACCTTTATAGGCACCGCTTCAAGCGTACATGGCTATATTAAGAGTCAACTTCCTCTGCTTTTATGTGTTTCAGCTGGGATCCTAATATGATAGCCATGACTGTATCGGTGCATTTATTTTTATACTTTTGAAAAAGAATTTTCCTAGGACTCCATCAAAAAACAGGAAATATGAAGTGATGTTACTAGGTAAATTTAGTCACGGCCTTGTTCAAATGCCTATCATTTTCAGCTCCTGGAGTCCTGGTAGAACCTCATTCAATCTCTTATACTCAATGGCTCCATCAGGTAAAAGATGTAGGACCAAACTCCACGGCATCACTTGGCAGACTGGGCAAGAGGACATCTAAACAACGATGATTCGGCCTACTAGATTTTGAAATAAAATTAGAACCCTCAGTATTTATACCAGGGTTGAGTACAGCTAAAGTCCCAAAATATCTACCATTGTTTACACTATACCATGGAAAGCACAGCAGGCAAGGAAGGCTCAACAGTTACCAGGATGAGACCAGGGGTGAAATCCAACAGGTTCTGACAGGTTCTGGAGAACCAGTAGCGGAAATTTTGAATAGTTCGGAGAACTGGCAAATACCATCTCTGGCTGGCCCCAGAGTGGGGTGGGAATGGAGATTTTGCAATATCCTTTCCCCAGGAGTGGGGTGGGAATGGGGATTTTGCAGTATCCTTCCCCTGCCATGCCCACCAAGCCATGCCCACCAAGCCATGCCCACCAAGTACACCAAGCCATGCCCACAGAACCGGTAGTAAAAAAATTTGGATTTCACCACTGGTTATGTCGTCTCTACTTTACCCATTGGGGTTCTGCAAATGGCAAATGGTTGTGTTTCAGATGGTCGGAAAGCAGTTCGTTTTTAAAGCTTATTGTATTACAGACACAATAAGGACTTAGTACCACCAGAGCTTTAGCATTCCAAACATGTATGTTTAATCTGGATAATAACCAGGGCATATTTTTTTTACCCATTGCTTTGAAGTGCTTCTACTTCAGAATGTACAGAAAAGTCAGTTATTTCAATATGCTGGCTACCTCCTCCCAACTCACTGAATTCTGGAACTCTAAGCAGCATCTTTATGCCACAGTATAAAGAAAAGCCCAATACCCATCAGGTATTTCTTGTGGCTAATTACTAGATAGGTTAGTAAAGTCCAGAGACTAAATTGACAGATAAGATTTAAAAAAAACCATAATCTGGTTATAATAGTTAACTTTTCATCCAGTTATGATTTTTCTGCTCCTTGATGAGCTCCCTGATAAATGCAGCCTGAGAAGGGAAAAGTGAACGAGTCCAATTACTTCTTCCTACCCAGAAAAATATCAGGATTTAAGCCCACAAAGGGATTGCACCCTAAATGCAGGTTTAAATCACAGACAGAGACTGTTCACCAGTGCCAATTCATACCCCACAGCTGTGACTGACATGGGAAAACCACCACCGAGGTTTTCCGATTATGGCATTAGGAACGGTAGCTTTGTAAGATGGGAAGGTTTTGGTGAGGTAGGAAATAGTGGAGCTTGAAATTAAATTCTGCATAGTAGTTTTTAAAATTATTTGGTGCGACTTCCAAAGTCCCAGTGGTGGCTCTGACGGCATTTAAAAACAATTTTTAACTTTTGTGGTTAAAGGTTAAACCAACACTGTTAAGCAAAATTTGCTAAATATGGTATTTAAAAACAACATGGGAGATTCAACTTAGTTATGCTTAGACCACAACCACTGGTACTACCGTAAGTAAGGCCGTGTCTCACACCAGCATCAAACCAACCGAACTCTGTATCAGGGAGACTATTTCAGATCTGTTAAGCTGCCTTCTGATATAGGAAAGCTACTTTCTTGTAGTTAATGCTGAAATTTCACTTTTAATTCGACTGCCAGTCCCTTTCCAAGAAATAAGTAGGATTCCAGTTTCTCTCTTTTTTTTTGTCAGCAAAGTATCTTGGCCCAGTATTAAAATCAATTGCTTTCAGGGAATTCCTCAGGAATCAGAATCCCGTTCTAGATTCATGTCCAATTCTCAGAAAATGCCTGGACAAGTCCTTGCAGTTTTCTTGTCAAGGTTTTTCAGAATTAATTTGCCATTGCCTTCTTCCCTGGGTTGAGAGAGAAGGACTGGCCCAAGGTCACCCAGCTGGCTCTGTCTCAAGTGGGTCTAGAACTCACGGCCTCCTGGTTTCTAGCCTGATGCCTTAATCATTACATCAAACTGGCTCTGTTCCACATTTAGAATAAGAAAGCTATACATTTGGATTTATATAAATTCATTTGGCCTCAGCAAATCTTTCTTCTCTGCGATCTGCCATAAGATATAAGGAAGAGCTGTCTTACATTGCCATCCTACGTTCAAAAGAAAAATAGGGTTTGCTGACAGTTTGTTATCATTCGTCAAACTAATACAACTCCTTTTGCGACTTGGAATAATATTACTATATGGGCCTTTGATATGCGTGACTAGGAAATGAAAACTAGATATGTTTACCTTTTTTGCTAAGCAATGAACAGATTTCAAGCCAGCTTCCAGGAGCACATTCATTCCTTTCTACTCAGTTAATCTCACTTTAGAATTAAGGAGATTAATTTTTTAAAAAATAAAGTTGTCTCTTATCTTTCTACTTTGGCAAACACTCCAGATGGCTAACAACAACCAGAACAGAATGTGAAAAGTTAAATTAATTAAATTTAAACTTAACATTTAAATTAATGCTAACCTTAATGAATACACTTAAAAGCATGGCAAAAGGGCAATTTCCCCCCCAGATTTTCTAAAAGCTGAGAGGGGAGGAGCAATAGACAATCTCAAGAGAGCACATTCCACAGCCTGAGAGCAATCTAGGAGGAACCTTTTTTCAATGTGCTGTAAATTTAAGTTTCCAACAGTAAGGCTATCTTCAGAAGAACATTAAGTGCAGATCTTAATAGCTGGTAAGACTTGTCATGAAATACCCTTCAATGATTAAGTCCCAAGTTCTTTAGGGTTCAAAAGTCAATATAAAAAATGTTACATTTTGTCCAGTACACAACTAGTAGATTTTTCAATGTTGTATGGGCACTGTGATTTCACAGCCTAGCTATTGCATTTTGTACTAGTTAGTACTTTTCATGGTATCATTGATTCCATTCTACTAACCAAGACAGAATATAGGCAGTCCTCGACTTACAACAGTTTGTGACCACCACTGCATCTGGCTCACATTTATGGCGGTTGCAGTGTCTCGGGGGGTCAGGTGATTGCCTTTTGCAAACTTTTGACAAGCAGTCAATGGGGAAACCAGATTCACTTAACAACCGTGTTACTAATTTAATAACTGCAGGGATTCACTTAACAAAAGTGGCAACAAAGGTCATAAAATGGGGCAAAACTCACTTAACAAATTTCTCCCTTAGCAACCTAAATTTTGGGATCAATTGTGGTTGTAAATTGAGGATTACCTGTACCCTCAAGTCAGGAGTGAAATCCAGCAGGTTCTGACAGGTTCTGGAGAACCGGTAGCAGAAATTTTGAGTAGTTCGGAGAACCGGCAAATACCACCTCTGGCTGGCCCCAGAGTGGGCTGGGAATGAAGATTTTGCAATATCCTTCCCCCAAGAGTGGGGTGGGAATGGAGATTTTGCAGTATCCTTCCCCTGGAGTGGGGTGGGAATGGAGATTTTGCAGTATCCTTCCCCTGCCATGCCCACCAAGCCATGCCCACCAAGCCACGCCCACAGAACCAGTAGTAAAAAAAAAATTGGATTTCACCACATACAAAGCCACCTTTATAAGTGGCTACAAAGGCAATATTAATGACCTCCCTTTTTGCTGGATCTGTTAAGGGAATGACTGAAAGAGCCATTCAGCTGCATCTTGCCCAATAGGAGAACCTCCAACTGAAGACTTCATGGAAGCCAAGAAACAAGCAAACACTGGCTCAATGGAAGTGAGGCATGGGGGGGGGGGAGTGGGTGGGATGATCTTGGATCATTTGCATCTATAGTTCCTCCCCTATTACTATAGCTCTTGTCTAACAACCCCTTTGGGGTATTTCTAAAGTTGGAAAACACCAGAACAGAGGCTGGTAATAGACCCTTTACTAAATTTCCTCAAGATTGGAAATAAAGACCTGACTAATTAGTTCTATGGTAGTTGAGTTGTCTGACTGCAACCTAAGGTGGCAATTTTGTACATATTCACCTGGCTCAACTGAACTCAGCGTAAAGTAATTTAGCCACTGGGGAAAGTTGTGCTCTTAAACTGATTTGATCCCATAAAAGCTTTACACAGCTAACTGGATGTGGTGAATTCAGCAACAATTTAAAATGCATCATTGCTGCCCTTTGGTTTAAAGGCATTTTGAAAAGCTGGTATTTGACCTGATCAACCATAATGGCTCCAGAGAAACTACAGAGTCATTACAATCCATCATATAAATGGCTGCTTTGGGACATCTAAATCCTCAGATTATTTGACAGCTGTACAAGAACTTGGAGAAAAGAACCCCAAATCAGTATGCAAAGCATCTGCAGTCTCAAAAAAAAAATATCATGCATATTCATACTATTGCACAGCAGCCTGATCCTGTTCATATTATGGATGATTTATTAGCAAACAAGAATTATTAGCAAAGGAACTCTTTAAAGAAAACAATTAGACAAAAGTGAGGTTTACAGGCTGAAGCTTGGGAAGAAGAAAACTTCAGATTTAATACACGCTGATAGATTTTTGTCTTTTATTATTTCTTTGTTGTCATTTATATTTTATATCCATTAAACCAAGAACTCTAAAATATACTGCACGTCATTCCAATCACAGCATAGGCTTCTTGTAATATATAAGCAAAGGCAGGGAGGAAGGAAGGAAGATAGATTTCTGGACCCTAAGTTTGAATGTAATATTGTAGTTGACATACATTTCCAAATATATAGGATTTAACAGGAGCCATGTGAGGCATTACAGTACTGCCTATGGTGGCTTGGGAATTAACGAAGGCACAAGCAGGCAAGTAACAACAGCTCTTTATTATACAGTGAGACTTCAGCAAAGAACTGAGGCTGCAGCCCTCCTTATATACAGTTCTGGAGAGGCTGTCAGCCAATCAGGAATTATTCCCTTATTCGAAACTCCGCCAAAATGTAACAGAACACAACACTGCCATTGTAACCTCAGCTAGAACAATGTAGTAGCAAAATGAAAAACTCAAATCTGTTATCCTAAAGCAATGTCCAAGGTTTTGAGGACAAAGTATCTAAGGAGTACGTCTTAAACATTTCTGCAAGAGCCAATCTCCCTGAGTTTGCTCCTCATTTTCAGCCTGACTGTTTGTAGTGGCTGAGAATTCTGGGGATTGCAGTCCAAAAATAGCACAAAAACACCCTGTTAAAGAAGATTGTTCTTTCCTGATAGATGATGCTAATTAACTAGAGCTATTTGTAAGAAAGATTCAAGATAACTAGTCAGCCTTTACAACTCTGCTTATTTCCCTTTCTTCATTTCCCATTCTCCCTATAACAATGAACTCATTGACTGTTTGAGGTTCTCTGTAGGCTTTTTCTCTCAGCCAGATGGCGACTCCTAACTGATTTTGAGAAGCTTAGTTGGGTCAGATCTGGTTAGTATTTGGGTGGGACACCACCAGCAAATCTACAACTATACATTAGGCCGAGAAGAAGGCAATGGCAAACTACTTGTGTTCCAAGAAAATTGTATGGATGTGTCCATTAAATCACCAGAAGTTGACCCCAATTAAGGGAAATTACTTTTTCACATAGGAATCTTTTGTTCTTTATCTTTGAAACAAACCATCAGTCTTCTACAAATTTCTCCTTTCTCAAATCTAGAGCATCTTCATAGCATCATCTAGTCACTGACAAAGTTATAGGAAACCTATCCATATTACAATTATTTTGATGTAGTGATGACTCCACAAAAACTCATGAGAATGAAAATTTATCTTATTACTTCAATCTCTCTGCCCAGTATAAGATTAATACCAATAGTTAATTAGAAGGTAATGACAAGCCAGTCTGCAGGTGCTTACAACACAAATTAAACCATAAAACCATCAATAAATAAAACCTACATAATAAACAAAACAAAAATAGATAAAACATTTCCCAAATGCCATATTTTTCAGAGTATAAGATGCACTCCCCCCCCCCAAAGAGGGTGAAAATTTAAGTGCATCTTATACACCGAATGTAGCCCCGCCCACCCGCCGGCCCCCACCCTTTGGCCTCTGCCTCCCAGCAATTTACCTCCTTGCAGCAAACAGCAAACAGCCCGTTTCAGCTTCAGCACAGCCTGATTAGCACAAGTAGTTGATTGTCAGTTGGATCGGCCTCCCGACCCTCAGCTGTTTCAGGCTGCAAGGATTGCCATTGCCTATTGCCATAGGGACCTCCTCTGTTTGCTGCAAGGAGGCAAATTGCTGGGAGGCAGATTTTTTTTTCTTGTGCTAATCAGGCTGTGCTGAAAATGAAAATGAAATTCAAGCAGGCTGTTTGCTGTTTGCTGCAAGGAGGCAAATTGCTGGGAGGCAGAGGCAAAAAAAATTTCTTGTTTTCCTCCCCAAAAAAGGTGTGTTTTATAATCCAGAGCATTTTATACTCCAAAAAATACAGTAGTTTTGAACCTAAGTAATAAAGTGCCAGTCATCAAGGGGAGAATAGCGTATAAACATTGGTTTTCACACTTTGTTTAAATTCAGCAAGGATTTTTAAAGGGATTCAGCTTTAGGTACCATAATTCTAACTAGAATAATTTCTATTTCTCCTTCTTTGGCAGCACCCAAGATGAGTGTGCAGAGAAATAGAACTTCGAGTTGGTGTCATAATGACTAAGTCATTCCTTTAGAATGAGTATTTCTATGCAATAAAGGGGCTTGTAAATTAAAACTAACACTTTGCATTTGTAGAACAATGGGAGGGACAGTGCAGCTGAGCAAAACAGTAGTGTCACATGAAACACCCAGCAGAAGTCTAGCCAACATCTGGATATTCTGCTGCTTCTGAGCGTCCCTCAAGGGCATGCCACACAAAGCCCATTACAATAATATATTTGGAATTATTGGGAGGCAATCAGTGTGTAGTTCAGAGGCCAGGTCAGACCTACCCAGAAAGGAATGAAGTTGGCAAATGAAATGAGGATAACCAAAGGATGGCTGAAAACCCTGGACATACACAGAGTTGAGAAGTCTCCATAAATTGCAAGCCCTTTCTTGGGGAGGGGAGCCTGTTCTAATTGAACTTGACTGGATTCTGCTTTTGTTTGTCATACCTTATCCAGACTCCAATATATCCAAAACCAGAAAACCAGAGACCCAGCATATCTGAGGCGATAAAAATGGGATGGAGATCCGAGCATTATCTGCATAAAAGTGGCATGCAGCACCTCATTCCTATATGGTTTCTCTGAGTAGCTTCACATAGATATTAAAGAATTTGTATTGTCCAGCAATTATTCCTGTGGTCACCTAAAATGAAAGCACTCAGTTAATACATTAAATATTTCTAAATTTCACTCATTCAGATAGGGATTAGGTAATCTAGGGTTTCTCTTATTTGTTCTCAGATCACCTAAAAAATAAACATTTTCCTAATTGATTATTATTATTATTTTTACAAATATGAGGGTTTAACATTTTATTTTATCACTAACAGTGACATTGTGAAGAAGTTTTGCAATGGGAGAATGAAGGACTTACGGCTTTAAATTGTTATTTACTGTATCAGTACCACAAACTGAGCAAAGTTTGTTGCCGATTTGGGGATAAGAAGAATTTGCCTGTTTAATACTGTAGTAATAATGAAAACAGGAGGAGATGGAAGAAGCAATCCTTCATTCATGGATATATATTCAGCCTTATTTATTTTACTGGTTGTATTTAAAAGACGTAAAAGACCACACGGTGGTCTATGGGTGAAGGAGTTAAATTACGAACATCCAAACACAAGCTCACCTGAGCCCTCAAGGCTCCCTGGGTGACTTCTACCCTTCGCCGTCTCTCAGCCCAGCTACTTCATAGGGTTACTGTTGAGACACAAACATCAGGAGGTTACAAATGGCCTTAATGAAAATCTATGAGATCCAGTTTGGTATAATGGTTAAGGCATCAGGTTAGAAATCAACTTGAAGTTCTAGTCCAGCCGTCGGTTCAGAAACCAGCTGGGTGACCCTGGGCCAGCCACTTTCTCTCAGCCCTAGGAAGGAGGCAATGGCAAAACTATTGTTGTAAACCTTGCCAAGAAAAATGCAGGGACTTGTCCTCTTGAGAATCGGACGTGACTCTTTTAGAAAGAGACGACATAGTCATACTTCACTCAGTATCAAGGATACAGCTGTAGAGATGGTCAACAGTATTAAGTATTTGGGGGCAGATAACTAACAATCTGAATTGGTCTCTCCATACATCATCCTTGCAAACGTGCAAACCAGTGTCTACATTTCCTGCATAGGATGAGGAGAACATACCTTTCTCCTTCTCTCCTGGTCACTTTCTAACAGAGGCACAATTGAGTGTTTTAACAAACTGCATCACTGTTTGATTTGGTGACAGCAGTGCCTCAGATAGAAAGTCCATTGAGAGAGTGGTAAGGACAGCCGAGAAGATTATAGGAAGCTTGTGTCGTGTCATTCAGGATATGGCTTATAAAGCGCTATGTGCTTAGAGCTCAAAGCATTGTTAGAGATCCCACACACCCACTTCACGGTCTGTTTCTGGGAGGAGGTTTTGAAGTATTTCTAGCAGGACTACCAGATTCTGTAACAGCTTTGTTCCCTATGCCATCCGCCTGGTAAACTCGCAAGATTCGTTTTTCTCGCCATGTACATGTATACATCCGGACTAGTGTGTTGTTTCTCTGTGTCATATAATATATGTGAGTATATGGATAATTTTGTTTTCTTCTTCCTTCCTTCCTTCCTTTCTTTCATGGTTATGTAGTATATATTGGAGGTGGTGACCCTTTGAGAGCTGTATGCAACAAAATTCTATTACCCCGATTAGTGTACATTCAACATGACAATAAGGTTATTCTAAATCTAAGACTGAGCGGGAGGGGAGAGAAAATAAAAAACCTGGTTAACATTTTCCAAAGAGCTCCAAACGGCAACCGTCTGCCTTACTCTGTAACAAGTAATTACCATCTGTCCTACCCTCCCCAACCTCTCTAACTCTTAACCAATACGACAGGTAGTAGCGGATCCAGGATCACCTCCGGAGGGGTCGCGGCTTAGTGGGGATTTGGGCGCCGATGGCCCTTAGAGACCGTCCGCCTCTCCGACAGTCGCCAAAAATAAAGGCAGCCGCCTCTTCTCCGAAAAGACAAGAGGAGACTGAGGGGGCGTAAATGGGGCGAGAGCCGAAAGGAAAGCAAGCGAGGGAGGCTTCTTAATCACGGAGGTTCCCGCTTTTTCAGATTTAAGGGGCGCCTCGGTTTAAGGGGCGCTGCCAACTCCGCCAAGCTGCTTTCATTTTTGCAACGGGAGTTGCACGCCGTTAAAGCGTGGAAGGAGAAAACGCGCTCCTTCGTGGACGGCGCCCGCCCGTCTCTCTCTGCCGCTGGCATTTTCCCGTCGTTCGTCCCAAAGCTCACGCAGCAAAGGCTATGGACTCAGCGGCTTCCCAAGGACCACAACTCCCAGGTGCAGAACTTCAGATTGGTAAGGTTAAAAGGTCATCCGTGAAGACTGCTGGGTAAGCAACCCGGGAGTTTGGCCTCGTTTGAGGTCTTCCCGGGGTTGTTCTGAGACGCCCGCGTGGTTTTGTTTCGCGTGCTCTGCCTTTCCTTTGGAGCAGCGTTTCCCAACCTTGGCAAGTTAATGGTGAATGAACTTCAACTCCCAGAATTCTCAGCAAGTCTGTACTATGGAATTCTAGGAGTTAAAATCCATATATATTTGTAAATTGCCAAGGTTGGGAATCGCTGCTTTGGAATGTCTGTATATGCTCATCATCAGCATATGCAGTTTCCCCACATCCCTTATTAATAGCAATAGCACTTAGGATTATATATCACTTCACAGTGCTTTACAGCCCTCTCTAATTTAGTATAATTATTTAGTTTACTCTAATTTAGTATGATTAAATAATCTAGTTTACAGAATCAACATATTGCCCCCAACAATCTGGGTCCTCATTTTACCGACCTTGGAAAGCTGGAAGGCTGAGTCAACCTTGAGCTGGTCAGGATCAAACTCCTGGCTGTGGGCAGAGTTAGCCTGCAGTACTGCATTCTAACCACTGCACCACCAGGGCTCTTACTAACCCTTTTTGTATATGCCATGTTCTCATGATGTTGCCTTTCAATTTTTCTGCAGGGGTGGGTTCTACTTACCTTTACTACTGGTTTGCAGCTCTTCTGTGCATGCGCAGAAGCATTTTAGTGACGTTGGGGTCAGTGGGCGGAGCCTTCCGCCGGTGTTACTACCGGTTCTATAGAACTGTTGCGAACCGGGGGCAACCCACTACTGTTTTTCTGCACTGTCTTCAACCTTAAAGCCAATTTAAGAAATCCATTCCTGGATTTCAAGGGCTTCCTCCACTTTGATCATGGTAATGGCCTCCTTCTGTCTGGATCAGTGTTTCTTTTTTAAGTCTTCATTGCTGACTGGGGCATTCTGGGCATTGAAGTCTATGCTGAGAAACACTGGTCTAGATCATGTCTATGGATTCCTCTGTTGAGGCAACAGATCAGCCTTTTCTCTCATTTCTTACATCAAACAATAACATGCTTCCTTGTAATTCTAACCGTCCGCTGCTATCATGCCATCTGTGCAACAGGAAATAATGTGACAAGATTTTAGTTATTTGAACACACCTTTCCTCTCTTTCCTCAGTTGCCTTTGTGTTGGCTATAATACCTAGTTTCTAAGTATTCTAAATTTCAGATTCCTTGTTATTTTGATAGTTCGCCTCTGAGATCACTTTAATTTGCTATCCTTTTTGAACGGTGATGCCCAGAACTAGAATAGAATAGATTTCTTTATTGGCCAAGTGTGATTCAACACACAAGGAATTTGTCTCCGGAGAATAAGCTCTCAGTGTACATACAAATATACAATGCACATACAAACATAAACTCTCAGTGTACATACAAAGTGATAAATCATAAATCATAAGTTACAAACAGCAAAGTGATAAATCATAAAATACCAGTAAGGGAAGGTAATAGGAAATGTGAGAAGACAAGAAAGATGAGAAGATTAGAAAGATAATAGCAATATAGACCTATTACATGGGTAAATATCCTTAGGTATATTTACTAATATCCTGTAAGACAGTGCTGCAGGAATTAGGTGTTTAGCAGAATGATGGCATGGAGGGAAAAAACTACCCTGTGTCTAGTTGTTTTTTCTGCAGTCCTAACTATCTGTTGGAGTCTGTACCTGTCCTGTTTGGACACAATATTCAAAGTTATTCAGACAGGAGAGATTCAAATGGAGCAATTTTGTCCCATAAGCAGGAGACTATGCTTCCAAGGTAACAGTTGACTTTTTAGTAGTAGTTTCACACTGTTGATTCATGTTAAACATGCTCAACAAGTTTACCTAGATCTTTTACACACAATGCTGCCAAGCCAGGTTTCCCCCCCCCCCATTCTATAAAAGTGTCTGATTTTTTTTCTACTTAGGTGCATTTTTTTACATTTCTCCCTGTTTTATTATATCCTGTTCATTTTAGACCACGGCTCAAGCCTGCTTAGATTTTTTTGCCTACAAAATATTAGCAAGTCCTCTCAACTTTGTGTCCTTTCAACTCCCTGATCCAAGTCATTGATAAAATGTTCACTAGCAAAAGGCCTAGGACTGTGACTGTGACTGTTCCTTCAATACAATCAATACAATACAGCCCCTCAGTCTTTACATGTGGTCATTCAGCCACCATCAGCCCATCCCACAGTATTATAATGTAGATCAGATTTTACCATTTTAGGAAAGGGAATAATGTAAGGCTTTCTATCAAAGGCTTTCTATTCTGCTAAACCTTTTGCAAAGGTTTAGCAGAACAGTTGTACATACTGTAAGTACCGTATTTTTTGGAGTATAAGACGCACCTTTCCCACCCCCCAAAAGGGGGTGAAAATTTAGGTGCGTACCAAATGTAGCTCCGCCCATCCACAGGCCCCCACCCTTTGGCCTCTGCCTCGCAGCAGTTACCTCTTTGCAAGCAAACAGCAAGAAAAAACAGCTCCTTTCAGCTTCAGCACAGCCTAATTAGCACAAGTTGATTGTGCTAGGCCTCCCGACTCTCAGCTGATTTGCTCTCGCCTGTTTTGCGCAGGGCTCTTCTGCTTGCTGCAAAGAGGTAAATTGCTGGAGCAGATTTTTTTTTTCCTTGTGCTAATCAAGCTATGCTGAAAACGAAAATGAAAGTAAAGCAGGCTGTTTGCTGCAAGGAGGCAAAATTGCTCAGAGGCAGATGGAGATTTCTTTTTCTTCTTTTCCTTACCAAAACAGGTAGGTGCGTCTTATACGCCGGTGCATCTTATACTCTGAAAAATACGGTATGTATGCTTTTTGAGAATAATGTAGAAAAACAGAAGCCTATTTGCAAGGAAAGAAAACTTTCAGAAATTTAGAAGATACTTATGTATGTTTAGAAACCTGGAACAGAATGCTGCCTCTGCTGCACGGATCAGCAATGTATTGTATTGTTTAGATAATGTTCAGTTCTAATTTATCCACTATCAAAGGCTTTCCTTGCTTCTGAGTTAAAGTATCCACCCATCCTTAAGTCATCACAAAACAATGCTGGTATGACATTTGATGTCCTGATTGCCAATTCCTATCCTATCTCTATTGTCACTGTTCTGAGTCACTGGGCTCCCTGTTCCTCATGGCCAGATATCCTCTAGTCTTTGGGATGACAGAAAAATATGCAGATATAAAATTTATTGCTCCGATAACCAAGTCCTCTTCTGACTCAGGAACAAGTCTGGCAAAAGTGCTCTATTATCATTTTAATGCAGGACAACTTGCATTAACAAGTTTTAAACAAGACAACTAACAACTGATAGGTTCCTTTAGCCTTGTTCCCTTCCTTCCAATCAAACATACATATCTCCAGGGGGGAAAAGCTAACAGTTGCTTTCCTTAATGCATGTTGCATGCAGCAAGTCTAGCAAATGCAGGGCGATATCTTGAATGGCCTGGATAACAGGACACATTTTTGAACATTGCTAGCATGTGTGTCCAAAAGTAGCTAAGCTGACCAGTTGCAGACATAAGAGAGAACATGGGGTAAAATAGAGAAATACCTGATTATTGGTATTGTTAGTGATAGCAGTAATAATTTTGCAGAAGGTATAAGTACAATAAGTAAAAAGGCGGTCATATAGCTGGGAGAGCCACCTGTTCATCAAAGACACCTGGTCCTGGGCAATGTTGACTCTGCCTCCTTAAGATTCCTTCCACCTGCCAGGATTTGTCTTCCCACCTGCTAGGAATCCACTAGGCAGCAGCCTCACCACCTTGGCCTTGCCATCATAGTGACTTACCTTGCTCTGTGCTCCTAGATCCATGATGGCGAACCTATGGCACGCGTGCCACAGGTGACACACAGAACTATATCTCTGGGCACATGAGTGTTGCCCTAGCTCAGCTCCAGCGCACATGTGCACGCCGGCCAGCTGATTTTCAGGCCTTCCAGGCCCACCGGAAGTCAGGAAATGGGCTGTTTTCGTCCTCCCCAGACTCCAAGAAAGCTTCTGGCGCCTGGGGAGGGCAAAAAACAGGCCTACTGGGACCACCAGTAACCTTTTTGCTGTTGCGTGCCAAAAGCGGGGGAGTGCAGGAGGGTCACACACACATGTGTGCGGGGCATTGAATTATGCCTGTGGCCACGCACGCATGCGACACCCCCCCTGCACTCCCCCTGCTTTTGGCACGTGATGGCAAAAAGGTTAGCCATCACTGTCCTAGATGCTTGGATTCCTCAGCTGAGTTCCCCGCTTCTTCCCTCCCCATAAAGCCCCAATGTAGCTGGTATCTTATCAGCTGAGGAGCAGTCAGTCCACACCCATTCGCAGGGCTGTCTTAATGCATGGGCCTTATGGGCCGTGGGCCCCAGGAGCATAGGAGCCCCATACTAATCTGTGTATGTTAACCCTTCAATGCACCTTGTATCATATAAATACAGCAACATATTTATTACATTTTACTGCTTTTTTAAATTAATACTAACATGCAAATATATGTTTAATTTTATCGACCATTTACATTTTTATTCCTGTGAGTAGTTGTCGTAGGGGCCCCAATACACTGATTTGCCCGGGGGCCCATAATGCTGTTAAGATGGCCCTGCCATTCTGCTTCCATCCTCACTAGCAACAGGGAGAAAAATACAGTCCTTGTAGAAGAGAGAAACCAATCCTACCCAGCATCAAGCACTTGGGGCAAAAGAACCAGGACTGAGAGAAGGATACAGGCAGAACAAAAAAAAAAAAAACCAAAACAAAACAATGCCATGGAGGCTACAGCAAAACATGAAGAGGTTGTTCAGAATTTCTGGAGACTAGATAACTAAAATCCACAAGATTTCTTCCGTGCTGTGAGTGGGTCTTGCTTTCTCACTCAGTTTTTTGTTTTGATCGTCTCAGTGACTTTTTAAAATAATTACCAACCCATATCAGCACCATTTTGGGGGGGGGGGGGAGATAAATCCTTGTTTTAAAACATGTTTAGTGAGCGATAAATCTAATCTATAAGGAGTCAACAAGAGCTGAGAAGTACTTCAGAACACATTGGTGAGGCATTATGCAGGCAGTTATCTCAAGCAGGAGGGATGCCTAGAGGAATGAGAAAATGGGAGGACTTAGGTAAATAAAGGACTTGGTTTTATAGATTCCCTCTAAGGGACTGGAAATACCCCTCAAAAAGCAGGCATCAGCTCTCCAGGTTCTCTTGCAGCCCAAGCCACAGTTGGTGCAGAGGTCCCTGCCCAGTGACTGGAAAGGAAGGAAGAACTTACTGTCGCTCCTGACCACTTGTTGACGAAAGGTCCTGGGTCATGTCTGTGGCAAAAATAGCACAGAGAGAAGAGAAAAATATGACTTTAAAATTTAAATTAACTTTAAACTGCTTCTGAAGTGGGCTGAAGAAGGACACATCACAAGGACCTATGATTTTAAAACAGCTACTGTGGCATGGCCATGCAGCAATTAGAGGGACTTAAGGATAAAATTACTCCAACTACTATGATGTGTATTTATGATGGCTGGCAAAGGTGGCTGGTTTTCTTTTCTGTCTTTGCTGCTACTTTTTTCAGTATATCACCAAGCATTCACCAGGCAGATCATTTGCCGCAGAAATGCAGAAAGTGATGACTTCTTCGTTCCTATTCTGAGCTGAATTGGCTGCCTGGTCTTCTACATCCCACTTGGGCATCTCTCAAACTAAATTCATATAAGAAAATCCAGGACAGAAATTGCCTCAGTTGGGATGATAGACCTTACTGTGATGGTGCCATTAGCTTGGACCTGGAAAGACTGGGAATTAAAAGTCTATGGAGATTCTCAGTCATCCAGGTCATGGTTGTCCCAAAGGTGCTTTTTTCAAGAGGCAACTAGACTTTCTGGTTTTTCTTTGAAGAGGTTTCGCTTCTCATCCAAGAAGCTTCTTCAGCTCTGAAGAATTAAAGCTGACCGGCCACTTTCCAAGAGGAAAGTGACTGAGCCTGACAACCCCAGGAAAACTGACGGAGAAGCAACAAAAGCCCTATTCAACCTTCCTGTTTAGCGCCAGTGTGGTTCATTTCAGGAGAATGGTTGTCATGAACTGGACTGTCATACATGTTAGAACTAAGCCAAAGCTGTCATGTTTCCTACTCTGCTTGGACAAGCTGGCTTATTCAGTCACAACATGAAAGAAAACCCAGAGACCAGCCAAGAGGAATTGGGCTTTTCATGCAGAAACAAATGCAGAGCCTTGACAGAGCCTTGATCGGCTTTTTGAACAGCTTATTCAGGGAAGATGAGAGGGCTTGTGTGTGTGCATAAACTGAGTTTCTGTCTTAGCTCTAATTGGACTGAAAATACTGGGTTGTAAACATCTAATGAAGACTTTATTGATTCCCTTTTAATAGAACTTAATGTACGCAACCGTGGTTTCCTCCAAATGTTGGTACAGTATGCATCTGTACTTCTGTAGGACTCCGCTTAATTGTATCACATTTTCTTGGTTCTAAACAGAAGTATGGCCTGTGAGTTTAAGATTCCAGCTGGTGCCCCTTAACAAGTAAAACCTTTAAAATAATTTGCCATGTAATTGTAAAATATAATTTGTGTATTGCTGACAATATCAAACAAGCACTTATTTTTTTTCCCCATGTTCACTCAAGAGGGATATCAAGTTCTATCTTGTTATGTTTTTAGTTCTCGGAGTAAAAGAACCGGAGCTAACTTTTTATTATCGTGAAATACCAGCCAGCTCAAAGGGAATACTTTACATAGAATTTCTTTTTCTATCTGTCCTACATTCCAAATCTGCTGCATTTTTCAAGGGTTTCAAGTTAACTTGCATTGTTTTATTCAGAGCAGATTCCCGAATTTGTGGCTACCAAGACAATGAGAAAAGTCAGTCTTGTAGAAAGGCTTGGGATTTGTAGTAGCACAGAGTTTAAGTTCTCCTGTTAAATTCCCATTGTTGTGTATCACTGTGTTTTGTTTATCTTTCTTCAAGTAACTCAGTTTTTATAAAGAGGCAATTGTACATGCTCGTGTTTGATATTTCTCATTTTAAGGGCTAATTGTGACAACATTTGACAGCCATTTTTGACAGCTAATTTAAAGCTCTGCTTTGTAATTTTCTGGACCTTGCAAGGAGGAAACACGAGGCTGCTATATCCACAGGTGACAGTCAGTTTGATGTATGGTTAAGGAGCCAGGTTAGAAAATGGGAGACTGTGAGTTCTAGTTCTGTCTTGAGCATAAAGCCAACTGGTTGACTTTGGGCCAATCCTTCTCTCTTAGCCCTAGGAAGTAGGCAATGGCAAATCACTTCTGAAATCCTGCAAAAAATACTGCAAGGACTAATTTGGGCATCAAAAACTTGAGCTGAAGGCAGTTGCCTGTGTGCACGTACACACACAAAATTACAATCTAAAAATGAAGAAAAACCGTGCTCCTGTTTCTCCAAATAAAATGGTGGTAGTCTTGTCTTTTCAAAATAACACTGAAGAAGAATTTTAACATGGCCTCTCCATCCCTCCCCCACCAAAATAATAACATACCCTCTTCCTTCCCATCTGGAAGGCCGAAGAGAAGTCGGTGTCAGAAACGGGGAGGGAGGGAAAAGGTAATGGGTAGGGCAGGAACTCTGGGAAGACACTAAATGTGATATGGCTGTGACAGCAATAAGAAGGGAAGGAGGAAAGGAATTCACTTGTGGCTTCAGCCATTCCCCTCTGGTTACACCCACACTAGATCGGCTAATTGCCTTTCCAAGTTATTGAGACAATAAGTTACAGGTTTTATACACCTTGCAATCTAGTCGAGTTGAAGGGGGAAATCCTTACAAATCTGATATCCCTAATGACAAGAGAAGGCTGCTTCTGGTCCTGGACTGGGGTGGAAAGGAGGGCAGCCCCATGGGTGAAGAGCAACTCCCTCTCCCCCCCCCCCAAAGTGTTACTAAAAGAGTTCTTTTATAAGAGTCTTGGAGGGTTCCTGCTCCATGAAAACTTTTGAGGCTCGTCTTCTGGGAGAGAGATGGGGGAGGAGGATTATGACCGTGAGGGATCCTTGGTGCTCTCTGAGCTTGCACTACCCAAACTAGATCTCCAAATGTCTGCAAGAAAACCATCAAGCTCAGAGAATCCCTCATTTCAGCCCTGAGCTACAAATATACCTTTATCGATCATATGAGGACCCAGATTGTTGGGGGCAATATGCTATTTAATATACTGTCGATTGTGGTAAGCTGCCTGGAGTCCTCGGAGAGTGGGTGGCATAGAATTATTATTATTATTATTATTATTATTATTATTATTATTATTATTATTATTATTATTATTATTATTATTATTGGCTGTGCCTGACTAGGACCCTCCTAGGTCATTTATCCAAGAAAGCAAAACACTTCCAGGAATTGTGTCCCCCCCCCCTATGAATTTCCAGAACAATAGAAATCTCCGGATTGACAAGTCACCACGACAAGCCTCCACAAATCCTGAAAATCCAGAGAAAAGATGCCTCTCCCCAATGGCCTTTAAAGACGGAGAGTGGTACCCCTGGGTAGTTTGGGCTGGTGCAGGGTTGACAAGGGTTAATTAACCCACACACCCACTCCACAGTCCCACAGATGGGACTGTGTCAGAAGCCTGGGTCGGAGGTACGGAGATTCCCTACATACATAGCTTACACTCTACGAGGCAGTTGAAGATAAAAGCGCCAGGAGGGAAGGGTCGTGATAAATGCTGAATCTTGATTTAATTGAGCGCGGTGGTCCCCAATGCTGTTCCCGTTACTTCGTGTCCATCAATACGAATCTTCTCCGGGGCTGGAGGAGGGAGAAGTACCCATTGATCTGAACAGAGGTTCCTCGGGAGAAGGGCGGTATATAAATAATAATAATAATAATAATAATAATAATAATAATAATAATAATAATAGTATAATATAATATAATATAATATAATATAATATAATATAATATAATA
>WNWU01000017.1:21606246-21618922 GCA_012654045.1 Ptyas mucosa | reverse complement strand
TTCCTGAGCCAGCCAAGCTGGCTCAGGAATTCTGGGAGTTGAAGTCCACAGGTTGTAAAAGGGCCACAGTTGCCCACCCCTGTTTTAGGGGATTCCAGTATGCGAAAGGATGGCATGCGTGCAAAACAAACCAGGCCCAAACACAGTTCAATCTGAGATCTGTGGGTCTGTTTTGTTTCGTTATACACGCTTTCCCCCATTTCTGCTATTTCTTTTTGAAACGGGACTTGCCTCCCTCAGACACAATCTTAAAGTTGATTTTGGCTGGTTTTGCAGTCGTCTGAACAGGCTTCTCCATCCTTCTTTGCCACTATTTGAGAAGGGGGGGGAGACCACGTTTAACACCCCCCCCCGCGAGTCTGTGCCGTCATTTCCCTCTGTTTATTTAACCCGAAAACACCGAGGCTGGGTTCGCTTTATTCTCAGCCTAGAATTAACTTCAGGCAGCTGATGGACTACAACTCCCAGAATTGCTGGTTAGCGGTTTGGGAATACGGATAATCTCATCAAGGAAGGCTCCGCCATTGGAGGAAACTGGCGTTTATCTCTCCTATTTTCCTTTGAAGGGAATGGTAAATTGGTGCCATTCAAACCGGTGCCAGTTTTGTTCACTGGCTGACTCCGAAAGTTGCAATCCCTTTGCTTCTTGAGATGCTGATAGTAGTTTCCTGAACTTGAGGCTTCAGACACAGAGGTCTAGCTGGCTGGAGAATTCTAGGAGTTGAAGTCTACAAGTCTTAAAACTGCTAAGTTTGGGGACCCCTGCGTTTAGGACTTGCTCAGTCCTTCTGAGTTTTAGGTTTGCTGTGTCATTCCCCACCTCTGATTGGAGATGGGGTTGAAAAATTTGGCTTGAAATAAAATTCCACCCTACCATTAAAGGTTTAGCCTCAGCTCCGGTTCAGTTTCTGGAGACTTCAACCCCGAGTGATTTTTCAATACAATTTTTCCTCAAACAACAGGGAAAAGATTTGCTTTTGTTGTCTTCCAGATTCCCCCCCCCCCCCAATCAAGGTTACATCTTTGGGATCTCCTAGTGGTGTCTCATCCAGGTTTTAAGCTTGGATCCTCTTCTTTCATAACTGATTGGAAGAAGATAGAGGACATTGGGTCTTTCCATATACAATGGACAGCAAGAAAGAAAAGTGGGGTGGAAGGCGAGAGGCTGGGTCTTATCTTCTACTGTGGCCTCCCACCGGCTGGTACGCTCTCATAGAGAGGGCCTCCTCCGGGTGCCGTCGGCCAAACAATGTTGACTGGCGGCCCCCAGGAGGAGAGCCTTCTCTGTGGGGGCACCTACTATCTGGAATGAGCTCCCCCCGGAGATTCGGAGGATCCCGGACCTACGCACCTTTCACCGCGCTCTTAAGACCTTTTTATTTCGTCAGGCAGGCCTGGCCTGATTCCCCTTTTCTAATTGATACTATAAATTTTAATTTGTTTTAAATTATTGGGGTTTTAATATTTCTATGGCCAAATTTATTTAATTGGATTTTAGTGGGTTTTAAACGTTGTATTTATATGTCTGTTCACCGCCCCGAGTCCTTCGGGAGGAGGGCGGTATACAAATTAAATAAACTAAACTAAACTACTGCTAGTCATTCCCTATGGATTAAATTTGTGGCTCGTAGCAGAAATAGCTGGCAGTAGATCTCATTAAATTCCAAGCCCTTGTTTCATTGCAGAGTAGGTCACAAGGAATATCACCTATTTGGTTCGTGCCCCATGGTGGGGGAAAGCATAAGGGAAATGACACCATGGCATATGAAGCAGCACCTTGAAAACTCTTTCTGAAGGAAATTGGAGATCAGAGTTGAAGCACGGTGATGGGAGGGAGAGAAAAGAGACAAGGAAGCTACTTAAAATGAAGGACCATCCAGGTGTTTGGGGAGCAACTTAAGTCTTGATTTCCAGGACTGCAGATTGCAGCCTGCCTTCCTTGAGCTCCAGAAAAACTGAAAGGTGAGGTTTTTTCCCAAAAGACAACTGGATTTTGTTTTTTTTCCCCCTCTTTGAAAACGTTTTGCTTCTCAACCAGGAAGCTTCTTCAGTTCACAGTTCGAAGCTTCTTGGATGAGAAGCAAAATGTTTTCAAAAGAAAAAACAAAGTCCAATTGCCTTTTGGGGGGAAAAAGCACTTTTGGGATAACCATGATTTCAGTGATTGAGGATCTCCATAGACACACCTGGGGAAAAAAAAAAAGAACGCCCAAGAATTCTGCCACATTGCTTAGAGGTCTCCAACCTTGGCAACTTTAAGACTTGTGGACTTCAATTCCCAGAATTCCTTGGCCATCATGGCTGGCTGGCTGGGGAATTTTGGGAGTTGAAGTCTACAAGTCTTAAAGTTGCCAAGATTGGAGATCCCTGCCTTAGAATGCAAGAGGTTTGCTTACCAGTTTGAAGTGTGAGATAATTCCCATTGGCTATATTTGAGGGGCTGAGAGCAAATGGGAAAAAAAGGATCTGCATTTCCTAGATGGGGTCAAAAAATAAAATGTGAACCATGAAGCCACTTCATTGTTAATAAATAATTTTAATTTTAATTTTTTTATAAAAAATAAAAAATAATTTTTATTTTTAAAGTGGCTTCATTTTTACTCTCTGTTCTGGTTCTGTTGGGTAAAGAAGCAGTCTTGGTTTTGTTATGCTCCTAGGTTCCTGTTATGCAACTTAGGGGAAATCTGGGGTGCGGGTGAACATCACCAAGCCCCCTTTTCTAAAGAAAAGAATGGCAAGGGATGTGGCTAATCTGCTCACCCTGAGCTGACAAACCAGGTGTGTGCCTGTCTAAATTTGCCAAAGGTAAACTTTTTTATTAAATATCCCAAACACCCACTGAACGTCTTTTGCTTTTTCCATGAAACTCAGTGCCTCTCCGTTGTTGTGGCAAAGGCAGTAAAAGGAAGCTTTGAGCTGGAAGTTGCATCTCTGCTGTTCGGGCAGAACCTTCTCATCAGCTTGCCTGTTTTCATCCCCTCCTCCCTCTTGCAAGTTTATAAAAGTCAGTGGTACAACAAGCTTAGCCTCCAGCTTTAACACAATGTGGTGTTTGTGTGTGTGTGAACATGCACATCCTCAAATCAGTGTTGACTCCTGGCTGCTGTCTGAATTAATCCCTGCAGTTTTCTTAGCAAGATTTCAAAAGTGGTTAGCCATTGCTTGCTTCCTAGGGGTGAGGGAGAATGACTGGCTCAAGGTAACCCACCCAGCTGGCTTTGTGCCTCAGGCAGAACTAGAATTCACAATCTCCCAGTTTCTAACTTGCCTTTAGCACTATACCAAACCAGAACTAGAACTCACAATCTCCCAGTTTCTAACCCGGTGCCTTTAGCACTATACCAAACTGAATCTCCCATTTTGGGATAGGAGTTAACTATTATAGTTAACTAATAATTAAATTAGTTGTTATTGTACTGACAACAGTTATTGTACTGTTATTGTACTGTTAGTTGTAAAGGAACTGACACACGTTTGTCTTTCTTCACTAGTTGACAACTTTGTCATTCCAGTTCTGCCTGGAAGCCTTATCCTCTGCTGGGAACATTTGATTGATTGATTGATTGATTGATTGATTGATTCGATTTATTTGCCGCCCTTCTCCGGAGACTCAGGGCGACTTACAATGCATTAAGCAATAGCCTTCATATATACCTGCTTAGTAGGGCTTTTGCCCCCCCCCCTAAGCAGTGTTCTTTTTTATACAAAGTCAGCTTATTGCCCCCACAATCCGGGTCCTCATTTTACCTACCTTGGAGGATGGAAGGCTGAGTCAACCTTGAGCCTGGTGAGATTTGAACTTGCAGTAATTGCAGGCAGCTGGTGCTACTTAACAGCACTTTAGTCTGCTGCACCACCAAGGGTCTCTTAAGCTTCTTTTCTATTCAATCCATGAGTTCCTGGGTTAAGAATGAGTTCTGATCCTAAGTCTGTCTTTAACTCAAATTTGTATGTAAAACAAGTTACCTATTACTCCTCCCTTCTCCTTCCTCATGTCAAGGAACCATTGAAGCTGCACGGTGTTTTCATGAACCACTGAAACAGGCTGTATTTAAAAAAAACATGCAACTTCAGCAGTTCCTGAAAACTTTGTGAGGCTTCAGTAGTTTTGTCGGCTCGAGGAAGGAGAAAGCTTTGTACCATTTTTAGCAATAAGCTAAAGTTGCTTGTAAGTATGAATTGTCTGTAAGTTGGAACTTCTTAACCTAGGGACTGTCTATATTGCATTTGATTTCTAGTCCTTTTATAACCCAGTGAATCAAAATGACATTGGTATAGTGCAGCTATCCCTACCTTGATGTCTCCAGGTCTAGATCACACTGGGGCAAAGTTCAGAAAGTTTCACACAGGATTGTACAGAGATGTTTTGTTGTACGAAGCAAAGAAGGTGATGTGGACAGAAGCTCTCTGAAGCGGTAGCTGAATCTTATTCCACACTGCCATCAGGAAGAAGATTAGCTCTGGGATAATGGCCAGGCCTCAGAAGGAAAAGCTAGAGGGGCTTTTGCTGTTGCCCTTCAGAATTTCTAATAGCTGCTTAAGATTTTCCTAGTGGTTAGGTTACTCAGTTTCATATTTATTGTGAAGGTACAGCTGTTAAAACAATCTGTCGGGGAAGTCATATTATGAAATGAGACTGATGCTGCAAGGTACCTTTTTTCAGGTATGGTGGCTTTGCCCAGAAATCAAAAGAGCCTTGCTGGTGCAGCAGACTAAGTGCTTTTAAATAGCACCAGCTGCCTGCAATTACTGCAAGTTCAAATCTCACCAGGCTCAAAGTTGACTCAGCCTTCCATCCTTTCGAGGTAGATAAAATGAGGACCCGGTTTGTGGGGGCAATAAGCTGACTTTGTATAAAAAAGAACACGGGGGGGGGGGGGGGGGGCAGCGAAAGTCCTATTAAGCAGGTATATACAAAAGTATGAAGGCTATTGCTTAATGCATTGTAAGCCACCCTGAGTCTCCGGAGAAGGGCGGCATATAAATCGAACCAAATAAATAAATTAAATAATTAAATAAAAAATACTGGATTAAAATACAAAAATGGTTAAATGAAATTACGCATTGCCAAATAGAATTGAAGCCTGAACTATTTCTTCTGGGGATCATTAAAGGAAAATATCCTAAAAAGATTAAATATTTGATCATTCATATTACTATAGCAGCGAGAATTATACTTGCACAAGCTTGGAAAATGTCCACTATACTGATAGATTGTGTAATAATCCGGAAAATTTTTGAGTGTGCAGAAATGGACAAATTTACTATAGAATTAAATAATAAGGAAGATTCGGAATATTACTCAACTTGAGAAAACTGGTATCAATGGATAGAAAATAAAAATAGGAAATATATAGATCAAAATAAGACATAAATACATATATTTGATCAAGTAGGAATATCTGGGAATATATGAATAGAGTTAAGATTTGTGTACGGTCAGACCGACATTGACGTGTACAATTATTATGGACCTATTTTTGTTACAGATGTATTTGTATTTTAATATTTTAAACTAATAAAAGTTTTTTTGGGAAAAAGAGACCAATGCTGCATCTTACAATTGATGCTGTACTTATAATTTCTGTACTTATAATTTCTTCATTCAGTATCTTAACATTCTCTGAACATTATTCTATGCCTGCTCTTCTTGGTTCAGTGTCTTTGTGTCATCTTATTTCTGTTTAGGGATAATTATGTTAAATTAAACAGCTGCCTTGTTCCACACTTCATTTACTGAGCCCATTTTATTTTTCTCCCCTTCCTTCCTTTCTTGCAGGCACTTGCCTTCTCTTTCAGACTTCTCTGCCAGTATGGGGAGCAAGACCTTGCCTGCCCCAGTACCCATCCACCCTTCCCTGCAGCTGACCAATTACTCCTTTCTGCAAGCATTCAATGGCCTCCCTGCAGTGCCTTCAGACCATCTGCCGAACCTCTACGGTTTCAGTGCCCTCCATGCTGTTCACCTTCACCAATGGACTTTGGGCTACCCTGCCATGCATTTGCCCCGCTCGTCTTTCTCCAAAGTGCCTGGTGTGACCAGCCTCGTGGATGCCAGGTTCCAGTTGCCTGCCTTCCCGTTGTTCCCACACGTCATCCATCCCAAGCACGAAGCCACAAATATGCCGCTCAAAGCCAAGCCTAGATTTGATTTTGCAAACCTTGCTGTGGCCGCCACCCAAGAAGATCATTCTAAATTGGGACAGATAGACAACCAAGGCTCTTCTGCAGGCCTGGGCCCATTGCTTGAAGTGACCAAACTTTCCCCTGAGAAGAAACCCACCCGTGGGAGGCTACCCTCCAAAACCAAGAAGGAGTTTGTGTGCAAATTCTGTGGCAGACACTTCACCAAGTCCTACAACCTTTTGATTCATGAAAGAACCCATACAGATGAGCGGCCGTACACATGCGACATTTGTCATAAGGCCTTCAGAAGGCAAGATCATCTGAGAGATCACAGGTAATTGAATATGTTTATTTAACAAAACTCAGGTTTATTATAAAGGGTTTTAGGGTGCATTGTATAGAAAATGTATCACACTATTGCTTGTTTGGGTTGCATCGTAAATATGAACCACACTGCTTTGATTTAAATATAATACACCCATTTAAGTAATGGATATCCATTCTTTGCAGAT
Source organism: Ptyas mucosa (assembly GCA_012654045.1). NCBI lineage: Eukaryota > Metazoa > Chordata > Lepidosauria > Squamata > Colubridae > Ptyas > Ptyas mucosa. The sequence continues at coordinate 21,612,284 of WNWU01000017.1, read as the reverse complement.
AATGTGATGTTGACAATGTAGGGCTTGAACATTTGCAAACAATTCTTAAAGCTCAGAAAAATGAAGATCTCTTATAGGCACTGGTCATGCAGTTCTAGAAATCGCTTTTCATGGTCTTATGTTCCCATTCAACATGAAGGAAATATTACTTCATTTAATTCAAAATGGGGTCAATTGGATTGGTACTCCAGGATGCTCCTCATTTTCCTGAGTAGAGGCTATGGACATTCATATCCTTCTCTGATGGCATCACTGATAACTTGATATGTCTCAGTCTCTCCTGTTCCATCCACCTTGCTATTATCATGCAAAAAATGGTAATGATCTTTGTTAAAGATCTCTCACATTAATTACCATTTAACAAAGATCAACACCATTGATACCACTGTACCACTGTACCATAACCATGGCACAGTGGTTAGAATGCAGTACCGCAGGCTACTTCTGCTGCTTACCGGCTGCCTGCAGTTCAGCAATTCGATTCTCACCGGCTCAAGGTTGACTCAGCCTTCCACCCTTCCGAGATCAGTAAAATGAGGACCCAGATTATTGAGGGCAATATGTTGACTCTGTAAACTGCTTAGAGAGGGCTGTAAAGCACTATGAAGTGGTATATAAGTCTAAGTGCTATTGCTAACTCCATGAGTCCAGATTCTCCTTTGAGAAGGTGCCCAGGGATTGAATCTGCGTGCTTCCTCTTATTCTCCTAATCCATTGTTGATTGCCAGTGCTTCTTAATTTGAGCATTGATGACCATTTGATGATGACCATTTGATGACTGAAACGATGACCATTTCAGTCTTGTATGCCTGCTTTCGCTATACTCATGCCTGCTAGATATCTCCCTGCTTACTTCAAAATGTTATGCTCTTTGAGGATTTTATGGATTGTAGTTGAACACATCTGGAGGGAGGATACGGTTTCAGAGTAAACCTCACTGAATTTTCAGCTACTTAAGTTTTATGGAATAAATATGCAGATGAACTTGTTTTTTAAGAGCAAGTTGGAATCACAACAAAGAAATGATTTTATCGCTAAAAATCCTATTATGCTTTTATTACTGTCTGGGAGAAACACCCTGTGCTTCTCTAGGGTTTGCTGAAATACAGCTCTCATTGGTCAGGCAGCTAAAGTTCAGCAACATCTGGAGGAGCACAGGTTTCTCATTTTGGAATGATGTTTAGATCATCGGTTCCAGAGCTTTATCTCTGGCAACTTTAATTTACTAAGTGGGCATACGGCTAGTAACTTATGCCAGGCAGAACAGATACTATGCGAATAACAATGGCAAAGCTAATCAAAACTGAATCATCTGTATGTAAAGAGTATATTTTTAACTATATCCCCCCTTAAATAATTACCAATTCAAAGTATAACTGCATATTTCAAAAAGGCAAAGTTTAGATATATTGGTTTCAAGACAGTGCAGGTCAGGAGTTTGCTTTGTATTTTTAAACTCTTGTTTAGAGAGTGTATCACTATTCTCCCTCTCCCCACTCCCCAACTTTTTAAAATTATTTTTTACATTACGGTCTGCTCTAAATAATAGTTCCCAACAGTCCAATCAATGAACTCTGCTTTAAATCACTAAGCTTAGTAATTGAATGCCAAAACTGGATACAATTTCTGATTACAAAATCAACATTTCCCCCCAAGAGACTTTAGGTAGCTTTTTGTGCATTCTTTCCTTGACATGTACACAAATAGAAAAAAAAATGTATTAAATTTTATTGTAATGGTTCTTCATTTGGTTTGTATTTCCATATTTTTACTGGTATGATAAATACGTCTACTAGACACACCTAAATCAGTTTCAAAGTGTAGCATTGGATTATGAAAACTATGCTAAAATCTAATAGAGAATTCTCAGCACGCTAATAAAATCAATACATAAACCATTATACCAGTAGTTAAGCCAATTGCAACCACTTTAAAGTTGTGGACAAAGGCCTGTTAATATCGTGTGAAGCTCCTTTGTGAATTATCTTTTTTCATTGTTTGTTCTGGTTTTATGATTTCTGGGCTTTTTCATCAATCGATGGTTTCTGTCTGTCTTATATTGGAATAGGGGAGGCCAAGTGAATGTTAAAGGAATTAGAAAAATAATGAGGAACCTATAAATAATTAGGATCCTTTGGTTATTTAATTTATAGACTAGCATACTACCATGACAATGTAACATTAGTATTATTTCCAATGTTAGAGATGGGAAATAAGAAAGGCTTCTATATTGTCTCCTGCAGGGCAATAGCAATTCTGAGAGACAGATTTAAAGCTAGCAGAAATGTTTTTAAAAATCTTCCTCCAGGATTCTTCTGATTAAAGTTAGATACTTCCTTGGTCACTTATTTTAAACAACTGAAAAAAAGTTTGAGTCTTGGGATCCTTCTCTTTTTATCCAAAAGTCTAGTTATGAATTAAGGATACTCTGTGGTGTAAAAGTCCAGATGACCACCAGATGACTATCAAGATATTCTTAACTCTTTGCTGCTATCTGAGGTTCCCCCCCCCCCCAGCCTAGATATGGTAATACTAATAGAAAGAGGACAGTACTATGCATTTAGAATTTAATCCTTTCTACTTTTCACTACCAAACATAATGGGAGTTGAAAATATGATTTCAGAATTGCCTGAAAACAGTAGGATGTACTGATACACAACCACTATATAAATTCTACTGATATTATTAACATAGAACTGGATATTAAACTTTCTAATTCAATTATTTTTGGGATGGTGGGATCTTTGATTTTTGTATTTTTCTATCCAATTCAAAGGGATGCTCTAAATATATCTTTTTGTGTTCAGTTTTGGATGGAACTTCATTCTGATATTAACAAAAATATTGCATGGCTATTTTTGTACTTGCCCGAGTTCTTGCAGAATGGGCCAGGGAGAGCCAATAGTGATGCGTGTGATGACATAATCCCAAAAAGTGCTGCAATTTATGCCCCTGAGTTGGGTATCCTGATACGAGCTCTTAATCATGGCCAGTTGCATCATGGCATATTCATGTGTACATGGTGGTGCAGTGGTTAGAATGCAGTATTGCAGGCTGACTCTGCCCATTGCCAGGAGTTCGATCCTGACCAGCTCAAGGTTGACTTAGCCTTCCATCCTTCTGAGGTCGGTCAAATGAGGATCCAGATTGTTGGTGGCAATAGGCTGATTCTGTAAACCGCTTAGAGAGGGTTGTAAAGCACCATGAAGCGGTATATAAGTCTAAGTGCTATTGCTAAAGGTGCCATTGTTTAAACCAGTGCTTCTCAACTGACTGAGGAATTCTGAGAGATGAAGTCCCCACACCTTAAAGTTGCTGAGATTGAGATACATTGGTCTAGGAGCCTGAGTGGCGTAGCAGGCTAATGCCTCCTATTAAGGCAGCATTTAACATCCAGCTGCCTGCAATTACTGCGAGTTCTAATCTCACCTGGCTTAAGGTTGACTCAGCCTTCCATCCTTTCTAAGGTGGGTAAAATGAGGACCCGGTTTGTGGGGGCAATAAGCTGACTTTGTATAAATATACAAAAAGTATGAAGGCTATTGCTTAACACATTGTAAGCTGCCCTGAGTCTCCGGAGAAGGGCGGCATATAAATATAAATAAAAATAAAAAAATAAATAATAAATTGCAGCAGGATCAACATTAATTCTGCATCCAAATCCAGAGTGATTACCATTTTCTTCAGTTGAATAAAGCTCTCTTTACTTTTCCCCCCTTCCCAGCAAATGTTTGTATTCCAGCAAGTTGAAACAGAATTGTATTTCCCTGAAGAGGTTAAACGTCCATTTAAAAAAAAAATCTTTTTCTCTCTTTCTCTTATTTTCTCTTCCCAGATATATCCACTCAAAAGAAAAACCTTTTAAGTGTCAAGAATGCGGAAAAGGATTTTGCCAATCCAGGACTCTGGCTGTTCACAAGACACTACACACACAAGTAAAGGAACTCAGACCGTCCAAAATGAAATGCTAAAGGTTTCAACCCCAACGAACTTCATCTCTCTGCTTCACTCTACATTTTAGATCAAATTCTTCACAGAGACAATGGGGAACACTCAACGTAATTAATTTAATACTTTTAAAAAAAAATACATCAAGAAAACCCACAACCCGGCATGCACAAAAATGCAGTCAGCCTTTCCGAAACCTGGGTACTTCCAAGTGTAAATTCTACGTGACTTCACTAAACTTTACGTCAAAAGGTGGTGCTCATGTATTAGAGAGGAATTTTTGTCCTCAGTTCAAACACAAACAACAAATAGCTTTCTACCTCCCCGATTAAGTTTATTCTTTTGTGAGTGACTTGTTTAAAAGTGTCTCCTTTATAAACTTTGGAAAAGATCATCTAGAAGGGTATTATCCTAACTAATTCCACATTTGAGGGCATGGTGAGATGGCAGGGAAGATCACTAATAAAACTGCTTGGAAAGAGGCAACATTCTGAAGGAGATTTGTGCTGTAAAGGGGGTCTGCCATCTTCTTCAGAAATTACCACTTCTGTCTTTGGTGGACAGGGTTTTTTTTGTGTGTGTGGGGGGAATCTCTTCTTCATGCTCTAGTGAGCATCCTGTCGTTTCTGTTTATTCGTGGTCTGTTGCCTTGGGAGGTAGTTTGTAATTTGAAAGAAAAATGGAAAGAAAAACCAAGCAAACCAAATCAAGCAACCAACCAACGAAAAATAACCCAAGTGACAAAAGGGAAACTTGATCATAATAAATCAAAGCGACTGCTGTGCACGGTGTGGCCTTGGTGGTACTTTCAAATGAGCGGGTGCCCAGGTGATGGTGAACTGAGTTTTGTAAAAGGGCAGGTGGGAGAGTTTGCTGACAAATCTCAACATGAGCATTTTATCCAGAATCATCTTTATTTTTTTTTCCCTAAACAGTGTAAACTAAAATTAAAAAAAAGACAAGACAAGACATTCCAATATGTTTTTGGTTTAAAGTTATTGCTATTTGGCACTTTATGCTGATTCTTGATAATGAACATTTATCACTGGATTTATTATTATTTTTTAAGTATTAAAATAAATTGGTATTTTACAGGCAAATGTTCCTGAGTGACATTTAAATCTCTTGGTTAAAGCTGTTTTTGCAAAACTCTATGCTATCTGTCATGTTCTTATATCATTACTTGATGGTTTTATTTTCCAGAAATGGAATGAATTAATAATCGAGTTATAAAATATAACAATATTTTAAGTAATGTTGTTTAACAATTGATTTATTAACTATCACTGCTGTCCTATGTATTTACTGAGAAGTATAAATTTCACTGACTTCAGCAAGGCTGGAACTGATATTTTGGAGCCTGAGTCCATAATTCTAGATAAAACTGGAATTTTTTAAACTGGGTGCAAGAAATTGAATTCATAGGATTGGGCTGAAAGGAACAAAATGGAATTTATTAAAACACTCAGTGAAGTTTTTTTTTAAAAAAAAATTCTAGGAAAAGATAGAGAAAAAAATACTTCCAGTGTTAAATAAAGTAGGAATAACGATCAGTCTCATAAAAAAGTAGGGTGGATTAGGTGAGCTTGTTTTAATATAAGAAGTGATTAAAATTCTACAATATCTGTGTACAGGTAGCCCTCAACGTCTGACCACAATTGAACCCAAAATATCTGTTGTTAAGTGAGACATTTGTTAAGTGATTTTACTCCCTTTCTTGGCACAGTTGTTAAGTTAGTAACACAGTTAAGTGAACCTGGCTTCCCTATTGACTTTGCTTGTCAGAAGGTCGCAAAAGGTGATCACATGACCCAGGGACACAGCAACCATCGTAGATATGAACCAGTTGCCAACATCTGAATTTTGATCATGTGGCCACAGGGATGCTACAACGGTAATAAGTGTGAAAAACATAAATCACTATTTTAAGTGCTGTTGTAACTTTGAATGGTCACTAAGCAAAAGTCAAGAGCTTTATCTATATCTATCTACCCATCCATCCATCCATCCATCCACCCACCCATCTATCATCTATCATCTATCATCTATCATCTATCATCTATCATCTATCATCTATCATCTATCATCT
>WNWU01000017.1:21585728-21606146 GCA_012654045.1 Ptyas mucosa | reverse complement strand
TCCATCCATCCATCCATCCATCTACCTACCTACCTACCTATCATCTATCTATCTATCCACCCACCCACCTACCTACCTACCATCTATCTATCTATCCATCCATCCATCCATCCATCCACCTACCTACCTACCTACCTACCTACCTATCATCTATCCATCCATCCATCCATCCATCTACCTACCTACCAACCATCCATCCATCCACCCACCCACCCACCCCCAAACCCACCATCCATCCATCCATCCATCCATCCACCTATCTATCTATCTATCTATCTATCTATCTATCTATCTATCTATCATCTATCATCTATCTATCTATCATCTATGGCTCAAGTAGAAAATGGTGGTCTGGAGTGTTCAAGTCAATTCTTCTATTTTTCTTCTAAAGATTGATTAGGAGTCTTCTTTTGATGTTATTTCTTGGGGAAAACTATCTTTTAATGCTTCATGGAATCACACATCTACATGTGAAGTTACAGACGCAGGCCCAAGAAAAATGACACAAAAATAAATAATGTTGAATTCTTCAAGCTGGATGCAAAATCAAATAGGAAAGGTGAAAGATAAAAAAAAAAAAAATGGACCAGATGTTGAAATACAAACACCTGCACTTTGGAAGAAGAAGTTGAGATGTCAAAAAGAAAGGACAGCAATAGCCCTCAGACTTATATACTACTCCACCCATAATGCTTTACAGCACTGTCTGAGAAGTCTACAAAGTCAGCATATTCCCCCCCCCCCCCCAACAATCTGGGTCCTCATTTTACTGACCTCAGAAGGATGGAAAACTGAGTCAACCGTGAGCCAGTCAGGATTGAACTTCAGGCTGTGGCTAGAGTTTGCCTGCAATACTGCATTTTAACCACTCCACCACCACAGCTCCTAGTGAGATAGATCTCATTCAGTACTGTATAAACAGATTTCATCCACCGGATGAATGACAAAACCAGTAACAGTGCTATTCCTTTAAAAAAATTAAAAATATATATTGCAGTACCATGAAAGGAGGGAAATCTCTCCAGAAAGTGTTATATATTTTCTTTTATTATCATATTCTCCTCAGAGGATGAGAGTCATCATATAGCAGATACTACCAGATTCTTTTTATCGTATTCTCAATGAATCTTAAGGCAATTTTCTAATCTTAAACGTACATTATTTGGGAATATAACCTAGTTTTACTTTCAGGGCATTTAATTAGAAAGTACATTTCTTTACACATTTGGAATTTTTTATAAAATGAACTAATTGATTTAAAAAAAAAATCAATTGTCATCAGTTGACACTGTTAGCTAACAGTTGGAGGATATGTAATATTCCCTCCTCCCGAAATTAAGCATTTTGGCTGTAAGATACCTTGTATACAATACTGATATATGAAAAAGGTATTGCCAGATAAGGTATTTGTCATGCCATCGCTCTTTTTAAAGGAATTTATTTATTTATTTATTTATTTATTTATTTATTGGTTCGATTTATATGCCGCCCTTCTCCGGAGACTCAGGGCGGCTTACAATGCATTAAACAATAGCCTTCATACTTTTGTATATACCTGCTTAGTAGGGCTTTCGCCCCCCCCCCCCAAGTGGTGTTCTTTTTTATACAAAACTATTTATTTGAGATGACATCGGAACCTGACAGTCAGTTTATTTCCCCCACAATCCGGGTCCTCATTTACCTACCTCAAAAGGATGGAAAGCTAAGTCAACCTTGAGCCTGGTGAGATTTGAACTTGCAGTAATCGCAGGCAGCTGATGCTACTTAACAGCACTTTAGTCTGCTGCGCCACCAAGGCTCTTCCAATTGTACAGGATGACCAGTTATTTTGTTCTAGATCTAATTGTTTTCCCACCGGGCCTTCCATCTCTTTTCACTCAAAACATTGAAGAAGGAAGAGAGGAAAACTGCATATTGTCTTTTGAATAGCAACACCATGTGCCTTGTCTCAAAAATCATCAGTGAACTCAGTAAATCCACAAGCAGTAATTGCAGGACGTATCCATTCAAAACCACAATTTTCAGGTTATTTGACTTATGGAAGGAGGGACAATCAAAGCATTTCCTACATAGGCTGGTTTGAAAATAAAATTCAGTAACTGTTCTCACAATATATTTAACTCATTAATGGATAGTTAATGCATTTATGGGAACACCAAGAAAATGCAAATTGATCCAATCACCTAGCTCCAGTGGATTACATTTAGCCTTAAACAGACCTGTAATGCACAGGGTTAATCACATTCCACCTAGTCAGTTGTGCTGTGGGACAAACTACAATAAGTCAACTGACCCATTTTGCTCACCTAGTCCTCCAAGAAAAAGAGGTGGAGAGAAAGAATGGATGAAAAAGTCTATCAGTTATAGGACTTTATTGGCAAGATGATGTGTTGCCAGTTCAGAACACATAATTGGTCCGAAACGTAATTGTATTGACTATCCATGGCTGCCTGACCAATAGGGAAGGTGATTAGTGAGGTCATGAAGCTTTGCTAATCAGCTATGATGACAACACAGAACACACCAGACACTCCTAGAGAAAAGGAGAATTGTGACTTTTTGACCCAGTTAGTGTGATTATGAGCTGCCAGACTACAAATAAGTATTTTACAGTATTATGTTTTACTGGGTTTGTGATAACTAAGTGTGTTGTAGAAACAGGGGTATTGTGTTTAATTAACTTTAATTCTTGGGTGCATACATATGATTACAGTTTCAAGTACTTGGCTATTTATGTCAAAACAATCAGTGTGCTAATTGCAGAATTGAGATGAAGTTTATAATATTTAAATCGTATCTTTTCCCAAGGAACTTACTGTCAAGGCAGATGTTAAATTCCTAATTCCAGGTTTATTTTTAGCCTCTGGTAAACATGTATGAATTATCCTATCGTTGCTATATCTTCTATTTTTAGGTTTAACTTCATGTAATCTGTAGAAGAACAGTCATTTTAGTTCTTTGGAGAGCTGTGAAGAGTGGGAGAGAAAGGAGTTATTTTTGATTTAAATAAAGTTTCCCCTACCCCTATCCTTTTTGCTTTACCTGGACAGCTGGACTTTTAAAAAATTGCCATGAAAAACATTTTGTGTCAGAATAATGAATAAAATATTTACAAGGAGGTTGAAATTGTTCCTCCCACCACCATTATTAGAAAATAGGCAGGGAAAAGTCATTTTTGTATATATGCAGTAATCACTATAATTGCTGCATGGAGGTCAAGCTATATCTGCAAAAATAATGTGCATTTCTGTCTCCAAGAGGCACTGCCATTTTTACAAGAGAATGAAAAAGATTCAGTGCCTACTTTCTTTCTGGACTAACTTGCTCACATTTTAAGAGTTTCTTCCTTTTGCCTTGCCAGCTGAAAAGGTAATAGAGGACCAAGAGGGCAACGGAGGAGGTAAAATCCATATATTGTTAGATGCTATACAGTCAGAGTCTCTATTATGATCTCACAACACCAATATATCAAGGGTGAAATGGGGATTTTGCAGTATCCTTCCCCTGGAGTGGGCTGGGAATGGGGATTTTGCAGTATCCTTCCCCTGCCACGCCCACCAAGCCACACCACACCACGTCCACCAAGCCACGCCCACAGAACCAGTAGTAAAAAAAATTGGATTTCACCACTGCAATATATCCACCACTATCTCCCTTATGCCTACTAGGATTTTGGCTCTGCAACATGCCAGCTCCTTTTTAAAATGATTTTAACTAAAAACAAATGGAAGGGTGAAATTTAGCTATGCTCAAATGCCAGTTGCCCACAAACAGGTACATGTATCTATTTGCCCTCTAATAGGTATTTTGTGACTGGCTTCCTACCTAGATCAAGATCAATGTTTTTCCAGCCTTGGCAACTTTTAACACGTGTGAACTTCCCAGAATTGCCTAGCCAACACAGGAAGTCAAAGTCCAATGTCTTAAAGTTGCCAAGTTTGAAAAACACTGCACTAGATGAATGATCATGACAATACTTTTTGAAAGCATTCATCACACTTTTTCAAAATTCAAGATTGCTTTGGCTAAAACAGCTGTAGAGATTAGAACTGGTTGTGATAGGGAATATTAAGACTGTTGTTGAGACTGGAACTAATTTTTCTTCCTGTGCTCAAATCTGTAAATGACTAGACCAGCTGAAAGGAACAGAAAAAAAGTTTTCTATAATTTTATACTAAAAATTCCAAATCCAGTGTATCAAACTCTTATTAACGCTACATTTATTTATCAGATTTATATTTTGCCATAATCAAAAAGACACTCAATGGTACATATTTTCACATTCTTACTAATCTGATATATTATGATAAAATCAATTACTTAAGTGTCCTTTTAAAAGAATCAGCTATACTTTTAAGTTTATCAGATGATAAAATATAACAATAAGCAAACCAAGTTATGTATTAGGTATGTTTGGAATAGTAAAAGGTGCCTCATAAACAGCTTTCAATTTTCCCTAATATTATTTTCCTCAGAGCAAACTCAAAAAGTCAATTTCCTCAACATTTCTGGAGATTTTATATCTCAGAGTTAATTTCCTTGAACATAGAAAGTTACTTAAGAATTTCGGTACAGGTAGTTCTCAACCTACAACCACAACTGAGCCCCAAATTTCTGTTGCTAAGTGAAACATTTGTTAAGTGAGTTTTGCCCCATTTTACTATCTTTCTTGCCACCCTTGTTAAGTGAATCACTGTGGTTGTTACGTTAGTAACACAATTGTTAAGTGAATTGGGTTTTCCCATTGACTTTGCTTATCAGAATGTTGCAAAAGGCAACAACATGACCCCGGGACACTGCAACTGCCATAAATATTGGGCTCAATTGTGGTCATAAGTCGAGGACTAACCTGTAACACCTATTTCCTGGTAAGGGGGTTCTTAGGTGGCTGCCTGCATCTCCTTGTACTCCCAAACCAATCCCACTGAATTCAGCAAACCCTGACTCTTAACACCAGCCTTTGCACTGGACTAACATTTTATCTGTGCCTCTTTTCTCAAGCAAATTGTTGTGCTCTGCAGCTCCAGGATACTCCAGCCGACAGCAAACTAAAACACTTTTAAAAAAGTGACTCAACTTTTCTTCCTTGATTAAAATTAGTTCAATAAAAGAGACTTCTTTATAGGAGCGTGGCACCCAGAAAGAGATGCAGAAAAAGGCTGCCCGGTGAAGAAAGAATAACAGAATAACAGAGTTGGAAGGGACCTTGGAGATCTTCTAGTCCAACCCCCTGTTCAGGCAGGAAACCCTATAGCATTTCAGACAAATGTTTGTTCAATCTCTTCTTAAAAACTTCCAGTGTTGGAGCATTCACAACTTCTGGAGGCAAGTTGTTCCATTGATTAATTGTTCTAACTGTCAGGAAATTTCTCCTTAGTTCTTAGGTTGCTTCTCTCCTTGATTAGTTTCCACCCATTGCTTCTTGTCCTGCCTTTAGGTGCTTTTTAAAAAAAAAAAATTATATTTATATGCCGCCCTTCTCCGGAGACTCAGGGCGGCTTACCATGCGTTAAGCAATAGCCTTCATACTTTTGTATATTTATACAAAGTCAGCTTATTGCCCCCACAATCTGGGTCCTCATTTTACCCACCTTAGAAAGGATGGAAGGCTGAGTCAACCTTGAGCCTGGTGAGATTAGAACTCGCAGTAATTGCAGGCAGCTGGATGTTAAATGCTGCCTTAATAGGAGGCATTAGCCTGCTACGCCACTCAGGCTCCTTTGGAGAATAGCTTGACTCCCTCTTCTTTGTGGCAGCCCCTGAGATATTGGAATACTGCTATCATGTCACCCCTGGTCCTTCTTTTCATCAGACTAGACATACCCAGTTCCAGCAACCATTCTTTATGTGTTTTAGCCTCCAGTCCCCTAATCACCTTTGTTGCTCTTCTCTGCACTCTTTCTAGAGTCTCCACGTCTTCCTTTTTAAAAGAAAGGGTGGGAAGCGCACATTTCCCAAAGTGCAAGAGAATATGGAGGGAAACCAGGAGAGTTTGGAGCCTGTGAAGAGGGAGCGCGCCCCCCCCGACTTGGTTGCAAAAACTGACCCTATGGCCACCTCCCCGGTTGCTTGTTTGTTAGGAAGTCAACTTTGCCGCCTTTTGACAGATCCGCTTCCTCAGCGGAACCAGGGCCTGTCTCGAAAAAGCGAGCATCCCGGCCCCACGCTCAAGTTATGCAAAACGCCCTCAAAGAAGAAAACTCAACTCTTCAAAAAGCCGGCAAAGTGGTGGCGCAAGTGGACGAGGGTGGAAATGTTGCCCCTGACTCAAGAAGAGGAAAAATGCATGAATAAATAGCACATAAAAGGTCGCCTTTTAGCTACCTCTAATGGGTTTGACCATGAACAGAGAGGCCAGATTTTACTTAGCAAGCTCTAATCTTTTTTTTTTTTTTTTTTTAAGGAAATTGGCTCTCTTTTGCACTCCCTTTTTTAGGTCTGAAACATGCCTACCTTATCATTTGGCTCATGTACAAATGTTTGGTGATTTACCTGTTTGATGAAAAGGTGAGACGATTAATCAGTTACACTTTTCTTAGGCCATTCAATTCAGTGAGATTTGTGAACATACAAGAGTGCTATAGTCATATTTAACTAGTAAATTACATTAATGAGGTTAATAACTAATTATCCTTATGGTTTCCTTTCCTTTCCTCCCCATAACTTTTATTTATTTTGAAATGAAGAATGAAACCACAAGGAAATAAACAGCAAAGAATCTTGTAATAACTTAAACTTCAATAAATTTATTTTGTTTTTCAGATAAACGTTACTTAATAATAATTTTGTTTAACCTTTTAATTGCTCTAGAATGTACTTTTAGGCTACTTCCTTTATTATGGGCTGGATGTACCCGTATTTTGAAAACTGATAGCAAAACAAGTTTGCAGTAACTGTTAGCTTAGGGTGATAAAAGCCTGGTTATTTACATTAAATAGGATATGATTGAAACACATATCAGTAAAATCCAGACATCTATACTTGACTAGAATTATTTGATTAAAATTTTGAAAACCTTCTGCAGAGGAAATATTTCTAAGCCCAAACCAAGTAGTATCCATATAAACAAGAATGCTTTACTTGCTATACCTGTTGAATGTTGGACACAATCATTGTCCCTCTTGGTGAGAAGTTCCTAATGCTGCCAGACTGGAAGCATTCCCCCTTATTTGAAGATGAGGATTAGATTCTCACTGAAACAGTCCAACAAAACAAAACGTTGATCAGATTACAGCTCTTTCTGAAATTTCTCTGGGGAACAGATTAGAGTAAAGCTCATTTGCAAATGCTCCAGCACACAACCTTGGGGAAGAAGGTCCAAGGATTGTTGTCTAGCTAGCTTGTTCTGAGCCTTGTTTAGGCTGGTTACCTTTTTCAAAGTAAAAGTAAAGGCAAAACAAACCCTAATATCTTGATTGCTCAAATTCAGAAATGGATAGCATGGTTTGGGCGAACTTCCCTTGGCATTATACTTTTAGTAATCTCTACAGTGAAATACAAAACATTATAGGTTCCCCTTTAGCTTTCAGTTTGTTTTCTCAGTGTATTTTATCTAACATTATGAGGCTTTTACGTCTTTGATTTGTTGAAATGAAATTTAAAGTTTTACAGTATGGGGACATGAAGGAGGAGGAAGAGGAGGGAGGGGAAGGAGGGCAAAGGGAAGGAGGAAGGAGAGGAAGGGGAAGGAGAAGGAGAAGAAAGAAGAAAAGGAGGAGGAGGAGAAAGAAAGAAGAGGAGGAGGAGGAAGAGGAGGAGGAGGAGGAGGAGGAGGAGGAAGAAGAAAGAAGAAGAAGAAGAAGAAGAAGAAGAAGAAGAAGAAGAAGAAGAAGAAGAAGAAGAAGAAGAAGAAGAAGAAGAAGAAGAAGTAGTAATAGTAGTAGTACTGTGTTCTGGAATGTTACAGAGGAACACAGAGATAGCAGAAGCATAGCATAAGCTAAAACAAGAAGGCTGGAAGTTTGTAGATACCACAAATTTGCTTAACTATAAGAAAAATCTTGAGAATAAGAGCTGCGCAACAGTGGAACAGTCTGCTTAAGGAGGTCGTAGAGTTTCCATCTTTGTGGACAAACTGTAGCTCACAGGGAGCATTGTGAGTATTTCCAGCTAAAATAACTGGAAAAAATTTTCTATGATTTTTAATATTGCACTTTATACAGAACTTACAAAGCTCAACTTCTCCGACAGTTGCTTTGCAGCCATTTGCAAAGGATTGGTACATAGATATCTCAAACTCTTAAATCCATCTTTTGAAAAAGTATTCTCTGGAAATTTCCTGGATCTAATCCTATGGTTTTCTTGTCGTACATTCAGTCATCCAATCTTACAGCACGATCTGTGTACTGAGTTAATCTTTCAGGGATAACTCTGACATGTCCTCTCCAGAAGTTGTGAATGCTCCAACACTGGAAGTTTTTAAGAAGATATTGGATAACCATTTGTCTGAAGTGGTGTAGGGTTTCCTGCCTAAGCAGGGGCTTGGACCAGTGGTGGGATTCAGCCAGTTTACACCACTTCGGGAGAACCAGTTGTTAACTTTCTGAGCAGTTTGGTGAACTGGTTGTTGGAAGAAATCATTAGGGCAGAGAACCGGATGTTAAATTATTTGAATCCCACCATTGGGTTAGACTAGAAGGCCCCCAAGGTCCCTTCCAACTCTGTTATTCTAATATCCATATCCAGCTTGCAAAATGAATAATTAATAGCTACAAAAGTCATTACAGGCTAAAATGACTATCATACCCTCTGCTTCTACAAGGCACACGATGAATATCACTGCTTGTATTCTCAATATGGAAGCATCATCAGTTTTGCAGAAATTTCATAGGGTGCGAAAGATGAGGAATATTCAGGGAAACAAAGATAAGTTGACCACACATTATGGGCTTTTCTCTGTTGTGGTTGTATAAGTTTATCCATCTATCCATGGGTCAGCATGTGGGTGGGGTGGGGGGGTAAGAGGTTCTGCTAACAGAATACCATCTAAGCATGAAGTTGCTGATCTTTGTCTTGCTTCATTGCTACTGTTCCCAGCCACTGCCGGCCAAGGTGACAAGTGACAAAGCCTAACAAATTTTATATACACCAAGGCTGCCCTTGAAGGATGTGAGACAAGGTGAAAAACTACCCTAACAACTACAGCTAAGGACAACTTCAGCCTGCTTTACCGATGTGCCAAATGGGGATGAAGGACGATGGGTAGTTGTGGAATATTGATTGTTGGGCATAGAACAAAATGAAGAAAGAGAAAGAAACACTGTATAAAGCTGCAGGAGGGTGGAATTCTAGAAATCCCTGTAGCAACATTTTATTGTAGGGTCTACTTATGGAAACAGTGACGGGAAAGAGATGAATTGGGAGGGAGCCCACAAACTATCTGTATGCCTGAAAGCGTTTAAAAATAGGGAGACCAAGTAGATATTTCTACCTTCAATAAACTATGCCAAATATCTGGGAGCGGACTGCATTCAAGAGCCGTGGGCTGTGTCCTATATATCTAACTCTATGAAAGGAAGGAAGAGTTACAAATTTCAGAGGTGTCATGAAAAGACAGGAATACACACCTACCTACATACTGCTTTTCTTCCCCCCCCCCAGTCATTCCAAAAGGGAAATATATGAGTGGGAAGGTTTTCCCTGTAGTTCACACCTGGTGGGGCCAAACAAGAAGACAAGCTATCTTCCAGTGTTCTGTCATCTTTTTATCTTAGTCATAAATAAAATATTTTTTTTTTCTGATTCAGGTCCAAGGAGGTGATCAGTCAGATACAGCTTCCCCCAGATCACTGCCTCACGATCTTCTCAGAAACGATTAGGGTTCTTTTCCTTTGAAAACAGATTTCAGGGCAAGCTGAGAAATCTGTTATTTATAAGTCCACTAAGGGATGTTAATCCTGGGTTGCGGGGGTGGGGAGGGCAAGCCAAATGATGGGTATGGTGCAACTGAGGGGGAGAGCGGTGAATGCAGACCAGAATAAACTTTGCAAAGACAAAATGTGGAAATCGAACATCTTGAGCTGGGTTGTTTGACTGAACGTTTGACGCTGCCAAGAATTTTTGTTGTATACTATCCAGAGTTTCTTGTTTGTGAGATGGGCGGCTACACAAACTGGTTTAAAAAATAAAATATATAAAAAATAATCTCCGTTATTGCATTTTTATGTGCTGCAATAAAAGAAAAGAGAAATAACTCCAGGATTAACTATTTATGTTTATTTAAAGTTCATCAACCCAAATTAATCCAAAGCAAAGTAATGGCCCTTCATTGAAATCTACCACTTAATTGATAATCTACCACTCATGGTTAAGGCTGCATCCTGGATTTCCTTTCTCCTGGCTGTATAAAAGAGCCAATGTTAGTCTGATGCAGTGGTAGAATTCAACCAGTTCGCACCACTTCGGGAGAACTGGTTGTTAACTTTCTGAGCAGTTTGGTGAGCTGGTTGTTGGAAGAAATCATTAGGGCAGAGAACCGGTTGTTAAATTATTTCAATCCCACCACTGGTCTGATGTAATCATGAATTTGATGGACTAGGGCTGGGGAGACCCAGGTTCTACTCTTAGCATGGGAACTGGCTGGACACTTTGGCCAGTCATTATCTCAGTCCTAGCCTGGGAAGTCAAAAAGCATCTATCTGACAATGTACCGGTACATAGGACCAGCATACTGTATAAATAACTATCCATAACCTTCAATGAAGAGGTTTTCATTCTGCAGTGGATTGATTTGAATTGATAATAACTACACACATGTATATCCACACATGGATGCCCTTGCACAAGCACCTTTCTACATTTATGCTTATAGTGACAGAGATTCAGGAAAAATGCTAGAGAATCATTTCTAACAAGTTCCTTTTGGAACCATTCCTAGTTTGTTTCTGGGCTGTCCATGTCCATATGGACTTTTAGAGCAAGGTTTAGTTGAGTCCAGAAGATTCAACCCACAGTTAAAGAATATGGTCTGGATGTTTTAGATTCAGTCTTGGGCATCTTTAGACATGCCTTGGTGATTATTCCTTGTCACAGAAGATAGCGTGGGATTAGGTGGACCAATAATTTCTCACAACATCCATATGTGTAATTCAGAGTTGATAAACCTATTGCCTTGTAGGTGTTCCGGAATACAGTTCCCAATAGCATTTCCTAGCTTGGCCAATGATGATAAATGCAGGGAATTGGAATTCAGCAACATATGGAGATCTGCAGAGTCTCCATTTTAGGTATGACTAGTTTAAGGATTTGGGTCAGAATCTGGCAAAGGTAAAAATGAGCAAGACAAGACACTGAACCTAAGGAAGAATTTGTGCTTTTAACAGCTTTGTGCATTAGGGGAAAAGGCCTCGAATTACAAGTCAACCTATTTCCCACATGCTTCTCTCAATCAGCATGGGTAGCATATCTGGAGACATCTGTTTAGGGAAAATTATACTATGTAAAAGTAAAACTCCTTAAAATATAAAATACTTTTCACAAACACAGCAAGCACTAAAACATTTTCTTCAGTTATCTTGTCTTTTTTTGTGGGGAAATGAGTATGATGTAATATCCATTTTTTGTAGATGTTTTGCTTTCTGAACTGAACATTGTTGCAGAAATATCTTGATAAAACTCTCTTCCTTCCAAGGCAGCTTCAAGATGTTTTGCACAAATACTAAGTCTGTCCATCCATCCATCCATCCTCCATCTAACCTTTTTTAAATAGTGTTTTTTTAATAAATAAGGGACACAATCTAATTAAAGTTAACCTGTTTAATTTATACTTAACAACAACATGACTTTACCAAGATATGGCCCAGTGTTACGTAACTCCATGCAATAAAATTAGTTCACAGATTTTTAACAGCCAAACTTGTAAAGAATTATTTGCAACCAAACCCAAAACCCATACATATTTAAAACAATGCCTTGTAATATGAACGAGTGCTCCTACATTGACAAATAAAAGAAAACAGGCATTACCCTAGGAGAGTAAGATGGAATAGTGAGGTTGAGCACTAACCCATTAATCAAATAACAAAGTAGTTAAACCCATTTCAAAGGCCATCAGACTGACA
This sequence comes from Ptyas mucosa, assembly GCA_012654045.1. Taxonomy (NCBI): domain Eukaryota; kingdom Metazoa; phylum Chordata; class Lepidosauria; order Squamata; family Colubridae; genus Ptyas; species Ptyas mucosa. The sequence continues at coordinate 21,594,087 of WNWU01000017.1, read as the reverse complement.
GAGGCAAAGGAAGGAGGGAGCCTTGAAAAAGGTCCCTTCCAACTCTGTTAATCTGTTAAATCCAGAGGTGAAATCCAGCAGGTTCTGACAGGTTCTGGAGAACCGGTAGCAGAAATTTTGAGTAGTTTGGAGAACTGGCAAATACCACCTCTGGCTGGCCCCAAGGTGGGGTGGGAATGGGGATTTTGCAGTATCCTTCCCCCAAGAGTGGGGAGGGAATGGAAATTTTGCAGTATCCTTCCCCTTCCACGCCCACCAAGCTGCACCCACCAAGCCACACCCACAGAACTGATATTTTAAAAAATTGGATTTCACTGGTTAAATCTGTTAATCTGTCTAGAATGAGGAGCCTCCAGCCTTGGGGTGAGTAGCAGGAAAAAAAGGTCCTGCCTAGCAAGGCTGTCTTAATGCATGGGCCTGATGGGCACTTGCCTCTGGGCCCCACAGACATAGGAGCCCCATACTAATCTGTGTACGTTAACCCTTCAATGCACTTTGTATCATATAAATACAGCAACATATTTATTACATTTTACTGCTTTTTTAAAATTGATACTAACATGCAAATATATGTTTAATTTTATCGACCATTTACATTTTTATTCCTGTGAGTAGTTGTCGTACACTGCTTTGCCCAGGGCCCATAATGTTGTTAAGACGGCCCCGCTGCTTAGATCAAACAGAACTGTAAGGAAAAACAATCTGCAGTGTTTGTGCTGAAAGGGCGGAGAAAAGAGGAGATAAATGCACCATTAACACTCTCTTGCTCTAATCAGCGGGATGATGGAATGCTTATCCTTGGATAGGAATATACTCCCAATTTTTGGAAATGGAGCATTACATTTTTATATGGTATTCTAATAGAAAAAAAAGTTGTGGTCTTACAGGACATGACTAACATCCTTCACTAAATCCCCACTCGGTTGATTCCCATGATTTGGGCTGCAGCTGGATAGACTGTTCTTGTCCACTGTAATGAATGGAGGGTCAGTTGTTCCTTCCACAAAGAGATTCACTTGCTGAGCACGGAGTCTACTTTGACACATGAAAAATAGCATTTAAGACTAGTCTATTTCATAGAGATGCAAACATTATTATGCCAGAAATATGCAATCTGATGCTCTCTCTCAGTGTTTTGATTCCACTTCTCACGATTCACTAGAAAGGCTGAGTTTGTTGATAGGAAGCAGCTGAAAAGTACCAAGTTGCTTATTCCAAATGTATTTTTAAATAGAAATAGTTTTCCTATTTGCTGAAAATTAGCAAAGAGTGTACACATGAGCACATGCCCACACAATCTGAAAGGATTTTGATTTATAATGATCTACATAGGAGGATAGATAGATAGATAGATAGATAGATAGATAGATAGATAGATAATCTCTATCATCTCTATCTCTATCTCTATCTCTATCTCTATCTCTATCTCTATCTCTATCTCTATCTCTATCTCTATCTCTATCTCTATCTCTATCTCTATCTCTATCTCTATCTCTATCTCTATAGATAGATAGATAGATAGATAGATAGATAGATAGATAGATAGATAGATGCATGATAGATTGACAGAGATGGAGCTAGAGATGACAGAGATAGAGATAGACTTATGGACTTTAAAGCCATGGTCCACTTAGGATGGAGATTCCCTCCTCTCTGTCTCTGTCTCTGTCTCTGTCTCTGCCTCTGCCTCTCTATCATCTCTTATCTAGCTCTTATATCCAAGTGGACCATGGCTTTAAAGTCTCTTGGGAAAAGTCAGGATCCATGTTAGAATTTAGAGGACATCTGAATTCTTTTTCATTTACTTTTCAAACATTAACTCTACAATCCTGATTAATTAGTATTATTAATTTATGAGAGGCATTTCCTGTATGTGTATATCTGTGTGAGTGTGTATGGGTACAGGATTGTGCAAGCAGGTTTAAATTCAGAGGGATTAGCAGTGTCTGAAATAGAAAGCTGTATAACATTGGTTTCTAGTCTAGTCAGCATTAGAAAATCTTGGTCAACGGGGAATTCCATTCAGATTTCTAGTATACTTTTGGGTCATAACCAAATGTATTGTGGTTATAAATGGATTGAGTATGGTGAGCCAAATTCATTCTTGGAGAAACCTGATTGAACTCAATAGTTTCTGCAGGAGGTTTTTGTATTGAAGTCCGTTGGCTCACTTTAGGCAAATGTATGCTGCTTTCACTTGTTCATTTGTCTTGCTGTTAAAACAAAAGATAGTCTTCTCCTTTCATATGAAAAATTTCTGTGAGTGAGGTTGACGTGGAAGAGCTCCTCCATCTGAAGAGAGATTAAGATTGTTTTAAAGTTTTCTCTGTTCTCCGGCTGAAGTTCCTTTAGAGTGAGGCCAGATAAAAGACACACCAGTGAATCCAGCGTCTTATATTTGACATCTGTAGGATGAGATTTCTTCTTGCGTTGGCTGAGGTCCATAAAACTGTTAAACCTAAACATGATTTGGATTTCAGCCAATTTAATCTGACAACAGGATTTACATTCCAATTCTAATCATTTGACCTGATGGATGTGGCCCGATATTTTTTTGCAAAACGAGTACAACATACCATCTGGCAAAGCACTGGATCTTCTGATCAAGCCATTAAGAGGCCTAAATCCAAATGCCACGACTAATTAATTCATTTGTAGGAGGGATATACTCAAGATGTTTGAAAGCAAATCTATTTCTCAGTGAGGCATGGCGCGGGATCCATATCATTTCTCTCCACTAAGGAGTTTGGCATCCTCTCTCCCCTTTTTCTTTTATCTCTGTAGAAGCTTTGCAAGATGGACTTAAATAAGAGCCAAACTGGATCAAGCTTCGTGGATGAGCAGGAATTTAGACTTTGCTATCTGAGAAATTAGGGTGGTACAGGAAATGAAGAAAATCTATAACTTTGAGCTGTTCTCTTCTATTATTTTTTGGGTATTTTAAATAAAATGTGTGAACATTTATACTATTGATTATTGAGAAATGAATGTTGTTGGGGAGAGAGAGGGAGGGAGATAGGGGGGAGGGAGGGAGAGAGAGAGAGAGTGAGTGAGTGAGAGAGAGAGACAAAGAGAGAGATATCACTGAATAGCTCATTGCATTTTCTCTTGTCCTACTTGTGTGGTCTTCTTAGATATATGTGGTTGGCCACTGTATGACACAGAATGTTGGCCTAGATAAGTCTTTGGCTTGATCCAGTTGACATCTTCTCATGTTCACATTATGCAACACTTAAGCTTATCAGTGATCTACACCATCAGTTCTGTGTTTTGGGAGCCTCTCTCCCGTCAGGCAGAAAGCATTCCCACGTCTCTCCTGCCCAAATGAGGGATTTTTAAAAAACAGGTAGAAATATAACACAAACACAGAGGCAATGTCCTGCTGGATCAGACCCTGCCCATCTGGTCCAGCAATCTGTTCTCATAGTGGCCAACCAACTGCCCCAGGAAGCCAGCTAGTCCTCCAGCAGATAGCCTTCAGAGGCAGTTACTCTGATTATCCATGCATCTTCCATGAATTGATTCAAACTTTCATGGTATGTGATTTCCTTGAAATTCAAGAAAGATTATTTCTGACTAGACATGCACAAAGTTTATGTAGGGAACTGTCTTTTCCTGGAAATTGTTCTTCTCTCCTTCGCTCTGGGCTCATTCTGAGACTTTCAAAAGCTCTGATAGCCCTAGGACAAAATGTTAGAAAAAAGTTTTGGTCCATTAGATGAAGCTCTAATTATTTGATGGGTCTGGACTGGACACAATATTTCTCTTCAAAAAAGGTCTGCACCTACATATAATAGCTATTATATAATTCTTACATAATTATAGAAGTGCTATTGTGTTGAAAAAAATGAATAATGTGTATCTGACAGCACCAAAAGCACCTAGTCTGACCTTCTCCTTCAATGCAGATGACTGTACTTTCTCCAGGCAGTTTTCCATAGGAAAGAACCACTCTTCTTTTTCAAAAGCAAATTAATATTATCGAGTCCAACACTGGTGCTTAAAGTAGAGCATATCTTTCAGAAAGTCATCCAGTCTTAATTTCAAGATTGTAAAGTGATGATGAATGTACTATTTCCTTTGTTGGGCTGCTCCAGCAGTTACTTATTCTTGTGGTCCAGACAGTTGTTGTCCTTTTTCCAGTTTCAATTTTTCTAACGTCAGACGCCAGCCATTATCTGTGAGTGTGTACCTTGTTGCTTTGCTTTGCTTTGCTCCCAGGCTTTTAAATAGCTCCACTCCTTTGGCTTTAAATTTGCGTCTGGCTACATTTCAGGCTTGTCTTAAAAGTAATTCCTAAGGAGGAGGAGGAGAGAGAGAGAGAGAGGAAAAAAAAGAGGGAAAATATTCTGACTCGGCACTCATCAATCCTGCCTTGTAAATTATCCCTTGGCTTTTTCCACAGGAAGATCAATCTCCACATCCTCCCAAACTTCAAAAACCCATCCTACCTTTTACTTGTATCGATATACAAACATAACGCTTTGAGTTTTAGATAGAGGAGAACGTATTTCATTAGGGAGAGGAGAGCAAGATTCACCAGTGTCCAAAGCCTGTGATAGAATATGTTAAACTAACAATACCAAGCTGAGAATTTTAGGACATTGGTGATTCTTTTCCCTTCGGAAAAAATAAAATAAAATCTAGCGATGTTATCTTTACAAAGACAAACAGGCAGGCTCTAGCATGCTTTCCCCTGCTAATAAAACACAGTCTGATTAAATCATTTGAAATTCCAGAAAAAGTAAAGTTATACATTGGCTTCATTTTGTCCCACTGCAACCACATGGAAATGTTGGAGTGTTTGGAATGTGCCCTTAGGGTGCACGAACATGATGTTCCTTTTGGGATGCATTACATTAAAATGTGGACTATTGTAAGAAACCTTTAGCTATAAAGCTGAGGATGATGCAATTTAAAATTTAATGTACCTGCAAGGCATTGAGAGAAATCCCAAAGGTGCTTTTTCAAGAGACAACTGGACTTTCTTGTTTTTCTTTGAAGGCATTTCGCTTCTCGTCCAAGAAGCTTCTTCAGCTCTGACTGGATGGTGGGGAATGAAAGGATTTATATACCTTGCAGACAGCTGGTCATTTGCATCCTTTTAGAGAGTCGTTGAGGCCACTTGGAAGTTTATCTGTGTCCTGAGGGTCACCTGAGTAGTGCAAACATCCTGCAGAAAACACAGCTCCACAACACAGTTCTTTCAGCAGTTTGAAGAAGGCTCCACACCCATTGCACTACTCAGGTAACCCTGAGGACACAGACAAACCTCCAAGTGGCCTCAGCAACTCTCTAAAAGGATGCAAAGGACCAGCTGTCTGCAAGGAATATAAATCCTTCCATTCCCCACCACCCAGTCAGAGCTGAAGAAGCTTCTTGGATGAGAAGCAAAACGTCTTCAAAGAAAAACAAGAAAGTCTAGTTGTCTCTTGAAAAAGCATCTTTGGGACAACCATGACCTGGATGACTGAGTATTGGGAGAAGGCTGTTCTAAAAAATAATGAAGGAAAGGGATTCATCACTGTTCCTTTACATGCTTTCCCAATTTCTTGAACAAATTATCCCTCTGAAAAGAAACAACGTAATTTTTACTAACTACTGTAGATGAACGTTGGAGAGTGGAAGTTGCCATTTATCTAATTGTACAAGTCAATTGAGGAAAGTCCATCTTTTTTTGTTTAAAGAAATCTTGCTGTCTGGCTTTCTCATTTCAAGTCTTATGCCCTTGTATGGAGTGTATGGTTTCTTTTGCAGCCTCTTCATTGCTGCGTTTCCTAGAAGGTTTTCCTGAAAAGCAAAAATCCTGGAAACCTTCATTGCATTTGAAGTTTAAAGAAGAGCAGTGGTAGTTCCTCACGTGAAGTTTTAAGGGGGGGGGGGATATCTTTTTTTGCTCCCTGAATCTTTGGGTTGCCTAATTTTGTTTCACTCCTAATCCCAAGAACAACTGAAAAAAGTAATTTTGAAATTTTGGCCCAGCCACAATTCATTCTGCCTTAACTTTTTTCTCCTTGTGATTTTTCTTTCTAGAATGAATGGGCTTATCATTCTATTATTGTTGCCAAATAATTTTTCAAGTTGAGTTTGACTGCTGGTGATGACTATGTCAACACATCCGTAAAAGTTTCTTGGATACTTTCTTCTAGGATGGTTTTCCAATTTCCCAGTCTAGCCTCCAATACTGGATTTTCCAACAGTCTTCCATTCAACTACCAACCAAGTCTCAGTCTGCTTAGCTTTTTCAAAACCAGCCTACTTAGTTTAGTGCTGCCATATGTGGAGGCTTATATTTCTAGGTCTTTCTAAATGAGGATGTCTGAATAGAAGATAAAGTTATCTGAAAATTACCAATACTTCCATGTTGGTAATTTATTTATTTTATTTTTATTTTATTAGTCATATTTCTATGCCGCCAACTCTCCGAGGACTCTGGGCGGCTTACACCAAAGACAGTATACTAAATAGCATATTGCCCCCAACAATCTGGGTCCTCATTTTATCATCTCGGAAGGATGGAAGGCTGAGTCAACCTTGAGCCGGTGAGATTTGATTCGCTGATCTGCTGAACTAGCAGTCAGCTGAAGTAGCTGCAGTACTGCACTCTAACCACTGCGCCACCTCGGCTCTCTAAGTAATGAAAGGATACTAATGTGTAGTCCAGTGTTTCTGTGGTGAAATGTAATTTGGAATCTCAGGAGGGAGGGGCTGCCTTCCAGAGGGCAAAAAGGCAGCAAAGCTGGTAGGTAAAAAGAGGTTGAAGATGACTCCTTTCTAGCAGTTCACAGAGCATATCTATAGTGATACAGATATTTGCTTTAGTCTGGCAAGATTCTGTTCCTAGGCAAACAATAATAAAGTAACTACTCAGAAGTAACTTCATGTGTTCATTCTCAGCCTTGGCTGTTTTAAGATGTCTGGACTTCAACTGTCCCAGCAAGACTAGCTGAGAAATTCTGGGAGTTGAAATTCTGGAACATCTTAAAGTTGCTGAGCTTGAGAAACACTGGTGTAGTCTGTCATAATAAGGCCATGTGCCTTTATGTTTATGTGCATACAAACTGGGAAAGCAACTGACGTCTTAGTTTGCCCTAATATGTATATAGATTTAATTATTACGTATAAATTTGGTGGTGGATTTTATCTGAGCCACCCTTCTGCGTAGTAGTCATGTAGAAATAACTTCATGAAGTTGGGTAAGAAAAACAGTAAGCAGAAAGACCTGATTCAGGAGAAGCTGAATATGCTGATGGGATGGAATAATTGGAAAAAGGAATGGATAAATTAAAATTAGAATAGAATAGAAAACTTCACTTGGCCAAATTGATTACACACAACGAATTTGTCTCCGGTGCAGAAGCTCTCAATGCACATGCAAAATTAAGATTATGATGACTTGAGAGAAATGCTGTTAAATAATCAGACTTTATTCTGGGAGCTGAAGAAAAAGAGAAGTTGAAAAAAAGTGAACAGAGTAAGAGACGAGATATTTCCAAGACAACGAGCAACAATGAACATCTCATGTCATGTCCTAATAATCACAAACAGAAGAGACATATTTATGGTATAATAGTACCATACATATTCCTTATTAGTTTTTCTCAACTTGATGCTCCTAGATACTATATGTTGAGTTCTGTATCAAGGCATGTTCAGGGGGAAAAATTGCATAGGTCTGAACAAGGAGTTTTAATGCAAGAATTAAGTGTAAGGCAGTATATGGTATTACAAACTGCAATAGGAACCTCCAGCCCTCTTTTATGAATGTGTTCATAAAGTGAAGTCTCTTTGAACCTTTTGCATTTATTTTTTGTAAAGTGGGATGAGCTGCCATTTGTGTCATCAACTAATAACAAACTTCTCACCCAGTCTGTTGACGGTTATATCTAGAGTTCATCTTATTTCTTTATTGGCCTCATAAGCTCTCTTTGGCAATATAAATTCCAGAATTCACAGCCTGTATGGACATTGGATGCATATACATATACATATACATATACATATACATATACATATACATATACATATACATATACATATACATATACATATACATATACATATACATACATCCAATGGTGGGATTCAAGTAATTTAACAACTGGTTCTCTGCCCTAATAATTTCTTCCAACAACCAGTTTGCCAAACTGCTCAGAAAGTTAATAACCGGTTCTCCCAAAGTGGTGCGAACTGGCTGAATCCCACCACTGCATACATCCAATCCCAGAAAGGTATGGCTAGCTGATGAGAGCTAAATAGCTTGAAATAGACCTATACTAGTCTTCCTTTATTTCTTTGTCAGTAAATATGTATGTGTATATATATATATATATATATATATATATATATATATATATAT
>WNWU01000017.1:21558342-21585628 GCA_012654045.1 Ptyas mucosa | reverse complement strand
ATATATATATATATATATATATATATATATATATATATATATATGTAGGTCTTTGGTTATTCGGGTTTTCTCCCGCATAAAATTGGAAGTGTCTTGGCAACGTTTCAACGAAGTCTCGTTCGTCATCTTCAAGCTGGTGTTCTCGGCTTCATGCTTCCAAGAGCAATGTGTGATCGCAGCTGTTTCTTCCTCTTAACTGCCAGTGGGGGTGGGAGCTGATTGGTTGGGGGCCTGGCTGTGCTCTGATTGGATGGGGGGTTGGCTGTGCTCTGATTGGATGGGGGTGTGCTCTGTTTGGGTGGGGCTTGGCTGTGCTCGGGTTAGTCTGAGTTGCAGGGGGATTTGAGCTGGTAAGCTGCATTGCTGTTGTTTGGCTTCGCTTTCGTGGTTGTGCCACATCTTCATGGTGGGTGTCAGTTTGCTTCATGTATGGATTGGAGGGGTTTAAAGTGGCCAATGATGCAGCTGTGGTCTGGCTTCTGGTCTGTGGTCATGCCTCATCATCGGTGTGGGTCTGGGTTTGCTTTTTGCGTGGAAATGTGGTGGTGATATCCTGTGTGGTTTTCGTGAGTATGGGTCTGGTGTCATTCTTTGTGTTAGGGACTCGTTTGTCAATAAGGGCGGGTTTCCAAATGGCTGGTAGGCAGGAAGTATCATCTGGTTTATTCATGCCGTGTGGGCGTTTTTCTATCTTGATGGCTTCTCTGATTATTCTGTTGTTAAAGTGTTCAGTTTTGGCAATAGTTCTGGTCTTTTAAAAGTCAATTTCATGTCCTGTGGCTTTAAGGTGTTGGACCAGGGAAGAAATTGGTTCCTCTTTTCTGACTGAGTTCTTGTGTACTTCAATGCGTGCACTTATTCTTCTGTTGGTTTGTCCGATGTATGTGGTGGGGCAAGTGGTGCATGGGATTTCATATACTCCTTGGTTTTCTAACTCAATTTTGTCTTTGGGGTTTCTTAGGATGGTGGAAATTTTTTGGTTTGTGCAGAATGCTGTCTTGATGTGTTTGTGGAGGATCTTGCTAATTCTGTCTGTGGTGCCTTTTATGTATGGGAGGAGGGCTTTGCCATTTTCTTGTTCTCTGTCTTGGATTTTAGTGGGAGTTTCTTTTTGGATTAAGTTGGTAATCTTATTTCTTTGGAATCCGTTGGATGTTAGTACATTAGTGAGAATGTGTAGTTCGGTTTTTAGGTGTTGTTCATCAGCTAAGCGTTTTGTTCTGGAGATGAGTGTCTTAGCCATGAAGATGATCTGTGCTGGGTGGTGGTGTGAGAGTGCATGTAGATAGCGGTTTGTGTGTGTTTTCTTCTGGTAGATGGTGTGTCCTAGGGAGCCATTGGATTTCTTGTAGACTAAGACATCCAGGAAGGGAAGTTGGTTGTTAGCTTCTGTTTCCATGGTGAACTGTATTTTGGGGTGTAGGCTGTTGAGGTGTGTGAGGAAGTTGTCCAGTTTTTCTTTCCCGTGTGGCCAGATTATGAAGGTGTCGTCTACGTATCTGAGCCAAAGTTTGGGTTTGTGATCAGATTTTTCCAGAGCTTGGGTTTCAAAGTGTTCCATGTAGAGTTAGCAATGACAGGTGAGAGGGGTGATCCCATGGGTGCTCCTTCTATTTGTTTGTATTTTTGTCCGTTATAGATGAAGTATGTGTTGGATAGGCAGTGGTTGGTCAGATCTAGGATGTGCTTGGGGGGTTGTATTTGTTTTGGATAGCTGTCAAGGCTTCTTTGATTGGCACTTGGGTGAAGAGGGATATGGCATCGAAGCCCACGAGTAGGTCGCTGGACTGTAAGTTTTGTTTCTTTATGATCTCTATGAACTGGAATGAGTTTTTTATGTGTGAGGCGATGGATTCTGCATAGGGCTGTAGTTGTTTGGTGAGAAATTTGGCTAGGTTTTGTAGAGGTGAGCCTATGGAGCTGACTATGGATCTAAGTGGGGTTCCTTCTTTGTGTATCTTGGGGAGACCATAGAGCTTAGGGCATCTGGATGATTTCTCTCTGGGAATGATTCTTTGCTGGATCTCTTCGCTGATGGGGGAGGCTTTTATTTTGGATCTAGTGGTTTTTTCCAGGTAGGTGGTGGGATCTGTGTTTAGAGGTTTGTATGTGGAGTCTTGGAGTAGGTTGGTTAATTTGGTTTGGTAGTCAGATATGTTCATAACCACTGTGGCGTTGCCCTTGTCTGCTGGTAGGATGCTGGTTATTATGCTTTTTCCTTTGGGCATCAAAGAGTTTGCTGGCTGCTAGAAGAAAAAAAGCCCCAAAACTAGTGAATGAGATTTCACTGAACTAGGGCTGCATAAAATCTTGGCTTATGTAGGTAGAACCTGGCTAAAGAAAAATACATACATACATACATACATACATACATACATACATACATACATTCCTCAATTTACAACAGTTTAGTGATCATTCAAAGTTACAATGCACTGAGAAAAGTGACTTCTCACCATTTTTCACACTTATGACCGTTGCATGGTCATGTGATCAGAATTCAGTCGCTTGGCAACTGGTATGTACTTATGACGGTTGCAGCATCCCAGGGTCATGTGAATACCTTTTGCGATCTTCTTAGAAGCAAAGTCAATGGGAAGTCAGATTCATTCAAGAACCATGTTACTAACTTAACAACTGTAGTGATTAACTTAACAACTGGGTCAAGAAAGGTCATAAAATGGGGCAAAATTCATTTAACTATCTTGCTTAGCAACAGAAATTTTGGGTTTAATAGTGGTTGTAAGTTGAAGACTACCTGTACCAGCTTCACTCCTCTAACTCAACTTCCTTTGGGTCATGAGTGAACATCTGCAGCTTTTTTTGTTTGAAAGCAGTAACAATCCTCCAAGGGGTTGGAAACCATCATAGTCAAGGTTTCTGATCCCATGAAGGGGATCTTCAAGTGTATTTGTTTTACAGCTTCCACAGGCCCACAATACATTGCTGATTTAAACTTCTACTATCTCAATAGTATAGTAATATAATATATAGTAGTAGTATACTCATGGAAAGGAGTACTGAGAATTGTAGTTCTGTAACATATGGAAGGTCAAAAGTTGCCTGCTCTCGATGTAGATTTCCTTCATCGAAAATGAGTGGAGAAGAAATAGTTGAGTTCTTCTTTCATGCTTCCTATATTATTTATAATGCTTTCAGAGTCTTTTACATATATGAGCATCTAGTCAAATGATCTTGTTTTGGCCCAGAGGCAAAATTCTATAAATATTCTTGGTAGATGCGCCTGTAGAAGTGAAGGAATGTTCCCTACTCATGTGCTACGAGAAGCGAGGCTCAATATGCCAAATTGAAAGAAATATTAGGTCCTAACAAGCCAGTTCAGCTTCAGTGGAAGGCCAAATCCTGTCCCATATAACTGCTAATTTGATTTTTGAGAAGGTTCTTTTCCACTTTCAGATTTAGTTGCCAGATAAATTTGTCTGCCGAGTTTTTAAAATATACACTCTTGGAAGAGTTCACACTGTCTCCTCTTCAATCATGCCTATCTGATGGCTCAGGGAAAGAAATATAGTTCCAAATGAAAGAAAGTAAGTAAATAAGTAAGAAAAGTCTCATGCTACAGATACTTAGACACAGATGAACAGGTTGGGGTTTTTTTCGCATGTGTAAATTGTTGAGTGGATATCTTGAGTTATCAAACTGTATCCAGTGATGCAAGTGCATTGGATATGGACAATAGTACATTAAAGTCCTTGCAGTCAAAATGGAGGTCCTCCTAGTTCATACTGAAAAGATAATCTAGGCCTGTGTTATGTTTCACCAGTAGACAATCAGATATCTCTGAAATATTTATAGTACAAGCAGGATGTCGAGCCCGGTCTCCTGCTCAACAACCCATATGGGAGGCGGAGAGGAGGCTGTAGGAATGCAAATTGAAGATACCTGGAAGCTAACATGGGGGAGCTCTTCACAGGGGTTGGTGATGGTGGCACAGGGTGTTGGGCGGCTGGACGTGTCGAGGAAAGGATTGGCAGCGAGTGGAAGTAGTGGAGGATCACAGACAAATGGAGGTGACTGCAGCGTTTGATGACATCGCGGGCCAGCGCAGGGATAATTGGTGGCCTGTTTGAATGCCTCGATCAGCTGGAAATAGCTCAGCTGTTCATTATGTGTATAGGACAGGTGGAGCCTGCGCGGACATATAAAAAATGCTGAGAGGCGGCTGCTCTCAGCACCAACTTTAAACTAATGTAACTTAGGGTTGCCTCCGATCTACCTTGCAGCTGCAATAAACCATTTGTCAACTCCAGTTTCAGCGTGGATTGTTTGAGGCTGTCAAGGTTTATTTAGGAATGCTGAGACAGGATATAACAGTGCTAGCATCCTTCTGCTTTTGTTCGTCAACAAGCGTATTGGAAGTCCTATAGCACCAGCATGCTACAGTATAGAGCCTTGGTGGTGCAGCAGACTAATGTGCTGTTAATTAGCACCAGCTGCCTGCAATTACTGCAAGTTCGAATCTCACCAGGCTCAAGTTTGACTCAGCCTTCCATCCTTTCGAGGTAGGTAAAATGAGGACCTGGATTGTGGGAGAAATAAGCTGACTTTGTATAAAAAAGAACACCACTTAGGGGAGGCCAAAAGCCCTACTAAGCAGGTATATACAAAAGTCTGAAGGCTATTGCTTAACGCATTGTAAGCCGCCCTGAGTCTCCGGAGAAGAGCGGCATATAAATCAAACCAATAAATAAATAAAATAAATAAATAAATAGTGGGGCTCTTATAAAAGGCAAAGAGAGAAGGTTATATATAAATGTGACTTAGGTGTTAGGTTCAGACTAAAAAAAAATATAGTTCAGTGGGCCATATAACCTTAAACATACTTACTTAGAAGCAAACCTTCTGATATAGTGGTGGCAGGAATTATTTCCACATGAGTGCCTAGAAAATCGCAGTTCTTAACTGCACAGTACTATGGAAATGGTTGAGGGAAAGAGTTCTGGAGAAATTTAATCTTACCTGTTGTTTTTTATCACCCTTTCCTCAAATGTCTTAGTTCTTGCGCCCATTTACAAGGTTTGGGGGGGGGGAGAATACTGGCGATTTCTGACATTCTTAGAATATGGATGCATTTGCTCTAGAAGCAGGGAAAAATTGAACTAGAGATACAAAGGTAAAAACGATCAAAGTTTCTTCTGTCCAATCATGTCTGACTCTGGGGCGGTGCTCATCTCCGTTTCTTAGCCGAGGGAACCAGCATTGTCCGAAGACATTTCTGTGGTCATGTGGCCAGCATAACTATATGACAAAGGCACATGAAATGCTGTTACCTTCCCACCGAAGTGGTACCTATTTATCTACTCACATTTGCATGCTTTCAAACTGCTAGGTGGGCAGAAGCTGGTGAGTAGCTTTCTAGCTGACAAACTCATTGAGGCAGTGCTAATTGGTAAGCAGCCTATAGCTACTTCCCGAAAACAATTCCTTCCCCACAATCAAAACAGTTTTCTTAAAATGCTTAGAGATGGTTGTGTTTCCCTTAGTGTCGGCTGCTTGGAACAAAATCTAACTACTGTCCCTACTCCTAGGCCGATTAAAGAGGGGTGGTGGTGGTGTTTCCATTTAATTCCAAAAATGCTTACATGGATGCTAGCCTTCCCTCACTTTCTGCATCTACCTGAAGAAGGTTTTGTCTTATCCGAAGGGCTGATTGAGATAAGTAATAGAGGGAAACTTATCAAAGAGAACTCCAATATAGAAGTAAGGAGAAAATACCTGACAGTGATAGCAATTAATCGGTGGAACGGCTTGCCTCTGTGAGTTGTGGATGCTCCATCACTGGAGGTTTTCAAGAAGAGATTGTTAAGTAGAGACAACCATTTGTCTGGAATGGTATAGAGCAGTGATGGCTAACCTTTTTGCCATCGCATGCCAAAAGTGTGGGTCGTGTGGGGGTGTCACGCACATGTGTGCCCACACACATAATTCAATGTACCCCACCCCCACCGCGTATGCACATGCGACCCCCCCGCACTCCCCCCACTTTTGGCACATGATGGCACAGTGGGCCCAATAGGCCTGTTTTTCGCTCTCCCCAGGCTCCAAAGGCTTTCTTGGAGCCTGGGGAGGGCAAAAACAGCCTTCCCCACCCACTCCGGAGGCTCTCCGGAGGCCAGAAACCGTCTTTTTCCCAACTTCCAGTGGGCCCAGAAGGCCCGAAAATCAGGTGGCCGGTGGGCACATGCGCACTGGAGCTGAACTAGGGCAATGCTCACGTGCCCACAGATATGGCTCTGCGTGCCACCTGTGGCACACGTGCCATAGGTTCGCCATCACGGGTATAGAGTCTTCTACTTGAGCAGGGGGTTGGATTAGAAGGCCTCCATTCTGTTATTCTATTAAGGAAAGACCCGCTTTGCATATCCAGAGAACAGATTTACACTGACTGTTTCACCCAGCTGGGCTGCCTGCAAGCTTTAAGAAGCCCAGAGGAGCAGAGAGCATGGGTGATATGAGGAGACCAGACAAGGCCTCTTCTGCTTCCTGTCTAGGGCCTCCTTGCAGGCATTCCTGTCTGCCCTGCTGGAAGGCTCAGCTCAGAAGAGAGTTCTGCTTCTGTCTCAAAGCTGAGACTCCAGAAGTACTTAGCCTGTACATCCTTCAAGATAGTTTGTCTTAGTTGAACTATCAATTTGGCCAGACAGCATGAAGAGGATGATTCAGACTAGGGTCATTTGTTGAACTCTTCATGAGCCCCGGCAATGGCCCAGGCAGAGGCCCAGGCAAAGGAATAGCTCTGCCTTCTGCCTGAGTGCAGATGACATCTGGGGCAGGACACATGCAGCTTTGGGTCCAGCATTTGGGGAATGTTGACTTCCAGCTGTTTACTCTCCTCCATAGATTAATAATGTGGTTATGAAATGCTGTTGAAGTGGAAATGAGGGGAGGGGGAGGAACTGGAAGACCTAGTTAAAAGTTTGATGAGTGTTCATTCAAAGATGGAGAGCAAGCATTTACAGTGAGTGGTTGTGAACATTCTTCCATATGGGATATACGTATACAACTGGGAACCATTGATTCTCATGTCTGACAAATAGAAAAAGCAGTCAACATTATCTATAGTTACTGAAGTTAGTACATTTTTCGCCAAAAGTGCATTGTGGTGACAAATGTCTTCTCAAACTTGTGTTTGTAAATTAATGTGGGAAGGGTAGTACAGTAATAGAGAGTTCAAATCTAAGACCTCTGAGCTGAGCTAGAAAAAATACCTAACAGAAAATCAGAAGAGCCAAATGACTAAGGCTGTGTTGAGTACAGACAGCCAGCATCCTTTCAGCAACTTCTACTTCTTTTCTGCAATTGCCTCTTATCCATTTTATTTAAGAAGGATTATTTCCCTATCTACAGCGTTTCCACAATGCAGCTTTAAGCTACTGACTGTTGGGCCTAAACGTTTTGGAAATGAAGCTTGCCTGAGAAACCTCTTCCCAGATTTCAACCCCTTTGTCTACTTTGGCCATGGTGAAATCCCGACGTTCTGTCCAGATGGTGTTTATCATGGCCTCTGATTGGTAGATTTTCCTTTTTATGTCCTCCATCTATCCATGCCAGGAAAGCAAGCATCAGTGGGTAGGTTTTGGAGGACACCTGTTTTCCACTGACAGGTTACATATGAGATCCCCTTCCTTGTATCCGCTTTGAACTTGGTATTTTCCTATCTGGTATGTCTGCTGATGCGGTGGTCAAAAACAGAAGAAAACAGTGTTTTTCCAGTGTCTTGGACTGTGAGGAGCAACTGGAAGAAATATTTCCACCTAGTTTTCAAAGAGAAGAAAGATCCACTTTTCACTCTTTCATCAGTGAACTTGTAAAAAAAAGAAGAAAGGGAAGAGAAGAGAAGAGGAAAAGGGAAAGGGAAAGGAAAAGGAAAGGGAAAGGGAAAAAGAGAAGGAGAAAAGAAGAGAAGAGGAGGGGAGGGGAGGGGAGGAGGTGAGGAGAGGAGAGGAGAGGAGAGGAGAGGAGAGGAGAGGAGAGGAGAGGAGAGGAGGAGAGAACCTAATTTACCACCCACCCCTCATTTGAGTTGGCAGGAGAAATTGGCAGAACTTTTGTTAATTCCACTTGGTTGACATGACAAGACAAGACAAGAGGCTCCACGTTTTTTTCAGTTATTAAGGAATGTCCCTGGAATCAACAAAAAAAACAAGGCTCTTGTCACAAGCTGTTGCAGGTAAAATGGATGGGAATTGGGGAAGGGGACTGTGGCCACAGGCAAATGAACATCCCATCCCTACATGCTTTTATTGGAATTAAGGTAGGGAAAATCTTCAGAGCTTTGCAGGATTTAACACCCCCCCACACACACACCACCCCTAAGTCAAAAGCTCTAGTTTGAAAGGAGGGGGCTTGGAACAGAGCAGTCATTAACATTTCCTCTCAGGGATGGACTACTAGGGGATAAATTTCTGGATTTTTTAATCTTTGCAAGCCTTGGTCAGATCTAGCCCATTTTCGAATGCAAACTTTATTTGGTGGATTTCTCCACTCCAACACCAAAGTTGTTCCAGTTCTTTTCAGCTTCCAGAGAGTCAATGCAGTTGATGGACTGAGAGACGTGTAAGGTCCCAATCCCCGACGTTCTATTGCAGTGATGGCTAACTTTTTTGCTGTCGCATGCCAAAAGCGGGGGGAGAGTGGGGAGGGGGTTGTGCGCGTGTGTACCCACACCCATAATTCAATGCGCCCCGCCCCCTGCATATGCACGCGTGACCCCTCCGTACTCTCCCCGCTTTTGGCATGCGATGGCCCGGTGGACCCGGTAGGCCTGTTTTTCGCCCTCCCCCAGGCTCCAGAGGCTTTCTAGGAGCCTGGGGAGAGTGAAAACGGCCTTCTCTACCACCCTGAGGCTGGAAACAGCCCATTTCCTGACTTCCGGTGGGCCCAGAAGGCCTGAAAATGCACTGGAGTTGAGCTAGGGCAAAGCTCGCATGCCCACAGATATGGCTCTGTGTGCGACCTGTGGCACGCGTGCCATAGGTTCGCCATCATGGTTTTATTGCACTGGAAAAGGATGCTTTGCATTAACTACAGGTATTCTAATGCAGTGGCCCCCAACCTTTTGAATGCCAGGGACCAGTTCCATGGAGAGAGGTTTTTCTGCAGACTGGAGGGGGTGTGGTTTAGCATGCTGCCTGCAACTCACATATGCACGGATAGGGCTTGCTTGTTTGCCGTGGACCACTTTCGGTCCATAGCCCAAGGGTTGGGGACTCCTGTTCTAATGAATACAAATACAGTAGGCAACAGTAGAACTGGTTGCTGTATTTGCATATTCTCCAGAGTTTATCCTTTTCATTTTTGTTTGACCTTTCTCAAACAAAAATGATTGGTAACCAACAGCCCTCCTCAGCGTTGCTGGATTAAATCTCCCATCATCATTTACTATCAGCTATGCTGGTAACAGTATAAGGGATTTGACGTTCCAAAAACATCTGGAGGGAAACACATTGCCCATCCCTGCCATTTCAAACATCCAGGTCTGAAAACATTTCCATCTGGAAATGCCCATATGTTTATACAATTGCAACTTCGTTACAAATCTCCTCTATTAAATCTTTATAAACAATTCAAACAGAATGGGTAATTTGAGTTTATTGCATAAATTCTACCAAAAAAAAAAAAAATAATCAAGAAAACATACCCCATTTTCTACAAATGTACATTCTTTTTGTCTCTTTTCTGAAATGAATTTTACTGTACCATAAGATGAAATTTTCATATTTTATTTACCCATTCAGCTTAAAAGATATTGTTTCCATATAATATTTTTTGGGACAACCAACATAACTATTCTGTTAGTTCTTTGGTTTTGTTTTGGATTGAAATCTAATTTCATGGAATCAAGAAGGAACATTTTATCTATAATGTAAAGATAATAATAAATTCTGGCTAAAGGACATCTCTAGTAATGATTGTGTGGTTAACATTCTAGAGGAATTTCATATAAATTTTCTAAAAAAAGAATCTTCAGTAATAGTGTCAGAAATAAGTTTAACTAAATGGTCATTTGAGTCTAACTTTTCTCAGAACATATCCAGGATTTTTCCCAGGGCAAGTTTTAAAGAAAAGTATCATCTGCAAGAGGAAGAAAAAGGAATGATTCATTTTTCACCTGGCTAGTTGCATTTTAGAAATGGCAGATATATTACTTGATAACTCATCACAGATTGACTCAACTTGCAGGAGCATAGAGCTGAACATGTCTTATTTGCCAGCATTGAAACATGTAGTGGATGAAGTGATGTCATTGCTAAGTTGTTCCACATTTGTATGCGCAACATTCTGCCCCTGGCTTCCAGTGTCTGCTTCCAGAAGAAAGAAGACAGTGAGAAGAAAAGCACACTTTGATAACACCTTCCTTACTTCTAGTATATTAATAGCAAAAGGGCTGTGCACACTTTCTGATTAAGAGGCAAAAAGGAATTTTGGAGCAGCAGGAGATACCAATTAAGCAATTGCTTACAGGTCATCCATCAAAGCAGTTGTGTCTTTTTTTTTTCAGGATTGCACAGCTACTGTTGCACCAACCCAGGAAAAAACTTCTTTCATTTCAAGAGCTGTAGAAAATTGCAGCATTTGTGCCCAAACTGCTCTTTTGGCCTTGATCCTAAAGTGCTGCACCATCTTCTATGTGAATGCTCCACATGAATAAATGTAATAATTTGCTCAAATATAGCTATGTACTCATAATGGTAACTGATCTTACACGTAAGAGATTTGTACCCATTCCTCTGCGCCAGGTATATAGGGAAACCAAGCTTGGTATTTTGCAAAGCCAAAATCCTTTGTGGAGCTAATTAATTCCATTTTTCATGCTCTCTTCTAAGATCAAATGTAGGGATGTCTGGTAATGTGCTATTTTTAAATGACTCTATTTATAATGTGGAAGGGGTTTCAACCACAAAGTTGCAGCCCCACCATCTTGATTTTTCCCTTCCTGGTGTATACCCCGCAGTTTACAGTAATTGAGTTGACACTTTCAAGAATTATGCATTATACTTCAGGAGTTTTATTTATGGTGGGAGAAGCATAGTTTTTGTTGGTGAACAAAACTAACACTTGTAATGGTTTGTCAAGTTGGGCACTGTTCTTCTTGTCATAGTATGCAAGGAGCAGATGTTATGAACTTTCAGCAGCAAGTATGACAATCCCACCTCTTTTTAAGTCAAGTGGAATTTTTGAAGCCTAACCAGTTGAGAACTCAATAGTCAACGAGCTATCAACAGTCAATAGTCAATGAGCTATCATGAACAGAATCACCGTAAGGATTTTGATCGCTCATTTATATGAGGCAAAACCTGGTGTGCACAGAATGAATTCTAGTGAATTCACTGGAAGTCATCTGAACAGCCTTAGGTCAAACTTCTGTAAGGACCATGTGCCTGATTTTTCCAGCAGCTTCCTTGTTGTAATAGGTGGCATATTAGGCCCAGTTTTGCAATCGCTACTCATAATATCTGAATCAATTGGGGATTTTAATTTCAGTTTCTTTTGAAGCAGCAATTTCAACAGTTTCAATTTCAAAGTATTCTAAAATCATCCATTCAATTAGACTTCACCATTTGAAAAAGGAAGAGTTAAACATTCAATCATTTTGAGAACTTAAAGTCTTTTAAGACAATTTATAGTTTTCCTTCCAAGCTTACATTCTTTTGATGAGCAACTGAAAACCTGAAGTAGAAGCCCAGTGACTCTTTGGAAAATGGAACAGATAAACAGGGTAGAATAGTCTTGGGTTGTCTGAATTATACCTTCTCTAGGCCTTGCGATGAGCAATTTATGGAGCTGGAAAAATGCAGGATCTAAGTGTGGATCATTTTCAATTGCCAAGTAACTAAGCCAATCACCTTGAATATTCTGACAAGGCAGATATACTTTCGGGGGGGGGGGGGAGGATATATGTTAGATTAGGTGCACAACATTAGTTTGGGTGTGACTATGCTATTATTCTTAAGCAAAACATTCTATGCAATATTCCTCTAACTGGTAGTAAGAATAGCAGAAGTCTACAACACAAGACAGATTTGGGCAAACCTATGTCTCTGTACACATTGCTGCCTGTACAGTCTAATGCTGCAGACATGCATTGCCCATCATGCTCTAGGATTCCTTCTTCTACAGTCTGTTCACACTTTAGCCTCCTCTGACTATGTGCTTGTGGAACACAGCCAACGACAAGTTGAGTTAGATATACATTGCCAGCCGGCCAGCAAATAAGTAAATACATTTATCTTCATAATAATTGCAGGACAGACTATGGTAACCTTTAAAAATGTTGATAGATGGCACTTAATTTGACATGCAGTAGCTTCTGTCTCTATTGATATTGATGAATATTGAATGGGGGAGGGGAATCCAAACCGAAGCTACACCTCGTTTATCAGAGGAAGTTATGTACTCTCAGGTAAGAATAATTACCTATGAAGCCCATTATAGTTTGTTCTCATGGGCCTCAGCATTATGGGCTCTCAGGTAGCCCTTCCCTTCCCTTTCTTCTTTTTATATCTTTTGCAGTCTTATCTTTTAATAAAGTGGAGAAAGCAGAGACTGAGCTTGAGAGCATCTCTTGTAACTCTTGTGTAATACCATCGAATTACAGTCCAATTCTCTTCCCTACAACAAAGGTCACATTTATTTCCTGGCTGATCGGCCTATATGGAATTCTGAGGCCTTGTTATCGACATGCAAACCAAATTGCTTCTCCGCTAGGCACAGCCACTCACAAAATACCAACTTCCCAGGTCTTATAAGATTATCTCTCCCCATTCCCCCAGCTTTCAAAGATGCTCTCCACCATCCTAGCCTTTATTTCCTGACGGGTGCTAGAGGAGGTATTTGTCTGCGTATTAGTGCCTGCAGCTAGTGGAGATCCAGGTCATATCCAGAACATCAGCCCTGTGCTAGTTCAAATTCATTTACTAGATTGCCTAAACATAAACTGTTATTGGGATTACTATCCCTGAAGTTAAAAAAAAAAGATAATGTATTGTGCTATTATGAGAAGTTGTCATTATAAAACTGTTTTGATTGTGTGCATGAGGTACTTGGAATACTTGAATGGTGCTAGATTTCTATATTGCCATTACTTTTGATAAAAGAGGCAAGCCTTGATTGCTATTGAGAAAACACGAGTAAGACTGATGTCCAAAAGCCTGACAAAACAACTTTAGCATGCAGCTAGAATGCAGAAGTTTAGTTTTGAGTAATGAGTTCACAAATTTAAGAAGTCTGTTTCTTTCAATGCAAATTAAAATATCCCAACTTTCAGCTCCAACCTTAGTTTAATTTGAACTATGTGCCTTTTTAAAATTTAATCCAAGAAAAGAGAGAGAGAGAAGAAAGCAAAAGAGAACAAAACAAGGCAAAACCAAAACAAACTCTATTTGGATGAAATTATTCCTAAAACATTTAATAGAACAAATAAAATTCCAAGTCAGTTCTTCAGAAACATCTAGCATATTGATCCAAGAATTCATTTTGGAAACTGGATAGAGATTAAAAAGCTAACTCCGCAATTAAAAACGTTATCATATGCCTCCCATATGCTCTTGTGTTTTAAACAATCAGTTTTTACTGTGATACCAAATAATCTTCCCAAAGTACTACAAAATGGCCTTAGAGAATTTTATTTTATTGGGCACCAAAGAGAATTGACATGCTTAACATGCATAGGAAACATGCATGCAATTTGGTAAATATATAATTATGACAATAATGAACACATTTTATGAAGAACAAATTAAATAGCTTAAGATTCATCTTGCTGCTATCATGGAATAATACTGAAAACTATCTATGACAGGGATTTATTCAGCCAACTGTATAAATCGTGCAGCTCAATCTTTCATGTTTCAGAGGATCGATATATGGCAAAGCTTTAGGTTATCACATTCTGTCGTTTCATATGTTACATCACTAGAAAGTAGAAGCAAATCAAAAGATTGAGTGCTAACACTGATGGAGCATCTATGAAGGCCTTGGAAAATATATTCTAATACTGTAATAATCTGTCATTCTTGCAAAGATCAGAACTTTGCAAGCCATGGTACTCCCTCTGATGCTCTATTGAAGTGAAAGTTGGACTTTAGAAAAAGCAGGATAGAAATATTTTTGAACTTTGGTGTTGGAGAAGACTCCTGAGAATACATGGATAACTAAGAAAGCAAATCAATGGATCATTGAACAAATCAACTCAGAGTTGTGGCACAAATGACCAGGCTCAAATGATCACATTTTGAATATATTATGTCAAGATCTACCTCTCTGAAAAAGGCTCTTGGGAAAAGTAGAAGAAAAGAAGAGAATAACCAGCAACAAGGTGGACAGAATCAATTACAATGGTGATTGGATCAGTGGTGGGTTGCCCCCAGTTCGCACAGGTTCTATAGAAGGCGGGCGGCTCCGCCCACTGACCCCAACGTCATCAAAATGCTTCTGCGCTTGCGCAGAAGAGTGCACATGTGCGCTTGCTTCACTCATGCGTGCATGCAGCCCCACAGCGAACCAGTAGTAAAGGTAAGTAGAACCCACCCCGGGATTGGATGCATCATTGGTAGACATGAAAGAACAGACTAGGCCCGTGATGGCAAACCTATGGCATGCAGAGCCATATCGGTGGGCACACAAGCGTTGCCTTAGCTCAGCTCCAGTACACATGTGTGTGCCGGCCAGCTGATTTTTGGGCCTTCCAGGCCCACCAAAAGCCAGGAAATGGGCCATTTCCGGCCTCTGGAGAGCCTCTGGTTGGGTGGGGAAAGCAGTTTTTGCCCTCCCCAGGCTCCAAGAAAGCCTCTGGAGCCTGGGGAGAGCGAAAAACAAGCCTACCAGGCCCACTGGTAACCTTTTTGCCATCATGTGCCAAAAGGGGGGGGGAGTGCAGGGAGGGGCAAAGCAGGTATGTGCGGGGGGGTATAGGGGGCATTGAATTATGGGTGTGGGCACGTGCGTGCGCAATCCCCCCACGTTCCCCCTGCCTTTGTCACGCAATGGCAAAAAGGTTAGCCATCACTGGACTAGGCAGACATTGTCATGTGAAAAATCTAGCTATGTGGTTTCTATGAGACAAAAACAAGTTGATGGCACATAATCAGTCGATAATCTCTTAATCTAAAGGCAACAACCTTAATATATCTATAGTCATGTGCAATGAACACACAAACTTTAGCCACATGTTGGAATGATGATCAAATGCACAAAGAGAGTAATCCTCTCCATTAGGATTAGTAATCCTAATGGAGCAGCCTTTGCAGACGGATCCAGAATAGACTATGTACCTGAATCTCCTTTAACTTTGCAGATGGAAAGCTATTTCCATTTGAAGATTTCCATGTTTTAATCTGAGGCTGCTCAATGGAAGTATGTCTAACCAATTTCCATGGGACTTTCTATTTCCAATGAACATTTAATCACTGTTCCAACAAAGGGAAAAACAAGGACAAGTTTAAAACTTCTTTCCAAGTTTGTATTTATGAATAGGGTGTAATTAATTATTGGTGACATGAGACAGAATAGAAACATGGGAGAGAGAATTTTATTTGTTAGAAGTAATCTTTTTTTTTGTTTCTTCCACAATTTATTCTGAATCATATATTTATTGTTTCTGAGTATCTGAGGCACAAAAATATTTTATTCCTCCAATGGGCTATGAAAAAGTTGTATGTTTCAGATGGTTTATGTCTTTTTTTGGATAATATTTGTCATTTAAACAAAAAAATAAGAGAGAAAAAATAATGACAGTTCTGCAACAAACATGTCTCTGAAGGAAGAAGAAATCTTCTGAAGTAAGTTGGGTATTTGGTTTCAGGCCTCCTATGAAAGCTCATCTCCTTTTTTATGTGGGTCATGGAAAATTGTAACAGACGGGGAATTTTCTATTTTGTCCCCTCAAAGGAGGAAAAACTCCCATAGGGATAGAGTTCTGGTTGAATAAATAGGCCCTAAAATCAATGATGAAGCACCTTGTGTCTGCTGATCTCCCACTCAAGACTTTCACAGCTGTCTTTTGTCAGGAAATAAACATATCAGGCTGAACTTACTTGTGCTTGGGATAATGTAGCCTGGTATATCAAACACTAAAACCTTGAGTATTTAAACCTTTTCATAAAAATGGTAAAACAGTCTTTTATAAGATACAAACTATCTAAGTGTGGGTTGGTACATTGTATATTGCTCAATTGGTGGGATTTGTTTGCATAAAATACCGATATGTTGGGCAATTTCAGACTTTGCTTGCACTTGTAGGATGCTGGATAAACTATGCCCACATTGATTGATATTACTGTTACTATTAGCAGGAGATGCTGTAGATGATACAAATATGATGCTATGATAGCCTTATCTTGTCCTGGGCTGTTGAGCTTCTGAAGGACCACTATGGGTGAAACGGGAGATGTTTGTTTGTTTGTTTGTTTGTTTGTTTGTTTGTTTGTTTTAACAACCAGATGAAATTGACAACACCTCTGCCAGTTTCCCTTTTCAGCCCCTGGGACAGATAGGTTGATATAATGGTGGGATTTTCTTTTTACTGGTTCTCTGTTGGATGCAATAGATATAAAATATGAGGGGGCATCAACTTATTGGGGATCATACCAAGTTTCAAAATGGAAACATGACCTAGTCTATACTTCTCTCATAATACAAAACATTATGTCAAAGTTTCAAATGACCCAAGCTATGACAGAACTGAAAATATATATGTCCATCTACTAATCACCATGGCAGGTAGATGATTGCAACTTGAGATGTAAAAGAAATAAATAGGATGTATATCACCCAGAGTCACTTGTTGAGATCAGTGGTTATAGAAATCAAAGGAATTAATGAATATCTGATTATTTATATAAATAAATAGATCTGAAGGAAGGTAGTTTGATCTTGTAAAGTAGAGTTGATGAATACATGAGGGAAACTTGAGTGTTTCCTCCATGTATTCAAATATGAATAAGGGACTAAAGGGACTAAAATATAGATTAGAAAACATATGCTTTGATTCAGGGGTGAAATCCAGCAGGTTCTGACAGGTTCTAGAGAACTAGTAGCAGAAATTTTGAGTAGTTTGGAGAACCGGCAAATACCACCTCTGGCTGGCCCCAAAGTGGGGAGGGACTGGAGATTTTGCAATATCCTTTCCCCAGGAGGGGTGGGAATGGAGAGTTTGCAATATCCTTCCCCTGCCACACCTACCAAGCCACGCCCACCATTGGCAGGGAAAAAAAATTGGATTTCACCCCTGCTTTGATGTCAAATTCATGTTCACTAATTGAACATGATACATGATAAAATTATTCTGCTAAGTGAGATGAATGTATGGGTGAGCATAAGAGACGAGAGTACAGAAAAAAGTTACTGGTTCAACCAGAGATCTAAGAATGAATGGGAATGGGAATTAGTGTGTATCTACTTTAAAAAGTCTGGTAATTTCAAGTGTGTGGCATAAATTGGGTCATATACTACAGAGCCTGTAGTACAGTGGTTTAAAGCACCCTGTTATTAACATCTATTAACATCTGCTGCTTGCAATTACTGCAAGTTCGAATCCCACCAGGCTCAGGGTTGACTCAGCCTTCCATCCTTTCTAAGGTGGGTAAAATGAGGACCCAGATTGTGGGGGCAATAAGCTGACTTTGTATAAATATACAAAAGTATGAAGGCTATTGCTTAACGCACTGTAAGCCGCCCTGAGTCTCCGGAGAAGGGCGGCATATAAATCAAATAAAAAAAAAATGCACATATGGAAAATGCATATAGATATGAAGGGTTTGTTTAGTATGAAAGAATGAGATAATTAGTGAAGGCTATAATGCATCTAAAGGATGTGATTGAAAAAATGGATACTAGTTACTGTCTAATGTATACATAGAGCT
Source organism: Ptyas mucosa (assembly GCA_012654045.1). Taxonomy (NCBI): domain Eukaryota; kingdom Metazoa; phylum Chordata; class Lepidosauria; order Squamata; family Colubridae; genus Ptyas; species Ptyas mucosa. Next base: position 21,567,746 of record WNWU01000017.1, on the reverse strand, counting down.
AATGATAAAGAATGATAAAGCTAATGATAAAGAATGTTGTTAAAGAGAGTAAGTTAATGTTGGTTAATGTAAAAAAGGTGAAGTGAATGGCATGTGATGAAATGATTGAAAATAAAACTGAAGTGAGGGAATGTTAAAATGAGCATTTTTAATATTTGTATAGAAATTTTAGAGACAAATTGTAGGATAGAAGTGAAACAAATCCTAAAATGTTAGTGTCCAAATCAAAACTGATGAGGAAGAAGTTATAAAAGTTGTGAGAATATTAAATAATAAGACCGCATGTGTATGCGGCATAACTGGAAAGGCTTATAAAATGACTTAACGTGAGGGCGAAGACTACACCAAGGCTTGATAGTTAGAAGAATGCTACTATTGTTCCCCTATCAAAGAAAAAGGTAGTAAGAATGAATACAAAACTCTGAGGGGATTAATTTGCTAAGAATGGCTGAAAGATAGAAAATCCTGATTGAAGCATTGAAGAAGTGAAAATGAAGCTGAGGAGATTTTGAAAAAGAAGATGAGAAGCTTAAAGAATAAAAGACAACGTATGATTGTGGTAAAGTAGAAGTACTTGCAAAGCTATAAAGGTATGAAGTATAAGGAAAGTGTTGGTGTAAACTAGTTTTAGCTCTCTTTTTTTTTAAAAAAAGTCTGCCTTTAATTTCTTTGAATAGCATTTCTGCTTCCTTTTCTGCTTTCTGTATAACATTGCTTATCTCAGATATAATGTATGTATGCAGATGACATAAAAATATTACTGTTTATAAAGGCTAATAAATACTGAATATTCAAGTACAGTTGGGAGTTAAGTATAAAATACTAAAGCTAGGCTGTTTTTGCAATAACCTCACTCCTGTGCTTCTGTTTAATTCCAGGCAGGAAGAATCGCATCAGGAGAGAGCTAATCTTTTGGCTCCAGTAAAGTACAGGTAACCACTTTTGATTTATATGTGGTTAGGACTGAAAATGTTTTCCTGACATACATACCTTGAAATGAAATTTATTTTTCAAGCACAAATACTGGTAGTTGCCCTACATATACCTCTCCCATTTTATTTGCTATAGTAACCCTGCATCCCTAGGAGAATCAGTTTCTATGAATCTGCTAAAATGACTTATCTTTTGAAGATATCCTGGAAAAGGCAAAGATCCTTAAAGTTCTCTATCTCGTGTTCAAAAGATCCTGGGCAAACATTTAGGCCAATGATCACATGTCCTTTAGATGTGAGTGCTAGGGTCATTTTAAAACCAATTGCTTGCCAGAAATGTAGTGTTCCATGGTTATTATATTTTTAATACAAATATGCTTCTTTTTTGCATAGCCATCGTCCTGCGTGGAGCAATCAATAGTTTGCGGGAAACTCAGTAAATATAATTGTAGATGACAAGTTGGAAACTCTTAAGAAACCATCCAGTGCTGCTGACTTAAGCAGTCATTCCACCCCCCACCCCCCAAAAAAACCCCACAGAAAGAAAAACTTGATGATGATGATGATGATGATGATGATTATTATTATTATTATTATTATTATTATTATTTAATCTTTAATGAGATTCACAGCCTTTGAGGCTGGTTAATAGCTCAGCAGCTGGAGTGCTAACCAAGGACCTAGGAACTGTTAAGGTATCATCAGAGGATGTAAGCTGTTCTGAGTAAGGCGATTTTTTGTAGAGTCAACATGTTCAAGTCCGGTAAATTTAGAATTTCTAAATAGCGGGGTAGCCCTTTGAGTATTGCTCCAAGGGCTCTAATTACAATTGGGACAACACACAATTTCTTTTTCCACAGTCACTCAACTACAATTTGCAAGTCCCGGTACTTTGTGATTTTTTTCTTGCTGCTTATCTTCAATCCGTGCATCACCAGGTATTGTAATGTCAATGAACCATACTTTTTTCTTTTCAACTATTGTTATGTCAGGTGTGTTGTGGACCTAGTGCCTGTCAGTCTGAATCCTGAAGTCCGACAAGATCTTGAGTTTCTCATTCTCTAAAACTTTCTCAACCTGATGTTCCCAGTGGTTTTTGCTGGACTCAAATCCAAACTTCTGGCACAATTTCCAGTGAATGATCTTAGCAACGCGGTCATGGCGTTGTAGGTAGTCAGTTTGTGAAATTTTGCTGCACCCACTGATCAGGTGGTCGATTGTCTCATCTTTCTCATTACAGAGGTGCCATTTGCTGTTGGTGGTAACATGTTGAATTTTTGCCTTCATGCAGTTGTTGTTGTTGTTATTGTTGTTATTATTATTATTAATTCATATTTCTATGCTGCTCACTCTCCGAGGACTCTGGGTGGCTTACAAAAATCAACAGTATACTAAATAGCATATTGCCCCCAACAATCTGGGTCCTCATTTTACCCACCTTGGAAGGATGGAAGGCTGAGTCAACCTTGAGCCGATGAGATTTGATCCGCTGATCTGCTGAACTAGCAGTCAGCTGAAGTAGCTGCAGTACAGCACTCTAACCACTGCGTATTACCAACAGGTGCATCCATAGGGCATTTAGGGTCAAAAATCAAGATGGTAGTCATGATTGTACAATCAAAGTCCTTCTTTTTTTAATGCATCGCCTGCTTGACTTTTTGATTTCTCTCTGCAGGTGCTCCCGATCTCTAAATTACTTCAATATAAAATCTGCTTGCTGTACATTCTGGGTTAAGATGAGGCATCTAGACAATGGTTGCACACAAAACCATGGGAAGGGACCATAATAGCTAATTAGTTCCAAGGATTAATTAGTCTCATCATCTTGTTCAACCAGTTGCCTCCATGGGCACAACAACCTCTGAGTGTCTGTGTCTCCCAGCCACTGGCACTGAGGGCATAATACAGAGGCAGAAAGGGCAATTGATAGCCATCTTGACCAGTAGCTGGCAATGCTATTCATAAATTTCTCCTTTTCTGAAGCTAATATGGCAATCGTGACCCTGTCTTTCATTACCCAAGTCCATATTTCAGTGATTCTCTGCAAAAGATACAGTGCAGCTGCCATCATATTTAATGTATTCTCTGCTGCCCTTAGCCCAGTCTCTCTAGTGGACAGGGCACTCTGTTCTGGTTTTATACTTAATTGGAATGTCATCTATTGAAACTGCTTTAAACTGGAGCTTGGACTACTGTCATAAATTCCATTTTCATCCACCGGTCCATATTCAGCCTATTGAACAATTGGTGGAAATCGCTGATAAAATGCCCTTGTCACCCCATGGTTAAATTATTGCAACGCGTTCTACATGGGGTTACCCTTGAAAAGTGTTCGGAGACTACAGTTAGTCCAGAACACAGCTGTGCGAGCTGTTGTGGGTGCACCTAGGTACCCCCACATTACACCAATTCTCCGCGAGCTGCACTGGCTTCCTATTGGTCTCTGGTCACAATTCAAGGTGTTGGTTATTACCTTTAAAGCCCTACATGGCTCAGGGCCAGGGTATCTTCGAGACCGCCTTCTACCGCATAACTCCCAAAGATCGGTAAGATCTCACAGAGTTGGTCTCCTCCAGGTCCCGTCAGCTAAACAATGCCGGCTGGCAGGCCCGCGTGGGAGGGCCTTCTCTGTGGCCGCCCCAGCCCTCTGGAACCAGTTACCTCCTGAGGTCCGGACCATCCCTACCCTATTGGCCTTCCGAAAAGCAGTGAAGACCTGGCTTTTCTGGCAGGCCTGGGGCCGTTGATCTCGCTCCTGTGATCCGGCGAGATCCGGCCATGAATGGTGTGAATGAGTTTTAATGTTTTTAATTCTTAAATGTTTTTTATAAGGATTTTAAATGCATTGTGAGCCGCCCTGAGTCTTTGGAGAGGGGCGGCATACAAATTGAATTAAATAAATAAATAAATAAATAAATAAATAAATAAATAAATAAATAAATAATAAAAAACCATTAAAAACCTTCTCGTTCATGTTATATTTTACAGGGATCTGTCCCACTTTTGAGGTCAAGTCTGAGACCTTATGCAGAATCTTGGTTGTGAAAGATGAAGTTTTTCACTGTTATTTTGCTCACCTTGGTTGACTTGTGATCTTTAATAGAGTTGTTGTACTTTTGACTCTGATCTTTTCATTTGCAGGTAAAGACAATTTATTGAGTTTTTCTTACTGCTTATCTTATTATATTTTACCATTACTACCAGTATCTCTGTAGACTCAAAAGTCACTTGCTTGAGATGAGCAGCTATTAAAATTGGGTAGACAAATAAATAGTTTCCCTACTCAAAAACTTTTACTTTTCTTAAGATTTACGATAGCTTTTTAAAAAAATCTTACAGTAGTTTTCCCTTTTATTATTTTTTAGTTTATGAATGTGAGAACTTTAAGTCACTTGCTGTGATTTGCCAATATCTGGCAATAAGTTACAGAAATGGTTAAGGAATCAATGAAATATTATCGCTGGTCCAAATGACTTTTCATGAGTGTCCAAATATAGTATTGATTTTATGTTCAATGTTGATTTTTTGTTCTGATCAGATTATGATTGGTGGCAGCCCTCCATAAATTGGCCAACCTCTCTCATACTCCTTACTTGATTGTCCTTTCTATATAAATCCAGTTTGATCATTAAAATAATCAGTTTTGGTCTGTGGTAATCCATGCAGTTTCTAGATGGCAGCAAACAGATAAAGAACATCTCTTTGTGGTTTACCTTATGGTTTTCCAGATTTTCACAGACTGGAATTCCTAGTCTAAATTCCCAATGTTAGGGTTCCAAGTAACACCCACAATGAAAGAAGACTCCGAGGCTAGAAGTTCCTCAACATTCCAATTTATTAGAGATGTCATATTGGCACATCTGGGAAAACCCGAATGTGAAAGCTTCCAGGTTTTCCCCACCCAAAAGAAAGTCCAAGTCCCTTCCCCCTGTACCCACATGTCCATCACATGGTCCAATCAATGCATCGTCCCAACTGGAGATGCTTCCCAGTCACGCCACTCCAGGTGCAGGGCAGAATGTCCTTGACTCTCAGAGAAAAGAATGTTATTATGGCTAGATATCCCTGCAACTCCATGCAATCCCTCCTCCCAAATTCCCACAGCACTAAGTGTGGCAGTCCTGAAGATCCAAAGAAAAAGATGGCCTCCAGGGCTGACACCCATTGAGAGACGGTCCCTAAAGCAAATAAAGGATGCTCTTCTACTACTGTCTCTGGATTGTTTGTATGCTTGGTGGGAGTATAGTCTCCTTAAGAGTATCCCAAAGATGCTTTTTCAAAAGGCAAGTGGACTTCCTTATTTTTTTCCTTGAAGACATTTCACTTCTCATCTAAGAAGCCTCTTCAATTCTGAACTCCAAGGAAAAAACAAGAAAGACCACTTGCCTTTTGAAAAAGCACCTTTGGGACAACCATGATCTGGGTAGCTGAGAATCTCCATAGACATCTCCTTAAGAGTGATAGCAAGGAGACCAGAGAGTTTGGATGGTTGGCCAAAAGCAGATTCTTGATACTACTGTCCTGGCCATGTCCCACTCAAACCAAAGGAAAGCCGCAAAAAGATTAACTTTTCATCTCAGCCCTGGATAAAAAAAAAAGGTGGAGGGGAGGGGGGGTTTAAGGAAGAAAATTAGTTTTATGGATTTTATGAAGCAAACTGAAATAATCTGGAAGCAATCATGCTGTTGAACAGAGAAAGCTAGAAAAGGAAACAAAGGCTCACGGTTCTTGCTGTTTTGCAAAAAAAAAAAAGTGGGGGGGAATGAAAAAGGGCTCATGGAAAGGGTTTATGAACATGGACTTTCTATCCATTCAATCTGACCTAAATCACAAAAGCCCAAGGAAAGTGTTTCATGTGGTTAGGAAGTCGGTGCCAAACTATGCTGGCTCGATTGTGTTGGAGGAAGGAAAGGAGGAAGAGTATCACTGCAGAAACAACAAGAGAGAGGAAACTTAATGATGATCTATTTCAGTTTTCCAAAGACAGTCTAAAAGATTTTTTTTTTTAAATAAAAAATAAAAGTGCTACTAAAGAAGCGTTACTGTCTCAGAACATGCAAGGCTCAACAATTCATCTGCAGTTCCCCTTGGGGGTTTCTCTTTCCCGGTGCTTCTGAATGTTCACAGGGAGAAAAAGAAATGCTGGTTTTGGGATTTCCCCCCCCCCTGAAATCCCTCTATAAACATAAACCAGGTATTGTTGATACCAGCCATTTTATCAGCTATAAGATCTGAAACAGTTCTGAGAGTCTATCTTCCGGTTCAAATCTATCCGATCAGCTTCCTCATTCAGCTGCTTCAGCTTTTCAAAGCTTGTGTACCTTGAAGTGCTTTGGGTAGCCATTCCCTATCCTGATTGAATCATACCAACTAGGCCAGTGATGGCTAACCTTTTTGCCATCGTGTGCCAAAAGTGGGGGGAGCACGGTGAGGTCACACGCACGTGTGCCCACATCCATAATTCTATGCGCCCTGCCCTCCCGTGCTCCCCGTTTTTGGCACATGCTGGCCCAGTAGGCCCATTTTTTTGCTCTCCTCAGGCTCCAGAGCTTTTCTAGGAGCCTGGGGAGGGCAAAAGTGGCCTCCCCCACCCCCCACAGAGGTCCTCCGGAGGCCGGAAACAGTGTGTTTCCTGACTTCTGGTGCGTCCAGAAGGCCCGAAAATCAGCTGGCTGGTGCACACATGCGTGCCGGAGCTGAGCTCGCATACCCACCAATATGGCTCCGCGTGCCACCTGTGTCACCTGTGCCATAGGTTCGCCATCACGGAATTAGGCTGTGGTTTGCCAATATCTGGAAATAATTCACAGAAATGGTTAAGGAATCAATGAAGTATTATTGCTATCCCAAATTACATTTCATGGATGTCCAAATACAGTATTGATTTTATGTTCAATGTTGATCCCCCCCCCCCCGTTCTGATCAGTTTATGGTTGGTGGCAGCCCTCCATAAATTAATTGGCCAACCTCTCTCTATTTGTGACTTCCAAAATCCAGATGATAGGTCTCTTTTCTTCTTTCTTTACTATATTTTCTTTCTTCCTTTTAAACAGCTTCTTCTCCTTTCTTAGTTTGTATTAGTTTTTTTAAAATCTTTGAATCTGTAAATGTTTATAAAAATTATTATAAAATAATCCAGATGTCTATAGCTGGCAGCCAAAAATATATTTAAAAACTGTTGTTGTCATTTACTGGATGTCTGTATCTTTGCACCCTAGTAATGATAGTCTTAATGATACTTATGTTTCATGGTTTCATCAAGTTTCAATTAAAGTGTGCCAGTGCTGGGCCAGCTGTATTTGGCAGGCTGTGAACACCCCATATATACTTCAACTAATTTTCCCTAGCCATTCATGTTCCAGATTGTGCTTCCTACCCTATGTCTATGTGCTGTGTAAGACTAAACATAGGCCTAGGACATTTGTCGGCTTAATTAATGTTGAGTTTGTTGTCCCATCAATAAGGAATACAAGACTGTTGTCTTGCAACGTTCAGAAATAAATAACAATCTCCTGACTACTTTGACCAGCATCTTAATATGTGATCTGAAGTTTGAGGTTAACTATTAGGATATTCAGAATTATTTCTTCCTTTTTAAAAGCAGAGACATGCTTAATTTCCTTTCCTGCTGCTTCTATGTTCCTGCCTAAAGCCTGCTTTAGATGTCACTTGCAACAGTTGTAAATCACTTATGTATTTGGAGCCAAACATGCAGAGCTGGTGTAAGTGAGATGTGAAAGAATAAAATATTCAGACTCATTCATTTCTTTCCTTCCCTACTAATCTATAAAGAGACAGTCTATATTGACCTCTGGCTACCAACCAAACTGGAAAGCACTGAACAGATCAAAGGGCTACCATGGCATTTCTGTACTTTGCAGAATAGTATGTATTTGGCTCAGAAATGTTTCTCTGATAAGCAAGAAAATATCTTTTTAATGGATATTTTATTCTTTTGACAAAGGCTACATGAGATTAGAAAGTGACACAAACCTAATTTACTGTAGCACATTAAAAATAGACATACTCGATAGGGAACAAGCATGTTCTTTTTAAAAATTCATCTGTGCTACACTTTCCAGACTAATCTTTACATCCAACCCTCTTGGAGCTTGTTCAAAAACAGAAATAAACTGACTTAGAATGAGGTGGGAAAGGAATCGTGAGCTAAATGTTCAAGGACCAGGCTGGTTTCCCCCAATTCCATCCCAATTGATCGATTGGTTTCCAGTTCTACATGAAGGCATTTTTTTTTCCTTTTTAAAAACAGGGTTTTTATTTTGTTTTAAGTCCATTGTGCATTCCATGTCTCCTCTTTCGCTTGGTTTCCTCAAAACATTCCCATACAGCTCTTCGGGAACAGAAGACATTAGATTGCAGAAGAAGCAATCTATGCATTGCCCGAACAAAACTCTCTGTATGCAGAAAGTTGGATATCACCAAGGAAAAAGTTTGTTCAGCCTTCTCACTGGCTAAGCCTATGTTATTTATCAATAAAATATAATGCAAAGAACTCACATCTACTGAAATTTGCAGTGACAGCCATTCTACTTACTCCAGCCATTGTTAGCTAAATTTGAAGACCAGTGTAAAGTGGGTAATTTTGTGAACATCAAGTCTGGAAGGCATTAGACTTGAACTGAATATAAGTTGAACCCAAACTTCAGAGAAATTGGTTCTTAGTCTGAGGAATTCACGCAGCACACATTTCTTGCTCAATTCTGAACTTTAGTTGAGATAGTGACTATAAACCCTCTTAGTAGTTTTTCGGTTGGAAAACCAGAGCTTGCTGTTTTTATTTATGCTCTTATTACAGCTTAGAAGTATGTCAAAAAGATTTGATCAATTTTCTCTATGTTCATTTAAAACATAGTACAAATTGGCAATGAGCATCTACTTTTATAAGTAAATCTGTACCTAAAATGATATGTATTCTCCATGGTTTTAAGGTTTCTTTTTCACTGCCCTTTTCAAAAATGATCTTCTCTCACATTTGCTGTAAAACCTTGCAGAGAAAAGCAGATCTGCAATAATTGCCTCGATGCGGAAGGAATGAAGCTACTAACCCATGCAGCAAATTTGGACAGCTGCACAAACAACAATGGCCGCAAACAAAGCAGAAAAGACGCCAGTGAAGCAGGTGGATAAATAGACTCACCTGAGTATGTGGTCGTTCCTGCCTCGGGAGGGAATCGATCATAGCAACAGAGTGAAAAAGAAAGGGGGGGGGGGGAAATCCAACATCAACACGTTTTTTTATATAGCAAGTTGGATTTCTCTCTCCCCCTTATGGAATGAACTTCAGGGCAGTTGAGGTCAGAAAGTGAAAGCCTATTTTCACTGTGGTGCCCAAATGATTACCAGGGAGTGGTAGGTAATGGGAGCAACATCAAAGAGACGATAGCAACTTGTCATAGTATTTGACCCTTCCTTCCTTCCTTCCTTCCTTCCTTCCTTCCTTCCTTCCTTCCT
>WNWU01000017.1:21518464-21558332 GCA_012654045.1 Ptyas mucosa | reverse complement strand
CCTTCCTTCCTTCCTTCCTTCCTTCCTTCCTTCCTTCCTTCCTTCCTTCCTTCCTTCCTTCCTTCCTTCATTCCTTCGTTCCTCCCTCCCTCCCTCCCTCCCTCCCTCCCTCCCTCTCTCCCTTCCCTTCCCTTCCCTTCCCTTCCCTTCCCTTCCCTTCCCTTCCCTTCCCTTCCCTTCCCTTCCCTTCCCTTCCCTTCCCTTCCCTTCTCTTCCCTTCCCTTCCACAGTGCTTTTTCTGAAGTCGGAGCCATGGATATGTAAAACCATGCCTTGGTGCTAGTCAGTCTCAAATGGAACCATGACACACACAATTCACTTGATCTGCAAGCCTTTATAAAATGCCATATGCTAACCAGTGGTGAAATCCAAATTTTTTACTACTGATTCTGTGGGCGTGGCTTGGTGGGCATGGCTTGGTAGGTGTGGCAGGGGGAGGATATGCAAAATCTCCATTCCCACCCCACTCCAGGACAAAATCCCCATTCCCTGCCCACTCTTGGGGGAAGGATACTGCAAAATTTCCATTCCCACCCCAATCTGGGGCCAGCCAGAGGTGGTGTTTGCTGGTTCTCCGAACTGCTCAAAATTTCTGCTACCGGTTCTCCAGAACCTGTCAGAACCTGCTGGATTTCACCCCTGATGCTAATCCTCATAGCCTCCCTCTTGTCTCATGAACTTTGCTTTCAGGAGAGAGCGACTGCTGGCTGAAGACCAAGCTAGGAGGGTAGGGGACAGCTGGCAGTCAGTTTCTCCAATCAAGAAGCAAAGCCATGGAGTGGTCTTACCAGAAGCACATTTCTCTTGCAATGCAGATGAAGAAAAGAAGCTGGTTGGATAGCTAGGTCTTTTGCCGACTTGTGTAATTCCACTGCTGATTGCTGAAACTGTCATAGGGACACAAGAGATTTTTTTTAGAAAGAAACACTGGGTTTTCTCCATCTCTACACCAAGATATACACATATAACTGTCTGGGCAGTCATATTCTGTATCAGCTGTAGCTTCTGAATATTCTTTGGGGGAAAATCCCTTGTAGAGTGTATTATACTGATCCAATGTAATGGAATGTGTGGGCGACCTTGGGGAAAGAGGAAGATATACTATTTAGGAAGCAAACAAAAAGACAAGAGCCCCCAGTGGCTTAATATCAGAGAAAGAAACTCACTCTAATGGATCAAGCAATTAAAAGTGGTGCTGGGAAGTTTGCAAGGTTCTGTTAATGTATTGTAGAATTAGTTCATCTCGTCTCATTTCTTATCTAGTTTGCCTGAGAGGAATGACATCCAAACAGAAACGACTAGGACATGAGTAACTATAAGTAGGGTCTCTTAATGCGATTGGTAAAAATGCATTAGTTTGAAAGCCCGCTATCCCCAGCTGTTCCTTGAGCAGGAACTCAGGCTACAAGGATCCCCAAATTGCAAACCAGTCCTGAGCAGAGGGTTAGGGCCACAAATCCAAAGCCTTGGAATTTGGAGGGACTTAATTTGTGTCTCTTTCTCCCCATTCAGATCCCAACAATTTCCAGGTAGTGACTCCACATTTCTACCACATTACCTGTTCGATGCAGGGCTAGGATATATAGCTGGATACTATCAGGCTATTGATGGTATCAGTTTCCATGCCAATGGAAGACTTCCACAGTGGTTTCATGTAGATAATAAAAAGAACTGATAAGTAGGAACCTTTAGGTAATATTTTCTCCCCCACCACCACCACATGGAACGATATCTTCAGAAAGGTGGAGAATCCCTGCAAAACAGCATCCCTCCCCTTCAATGCCTTACAGGCAGCCCAGAAGAATGCCATGTTAGCAATATCAAAAGCCAATGCTTAAGCAATAGCAATAGCACTTAGACTTATATACCACTTCATAGTGCTTTACAGCCCCCTCTGTCTATCACCCCCAACAATCTGGGTCCTCATTTTACCCACCTCGGAAGGATGGAAGGCTGAGTCCACCTTGAGCCAGTGAGACTTGAACTGCTGGCAGTCAGGAGAATTAGCCTGAAATATTGCATTCTAACCACTGCGCCACCATGGCTGTACTTAACCAAAACTTTAACGAAAACGTATGACCTAAAGTCATTTTACTCCTTGCAATGAAGTGCAAGTTTTCTATTTCGTGTATAAAAGTTGACTGCATTGGATGTTGAATTGTACTTAAATATAGTGCAAAGCCAGTTTTTCCAGCAAAGCTGGGGAGGAAAAGCTAGTTTAAAGAGTACAAGTCAATCCACATTCCATGCATAATTCCTTCCTGCAGATTCCTCCGCTCTTCCAAAATCTGTTGCCTCAGATGGATACCTAATTCTGATTTAGGATGGCCCTAAAAAGAGAGAACAATGGCTATTTGTGTCATATTCTTTTCTTTCTCTCCGCTAAGACTGTTGGTTCACTCCTCATTTCTTTCCCGCTGTAATAAATTGAATAGACAACCCTGAACATGCCTAATAAGAGCTTAATCCCTTCAGGATTAATATGAAATTTGAGTTTATAAAACGCTGTTTTATTTTCCCAATGTAGAAATGGTCCCCCGGCATGAGCTTCTTGACTAGAGATTAATAGGCAACTGGGACATTGCCCAGTTGCCTCTGCCACTGCCAGCACAGGAGTCATTCCAAGAGGCAAGTTAGTCTCCAACTAACTTGGTAAGATTTCAATATTTTTCAATTTTCCATTTGTAGGTTACAATTTTTCCAACCCATGGCTCTTTGGTAATACATAGGGCCTACTGGAAAATGGAATCTGTAGCGGTTTCCCATGTCAGTTCGTCCACTGAGCTGGCAGCACCTAAATGTCCCCTCAGGGCTTGGAGGAAAGAGAAATCATCCCAACTGAATGACTGTATGTGGTAATTAAGAACTTGTTCTTTGCATCAATCCAGCTGAGAAGGCTAGAATCAGTCCTGATTGGCTGAAAATAAATCCTTCCTCGTGCGGTTATTGTTCTAATGCAATGTTCCAAATGCACATGCTGCATAATACGAAAGATTTTAATAGATTTCACTAGAGAAAACTTCTAAGGCACATGTGGGCCTTACTGGCATGCAGCACATAAGTTATCCTTCCCCAACCTGTCATCTTGCAATCATGAGGAATTATATCTCTCTGAGTGCCAGCCAGAGAGTTGTAATCCAAGAATATCAACAGGCTGAGGAAAATAGTACAGATCCCACAGGTAGACACGGGTAGTTCTCAACATATAACAACTTGTTTAGTGACTGTTCAAAGTTACAACAGCCCTGAAAAAAGTGACTGATGACTGTTTTTCACACTTACGACTATGGCGGAATTCCTATGGCCACCTGATCAAAATTTGAATGCTTGGCAACTGGTTCCATATTTATGACAGTTGTGGTGTCCCAGGATCATGTGATTGGCTTTTGCAACCTTCTGACAAGCAAAGTCAATGGGGAAGCCAGATTCGCTTAACAACCATGTTATTAATTTAACACCTGCGATGATTCGCTTAAGAACTGCGGCAATAAAGGTCGTAAAATGGGGCAAAACTCGCTTAGCAAATGTCTCACTTGAGCAACATAAATGTTGGGCTCAATTGTGGATGTAAGTCAAGGACTACTTGCATTTGCGAGGCAGTAGTTATTTATTTTTTTATTTATTTATTTTATTTTATTTATATGCCGCCCTATCTCCAACAGATTCAGGGCAGCTCACAACAATAAAATCCACAATAACCACAGTACAAAGTTAAAATACCCAATTAAACCAGATAAAAGTTAAAAAACCCATATAAAACCCCATCAGTCCAGGCCGGGGGACTTGAATAAGTTTTTAATTCATGGCGGAAAGTGCGAAGGTCAGGGGCCAGCCAGAGCCCTAAGGGGAGTTGATTCCAGAGGGTGGGTGCACCCAGAGAGAAGGTTCTACCCCTGGGGGCCGCCAGCCAACATTGTCTAGCCGACGGCACCCTGAGCAGGCCCTCCCTATGGGTGCGAACCGGGCGATGGGAAGTTGTTGCTGGCTGCAGGTGGTCCGCCAAATATCCTGGGCCTAAGCCATGTAGGGCTTTATAGGTCATCACCAGCACCTTGAATCTCACCCGGAGGCCAACCGGCAACCAATGCAAGTCGCGCAGGAGAGGTGTTATTGCTCATGAGGAGGGTTATTGCTTACTCATTTATTTACTTTCTCCATTTTGAGGGAGTGATGGACAGCCATGGCATCCTACACCCTCCCTAGTGCCATGGTTGAATGATGAATATATAGAACATTTCATCGTTTCATTTCATTTCATTTCATTTCATTTCATTTATTTCATTTCAGAATCAAGTACTATTCTGACATATACGAGTAAGTGCCAATAATCAGGATGGCTCCATTTCCATCTTCTGGCACCTTCCCTGGTTTCATGTTGCTCCTGATTCTAAAGGACTGGAAGCAGCTACTGGGGGGATTTGCCCCAGAAGGAGACAGCAAATAGGCGACAGTGAAAAAGATTGTTCCCATTGACAGCATTTTTCCTAAGAATCTGCCAGACATAAAATCAACAACATTTATTTTAATGCTTCTGAGAGATTCCTGATTTTCTCCTCTTCTTTTTTTATATGACCATGTGATCATTATCCCTACTTTCTGGTTGGGCCACAAACCACATAAACATAACTTTCCTTTAGCTTCTCCCTCACCCCCCCCCCCAAATAAACTCAATTACTTTGGGCTTTTTAAAAGAAATATGAGAGCAATAAATATGAAATATTAGTGAGATGTACAGGCAAGCTTCTGAGAGCTAGGATCAATCTCCAGCAACTGAGAACAGCTGCCTCATTGTAGACTTCCAGTACGACCCATCACAGATTTCCTAAAAGGAACCCCCCTTAAATAAATTCCTTTTTTCCCTCTCTATTGAATATAATATAAATTCATCACAGGATGTAAGCTGTTCCAAGCAAAGCAATTGCCTTTTGCAATTGACTGATGGTGAATTTGTCAATGCTGATAATGTATAACGACTGTAATACTGAATATAAAGATAAGCAAGGATAGCACCAATAGTGATAGATGCCTTGGGTGCAATCCGGTAGTGGGTTTCAATTTTCTTCGCTACCGGTTTGCTATTGGGAACGTGCAGGTGAGCATGCGCGCTTTGTGAGCACGCAGCACTTTTGAACATGCACAGAGCATTTTTGATGGCATCTGGGTGGGTGGGCAGAGACTCCTGCCACTGCCACTACGAACCGGTAGCAACCCACCACTGGTGCAATCCCAGTGAGCACCATTGAACACCATCAACATTGACAAATTCGCCATCAGTCAATTGCAAAAGGCAGCTTTGCTGGGAACAGCTTACATCCTGGGATGATTTCTTTAATAAAATTAAATATCCACATCTGCCTATCCCCTTGGAGAAGGACACGATAGGTGGATAAAAATGCCAAATCTAGTCTGAACATCTGGCTAATTGTGTGATCAACAATAATGAATAATAAATGGAGAAACAGCATCCTGGAGACCATTGAAACTTTGTTATTAATGTGAATGCTCTTCTTTAAGAAGAGATTGGACAACCATTTGTCTGAAATAGGGCTTCCTGCCCAAGCAGGAAGTTGGACTAGAAGACTTCCAAGGTCCCTTCCAATTCTGTTATTTTGTATTCTTTAATTCTTGGGAAGAAAGATTCTTGGGACAATTGGCATGCCAGCTCTCATCAGTTCCTCCTGGGAAATAATCATTAATCCAATCCCAGTCAGAATCATAGTTAGGCTTTCCTTCTGAGAAAATGGCTTCTATGCATGCAGTTTTTTTAAAAAAAATTATTAGAAATAATTTTCTTTAAAAATAATACAGCATATATAAATATACTTACAAACATAGATAGATGGATGGAGATATACCGTATATACTCGAATATAAGCCGAGTTTTTCAGCACGTTTTTCAGGCTGAAAAAGCCCCCCTCGGCTTATATTCGAGTCACGAAAAAAATGCCTTTTTAAAAGAAAACAAATGAGTAGACCCCTGTCTGCAAAAATAGAAAAAACAGTCCCTTTCAGCGTCAGTATAGGTTAATTACCATAAGTTGATTTGAAGAGCCTCCCCACTCTCAGCTGATATGCTCTCAGCTGTTTTACTGGGGCTCTGTTGCTAGCTAGCTGCAAAGAGGTAAATTGCTGGAGCATTTTCCCTCCCCCTCCCAGCTATGCTAAAAAAGCGAAACTGAAACTAAAGCAGGGTCTTTGCTGCAACGTGACAAAATGAGGCAGAGAGAGATTTCTTTTTCTTTTTCTTTTGCTTGTAACATTGGAAAGGCAGATTTCTTTTTCCTCATCAAAAAAAGTAGGTGCAAACAATAGGAAATTCATGGCAAATGGCAAAAGAGGAGAGTTCAAGATTTTAAAACACAAAAGAAAAAGCTCTATTTAACTAGGGAATTGTAATAATTGAGATACTATTAATTGTATATTGTGTTGAAAGCAGAAATGGTTAAGTTGTGGTTTGGAAGAATATATGGGGGAAATTATTTGATTTATTATTATTGGTAAATATAATTACCGGTAATTGATTTGTAAGAAATTGGATTGCATGGAAATAATTGGAATATTCATGTTCATATTGATTAATATACAAAAAAGATAGTTATATAACTATCTTTGATAGTTGATTTATATTAAAATGTTGAATTTGTATTGAACAACTGTAATATTACATAATTAACCAATGTGAGGATGGATATAAAAATAGATGACAATGGGAAGGGGTATAATATAGAATAGAAGTGAAAAATTGAATTTGATTAAGATTAGAGATGAGGATGAAGGGTAATATTGGTTTTTTTAAAAAATAGATGAGGAATAAATATGGCAAAAAGGAAATATAGAAATTGTAAATTTAAGTGAAATGACTGAACACTGTTTAAGTTTGTGAACCGGCCAAATACTCTGTTCAAAGAAAATACATTGTATGTTTGTATGTGTGTTTCTAATTATTGCTATTTATTCATATTTGTTCTCTTTTATTCTTTAAAGTTTAACAATTCATTCTTTATCTTAATATCTTTATATTTGTTTGGGGTTGGTTTTCTTCCCTTTCATCTTTTTTATTGTACAGCAATCTTTCTCCTCAAACCTACCACCTCTCTCTTTGAGGAAGGGGGGAGAAAGAGAATGAGAGAGTGAGTGGAGGAGAGAGAGAGAGAGAAAGAGGGGGAGAGAGAAAGAATGAGAAAGAGAGGGGGAGAGAGAAATGGTGATCAGGGCAAAAATTAAAATGTGAGGACAGTCGTAAGTTCGAGGACTGGTCACAAGTGCGAGGACCAGTCAAAAATTACTTTTTCAGCCCTCTGAGTAGTCCATATGCACAAAAGGACTACCCAGAGGGCTGAAAAAAGTGATTTCTGACAGGTCCTTGCACTTTTGACCAGTCTTTTTTTATTTTGAAATTTACCAGTGGCCGCTGCATTTCCCACCCCCGGCTTATACTCGAGTCAATAAGTTTTCGCAGTTTTTTGTGGTAAAATTGGGGGTCTCGGCTTATATTCGGGTCGGCTTATACTCAAGTATATACGGTATTAATTTTCCTCTTTTAAGAAATGCCTCAGCAATATTCTCTGCGTGTTTTATTATTATAATCTTTTATTCATTAAACATGAAACTCAGTCAACTGAACATTTAAAAATGCATCAGAAATATCATGGGTGCTGATTGTTGATACGAGGTGCTGCCAGCATCCTAGGTATCAACCAAGTATCTTGTTAAAATGCACGATGTTCCAAGTAGTGCAGCTTTTTGCAGTTCTGCTGGTGTTATTGCAGGAAGCTGCAATTCTTGGATATAGTATCAAGTGCCCTGATGACAATGGGTATCACTGTTACATGTTTCATCCATAATTGCGTAGTTTTGATGAACAGGTCGAGATATTTTGTGATTTTTTCCCAGTTCTTTTTCTTCGACTCTGGCATCTCCTGGTACAGCAATATCAATAAATTGTATGCTTTGACAACTGTGATATCTGGCGTGTTGTGTTCCAAATGATGATCCCTCTGTATTTGAAAGTCATTATTATTATTATTATTATTATTATTATTATTATTATTATTATCATCATCATCATCATCATCATCGTCATCATTGTCATCATCTTTTACTTGTTTAAAATGAGAGTATATTTTATTGTGCAGTGTGCAATATATCAATACAATTAGACATTAAAATTAGAATAATTGAGGATTAAAAGTTTTATAAAAGCATTATAAACATGTCAGAAGTGAAGAATTCCAAGATGGGGGATTGGGGTTGTAAATACAGGCAGTGGGGTGGGGGTGGGGAGCAGTGGTGAAATCTAAAATTTGTTACTACTGGTTCTGTGGGCGTGGCTTGGGGGGGGGGGGTAATGTGACTGGGTGGGGTGACCAATTTTTTTTTTTTACTTTTAAAACCATTTTTTCTACAACCTCTTCGGCGAAGAGGTTGTACAAAAATGCTTTCAAAAGGCTCTGACGATCCGGGTTGAGTTCCCTGATCGGCAGAGGCTTTTTTTCTTTTAAATGCCTCTGCTGATCAGGCAACTCAGCTTGGATCATCAGAGGCATTTAAAACAAAAAAAGCCTCTGCAAATCAGGCAACTCAGCTGGAATCGTTAGAGCCTTTTGAAAGCATTTTTTCTACAACCTCTTAAGAGGTTGTAGAAAAAATGCTTTTAAAAGCCTTTGACAATCCCAGCTGAGCCGCGCGATCATCAGAGGCTTTTTTTTTACTTTTAAAAGCATTTTTTTGGCTGAAGAGGTTGTAGAAAAAATGCTTTTAAAAGAAAAAAAAAGCCTCTGATGATTGTGCGGCTCAGCTGGGCATGTGGGGGGGGAGAGTGGGCAGGGATTTTTGCTACCAGTTCTCCGAACCACCCACCTCCATTGCTACTGGATCAGGCGATCCGGTCCAAACCGGGAGCATTTCACCCCTGGTGGGGAGGTTCATGAGGCCAGCCAGCTTGGCTGTTTGGGCCTCTGTGTCCCCCATTGAAGACAACACAGTCACGTTTTGATCTCTTTGGGGAAGGCCAAGAGAGTTGGGTTTTTCCTCAACTCTGTGGGCAAGATGTTCCACGATTTCAACAAATCGTCGACTGTCGTTGTGAGCCACCCTGAGTCCTTGGAGATAGGGTGGCATACAAATTTTATAAAATAAAATAAACAAAATAAAATAAATAAAATAAAATAATAAAGTAAAGTAAAGTAAAGTAAAGTAAAGTAAAGTAAAGTAAAGTAAAGTAAAGTAAAGTAAAGTAAAGTAAAATAAAATAAAAATTCAGAAAAATATATTATTTATGAATAAAGATGCATAGAAGCTCATTCCTGTGAGCAAGATGAACAAATTAGTGCTCTACTCCACTTTATAGAAATAGGAACTTCTTTAGCTCATGAAGGCTTTGCTTGAAATTTAATTGAAGTGAATCCCACCCCCCACCCCCCAAATTACCACCACCATCAATATTGGGTTAGGATGACAATGACCAATACTTTCACTATGATCTCTACTCCTCTGTTTAGTAATTAGAGAAAAAAAGAGGCAATTCTTTTATCCCCCAAAGGACCAGATTGCCAATATGATGAGTCTGGGATATCTGGGACAGTTGAAAGATAGGATTATGAACCTACCAATCTAAATTTAAAAACAACAATGACAGCAAAAAATGTATTAATAAAACATTTTCCACAAAGCTGTGTAAATACACCGGAGGGCTCTAAACCATTTGCAAAGGGAATGTTTGTGAATGGGGGGTGGGGGGGGGTGGGTGGAGGAGAGCAATGCTAAAACGACCTTGTGATTTTCATGGACTCCCTGCCTATTTAAGAATGTTTCCTAAAAAACATCGGAAGAAGCAGATTGTTCACAGGGTGCAAGAAACCAAGGTCAGCCTCTGATTCTCATGCTGCCATTTATTGTCTCTGGGTGTGAAAAGAAACAACGGAAAAATGGAAGTCTTCATCAGGAGAGAAAGAGAAACAGAAGAAAAGGAGAGCAAAACCTAATTCCTGAAATATATGCTCAGCTTTTTAAGTAGTCCAAGTGAGGGCCTTAGCCGTGGTTAATGAACCTTTGGCCCTGTCCCATCTCCCAGCGATTCTTCCTTTTGTACTCACATCCTACTGCTGTGTCTCTGCCGGAGACACTTGGATCTTCAGAAGCGACAACACTCCTTATGATCAAACGTATAGGAAGGAGGAGGTGGAGGTTGACAGGGGAGGGGGGGGGGGATAGGATCTCATGCTGGCTATAATGGATACATCTGGCCTTGCCGTGTTTGTCCATCATATCCAGTGTTTGCTCTGAGCAGCACGGTGGAGAATTTGGAGCAGCATGTGTGAGCCGGAGTATGTGGGAGAAGAGCCCAAGTGGCAGTGTGCTTGCAGGGACTTGCCTAAATCCCTGCTAAGTAAAAGCTTTCTCCCCTTCCCCACAACTCCTTTTACCATGTTTATCACAATTCACTTTGTAGTCAGATGAATGAAATCATTGGGAAAAGGAATGTTATTCCCGATGAGTGTTGTTTTTACAACATCATAAATCTACTGGCCGTTTGTTGAGTTTTTTTGGGAGGGAAGAGGAACCGTGCAGACAACTCTTGGTGTGACTTATTTAGCCATAGGGGCGTGCGTTACTCTTCTCCCATCTACTGTAAACTGTAAATGGAGGAACCAAATGCTAGCATTGAAAAATCCTATAGATCCATGCATAGGATTCCCATTGAATCATCAATATCTGCCAATAATTCCACATTGATAAGTTTGCTTTAACTAAGAGCAATTCCAGATGATAGTCTTAAACTGATACTTGCTAGAAACCTGCTTAAGAAATTCCTAGATCTTGCAGCAATGCTGATCAGATGGTCTATCTTGATGGACAGATAAGTCTTCATTGGGGTGATATAGAAGGAGTATAGTACCTGGCTACGTTAAGAGGCTATGACTGGGAATTGAAAAAAGCAGATGAGCGGGGAATTAGTAGATTAAAGCTTTCACTTCAGGCTCTAAGCTCACACAGCTCAGACAGGAATAATAGAATAAGAGTTGGAAGGGATCTTGGAGATCTTTGAGTCCAATCTTCTGCTCAAGCAGGAAACCCTATATCATTCTGGATAAATGGCTGTCCAATCTCTTCTTAGAAACCTCACTAGTCGTTCCACTGATTAATTGTTCCGTCAGGAAATTTCTCCTGATTTCTGGGTTGATTTTCTTCTTGATTAGTTTCCATCCATTGCTTCCTGTTCTGCATGCAGATGCCCTCTTCTGTGTGACAGCCCTTCAGATATTGGAAGACATTCATTCTGGAAGTCCCCTTGTTCAGACACGCTAGTCCCTTTCCTCACAAATGGAGAAACTTCATAGAAAAGTCAGTTTGGTGGGTCTGTAAGAGCTTCAGAGATGGAGCAAGCGCACTGATTCTTGGCTACTGGAAATGAAAGCTGAGGAAGAAATGAACAAATCTCTTGAGAAGCAGGGTAACCGAGCTAGCAATATGGTACTATAAAATGAATATGAAATGACAGTAATAGAAGTGACTGCAACTTGCCCTTAGCCTTTTATAGATTTCAGCTGTGTATCGCTACTGCATTTTTCAGTTTTATTTTCATTCTCTGTAACTTTGGTAAATCACCATGCACGGGTAACAGAGTCCAAAGCATCTGAACCCTTGGAGGCTCTGCAGCGGCTGGGGCTGCTGTTCTCTGCAAGACCACCCTGTGACCAAGAAAGAAATTAGAAATGTGGAGGGCTGCTGAGCACTACATTTTCACAGCAGATCAACACACAAAGTTATTGAAGCACAGATGTTTCTGTAATTGTGATACACTGGGAAAGTTGGAGGCTCAGCTTTTGGACTTCAATGGCTCCCAGATTCACACTTCCACCTGCATTTTGTGGTGGTCTAAAAAAAACGTTCATGCACAGTAATGTAAACCATGTGCTAAGATGCGTTTGGCTCAGAATCTTGCTAACATCTCCCAGCCCCCCCTCCCCACACACACATATACTTCTCCCAGCACTTTTTGTACATCTTAAAGGTTACTTCGTTGTTTTCATTTTTAAATTTGGCAACTCGCAATAAAATGCAATGAAACAAAATGCAATCAAAGAACAGAAGTCCGAGGTAGCTCTTGAGTTAGGTTGTATGGGGGGCATGCTGGGGAAGGGAGCAAGTGGAGATAGGTACTTCAGTGATGGATGTTCTGAGCTCAGTGAGAAATGCGTACTCTAATCCCAATTAGGCCTTGAGGACCTCTCTATGGAAACCAAATAATCTAATGGATTTAGCATCCAGCTTCCCTTAACAAAGTATTTGTGTTGCCACAAATGTGTTTGCGATCATAATAAATGGTCCTTGCCATTGGAACATTGGTCTGTGCACAGCAGGTTGTGTGTTAAATTGGGGATTCCTTGTCATTCATCTTCCTGTAATTCATGGCTGATGAGCAGACTGGATATGATTGATTCTGATGGTTTAGCCTTGGAACATCTAGTGTACCATTCTGGGAGAGCTTCCATCAATCCAGTAGGATTCCCCTTCTCAAGTGTTTTAACCCAAATTTATTATTTTGACCACCAAATGTTTGCATTCTACTGTTTGAATCGTGGACTCTCATTTAACAGGAACTAAGGGAGGTCTCAAAAGCTGTCACCATCATGCTCTTATCTATTATTATTATTATTATTATTATTATTATTAATAATAATAATAATAATTATTATTATTATTATTAATTTAATTTGTATACTGCCCTTCTCCCAAATGGGACTCAGGGCAGTGAACAGCCAAAATTAAAAATACATATGAATACAAAAGTTAAGATAATTAAAAAATACATTAAATCAATCGGCCTCCCAATTTAAAACCTCAATCATTATAAAATTAAAAATCCCATTAAAAACTATTTAGGCTAGGCCAGCTTGATGGAATAAATATGTCTTCAGGGCCTTACGGAAGGTCCAGAGGTCCGGGATCAATCGTATTCCAGGAGGTAGCTCATTCTACAGGGCGGGTGCCCCCACTGAGAAGGCTCTCCCCCTGGGGACCGCCAGCCAACATTGCTTGACCAACGGCACCCTGAGGAGGCCCTCTCTATGAGAGTGTATTGGCCGGTGGGAGGTTATCGGTAGCAGCAGGCGGTCTCGTAGATACCCTGGCCCTAAGCCATGGAGCACTTTGAAGGTGAGAACCAATACCTTGAAGCGCACCCGGAAGACCAACGGGAGCCAATGCAGCTCGCGCAGGAGGGGTGTTACATGGGAGTGCCGCGTCGCTCCCATAATCACCCGCGCGGCCACATTCTGAACTAGTTGGAGCCTCCAGGTGCTCCCCAAGGGGAGCCCCATGTAGAGAGCATTGCAGTAGTCCAGGCAGGACGTGACGAGGGCATGGGTGACCGTGCATAAGGAGTCCTGATCCAGAAAGAGGCACAACTGACGTATCAGGCGAACCAGAAAGCCCTCCTGGCCACGGCCATCATATGCTCTTCTAAAGACAGCCGTGTGTCCAGGAGGACACCCAAGTTGCAAGCCCCCTCTGTGGGGGTCAATGACTCACCCCCAATAGCCAGCGATGGCACCAGCTGGCTATATCGGGATGCCGGTATCCACAGCCACTCGGTCTTGGAAGGGTTGAGTCGAAGCCTGTTCCTCCCCATCCAGACCCGCACGCCTCCAGACACTGGGACATCACTTCGAGGGCATCATTGGGGTGGTCTGGGGTGGAGATGTACAGCTGAGTGTCATCAGCGTACAAATGACATCGCACCCCAAAGCCACGGATGATCTCACCCAGTGGCTTCACATAAATGTTGAACAGGAGCGGCGAGAGGACCGACCCTTGCAGCACCCTGCAAACAAGGCGCCTCGAGGTCGACCTCTGCCCCCCTGCCAACACAGACTGCAACCAGTCAAAGAGATAGGAGGAGAACCACCGCAGCACGGTGCCTCCCACTCCTAACTCCCCCCCCCAACCGGCGCAGCATGATACCATGGTCAATGATATCAAAAGCTGCTGAGAGATCTAACAGGACCAGAACAGAGGAGCAACCCCTGTCCCGGGCCCTCCAGAGATCATCAACCAACGCGACCAATGCCGTCTCCGTGATGTACCCAGGCCTGAAGCCGGACTGGCACAGACGGTTTCATCCAGGTACTGTGGAAGCTGTCGCGGAACCACACTCTCCACAACCTTCGCAATAAAGCGAAGGTTGGAGACCGGACGGTAGTTTACCAAAACAGCTGGGTCCAGAGAAGGCTTCTTGAGGAGGGGCCTCACCACCACCTCTTTCAAGGCGGAAGGCAAGAACCCCTCCTTCAGAGAAGCATTTATAATCCTCTGGAGCCAGCCTCGTGTTACCTCCTGAGTGGCCAGTACCAACCAGGAGGGACACGGGTCCAGTAAACATGTGGTTGCGTTTAGCTTCCCCAGGATCCTGTCCAGATCCTCAGGAGTCACAGGGTCAAACTCATCCCAGATAACATTCTCAAGACCGGCCTCAGTCACCCCTCCTGGATCTACCCAGTCAGAGTCCAAGCCTTCCCGAATCTGAGCGATTTTATCGTGTAGATACTGTGCAAAATCCTCAGCCTGCCCTTGCAATCTAAAAAGCAATGTATTGTATTTATTACCCAAACAACTTTTTTTTAACTCTTTCTGCCTCCTTTTTTCTCTCTCCTCTTCCCCCCACCCCATTAAACTTTATTATGGAACTGAATAAGGATCTGGACTTTATGAGACAAAAGGTCAAACCCAGTTGGCAATGGTTTAAACCTATTTTTATGTCTGAACTAAAGTAGGAAGTTTAACCTATAATCTATTGGTGAACTTGAAGATCATCTTTATTTGCTTCGTTGCGACTCCTATCCCTTCTCTGGGTGCAGGGGAAAAAATACAACAGTAAAGAGAGGGGAATCCTAATTTAAGCATTACTAGCTGATCTCTACTAATAGGGATTCAGTTGTTGGAGAAATTTCACCAAAAAAAATAGAGAAGGGCATTTTGCCTAAGGCTGTATACTTTCACCATGTAAGAGGAAATTGCCTCTAATAAGGAAATGAAGAACCCCAAGATACTGTAATTTTAACAATGATCCATCAAATTATAATCTAAACCTTAATAATACATTATATGTCAATATTACTTGAAGAATAAATCTCTATGAAAATAAATGAACAGTTCCATGAATCTTTCTCTTTTTTCTTTTAACAAATGTTGCTTACATTTACAGAGCTATTTCAAATCTCCCTTTCGCTGAGAGGAACACTCATAAAATTAGCATTCTTTCTAGATGAAACATGCCGAAGTTTACATGGCTGGTCTTTGCCAACTAACCATTATTCTTGGGACACCTTTGAAAGTATTCAAGATTGTCTCTTGAACTGCCAGTTTATAATTCTTTGATATCACACCTTTACTAGATGGTTCAGATTACTTTTATTCAAAATTTGGCAGAATCTGGAATCTGACCTTACTGCCTTTTCTTTCCCTTACTTTTTCCTTCCATTCACAGTTGCCAAGAGGAGCACCAGGAGTACAATAAGTCTTATAAAAGCCACAGCATATTTGTAAAGTGAATCTCTTTCATTAGCTTCATTTTGGCACTGTCTCTTTGAATGAAAAAAGTAACTCACAATGCTTCAAAAGTGGTTTTCATAACACTATTCTATACAGTGTTGCGGAATAAATAACCATACCTGGAGCTGAACCCTTTCTATTCAGGCTTCTTATCTATCATGTTTTGAGGCTGATGTGAGAGAAAGACATAGTGGCCTGTTTCCGGTTGGCCACTAGTGCAGGTCTTTATATATCAGACCTGAGCATTTTATGCTCATTGGCTGTCCCTGTCCAGCCCATAGGAAGTCAACCAGAAATTACAAATCAGATATAAATAAGTGTATGCCATGCAAGCAATATACCTACATTCCTTTTATTTTGAAGGCAACTGTCATTTTTTTTTTCAATTTATGTATATACTTGTGTCATTCCTGCGCACTTTCAGAGCTCTCCACAACACTGCTATTTTCTCATATGGCCTCTGAGGAAAATTAATTGCCCACCCATGCCATATATATAAATTGGGTTGGGTGATATCATGGAATCAGTCAGCCAGGATCTTACACTAATTGAGATGCTCAATACACGTTGTTGTATATGTTATTATTGTCTGGAACTGTAATTTTGGATAGTGGTGGAATTTCCAGGCAGGTGGGACAAATTATTCTATAATTTCTACTATACTCGGAGAGAGAAGAAAAGAGAAAGGCAATTTATTTATTATAAAATTTATGCAGTTGCTCATCTCATCAAAGGCAACTCTGGGACGCATACAACAAACAGGTAAAACTACGTATAAAAACAAAAATATAAAAAATATAAATCATATATGCTGTGGTTAAAGTGCAGTACTGCAGGCTACTTCTGCTGGCTGCCTGCAATTTGGCAGTTCTAATCTCATCAGGCTCAAGGTTGACTCAGCCTTCCATCCTTCCGAGGTGGGTAAAATGAGGACCCAAATTGTGGGGGCAATATGATGACTCTGTAAACCGCTTAGAGAGGGCTGTAAAGCACTATAAAGCAGTATATAAGTCTAAGTGCTATTGCTGTATTAAAAAGCAAATATGATAGAACAGAGATATAAAATAAACCCCAGGCAAAGAGAGGATAAAATTAGGCAGCTCAACAATGGAGCCATCTAAGCATGTTTTTGCTTCCCAGAGAGACCCAGACCTGATAACAAAACCAGGTCTTGAGGTCCTTCTGAATATCAAACGGGATAGAGCTAATTTAATTTTTTTGGGGGGGAGGGGAAATGTTCATGATGTCTGTGCCACAGCAGAGAAGAGATGTCCCTTGGGACTCTCAAAATATAGGTCCCTAGCAATCCCTCTGATAGATCTAATGGGACAGGCCAATGTAATTGGGGAGAGGTACTCCTTCATAGCCTGGTCCCATGTTATGAAGGCTTAAAAGGTCAAAACATCTTGAACTGAACCCAGAAACAAACTGGTGCCCATTGCAGCTCAGGGAACAAAGATGTAGCATATGCTGTTTTTCGAGTGCACATAACTACCCACAGCACTGCTTTCTGTACCAGCTGAAGCTTCCAGATACTCTTCAAGGAGCCCCGTATAGAGCACATTGCAACAGTGCAATGTGGAGGACACTAGAATATGAGTGATTACGAATAGGGCTTGCAAATCCAGGAATGAATGCAATTGCTTCACAAGATGAGCATTTGCAGGATGACCAGTATACAAACCATATATGACTGTCAGGCAATATATCTGCATCACAATACTGTTTTAAGCATGTTGATGTGTCCTAGTTTTGAAGCCTCATATATTTCTTATGTCTTCCTCTCCTGCTTCTACAATTCTCTCTTTGTTTTTACACAGTACGTGGGAACATCTCTTAAATTTACAAGAGACCTGTGTGCTATTTTCCTACCCAAGAGGGAAATGCTCTTGTCTGTATCATCAGAATCATACAGGCCTATGATTACTTATATACTTTTATCTGTAGCATGGTCAAACATTCATGATGTTGAATAAAAAAATATTCAAGAGATCCCTATTGTTTTTAGCTTATTGCCCCAGAAAAATAAACTTGAAATCTATTTCACAACAGTTGTTGACATGTTTCTCATAAAGCTTTTAAAATCCATATATCTTTTCAAACAAATATTATTGCTGCATGTTGTTTTCATTTGCTGCTCCACCTTTAAAAATATTTAATATCCATTTCCTGCTTTTATAGTTGTACATAGTCATCTTCAAACAATTATAGCACTTTTATTCATTAATGGTTAAAATTGGTTCATTTCTTTCTTCAGTAAAGTTCAGTAAAGCTCCGCAAAGTGCAGAATTTGTGTAGCAAATTTATTTTGGAGGAAAGGATTTGGAATCTGAAACTAGGATTATTTTTCTCAGTGTGATTAAGGCAGAATGGAAGGAGAGAAAGGATGTGCTACAACAGATCCAACTGTATCAAGTGTCTCATTCATGGAGAGAATGTCTGTGTGTTTAATGGGAACATTCTCTATTCAATCAGAATAATCAATTGATCAGAATAGAGCTGGAAGGGACCTTGGAGGTCTCCTAGTCCAGCCCCCTGCTCAAGCAGGAGACCTTATACCATTTTAGACAAGTGATTGTCCAATCTCTCCAGTGATGGAGCACCCACAACATCTGAAAGGAAGCTGTTCCATTGGTTAATTGTCCATAATTAATCTGTACATCTTTTGTCTCCATACAATCTCAACTGCATGAAAATAATAGCATCCCAATAGGGCTTCAATTAGGATTGGATAGCTTGAGAATTAGTTGTAGGAAAACAGCAACAAGAATAGATATATGAAGTCCAAGAATGGCAAGCTTCCCAATGTTGTCATTAGGAAAGGATTTGAGGGATAGATATTGAGGGCTCTACTCCGCACAAGGAAGACGTATCAGTTAGCTGGCTTGCTACACTATCGAAGTAAGAGACATTATAGGCATTATCATCAAAAAACACCTGATAAGATCTTGAAACCAGAGTCTAAGATTATCTAACTGTACCACTGAATGTCATTCCCCAGAGCATATCCAAGTTTCTGAAAGTTCTCATAACTTATCGGGGAGATCCTCCACTTTTGAATAGTCAGAATGACATGTACACGACAGTTTTGATTAAAATGCTTGTAAGATAAATGCGAAAACACAGCAGGAAATCCTGGCTGGGTTGCAAATTTGCCAGAGGCCTCACCAGTTTTGTTCTGATGGATTTGTTACAAATGACTGCCTGGAGAATATAAGATAATTTATAATTTAAAGAGATTCTCCTACTTGAGAAAGTAATCAACCGTTTTGTAAAAATTGAGTATCTGTGGACAGACCCTAAGGTCACATGGGATTTTGGAAGCCTTATACTGTTGCACAAACTGTTGACCGATTCTGCAGATGGAAATATGTGTCTGATGTCCATAGAGTCATTAGGAATACAGAAAAGAGTCTAAGAAGTACGGATGAAAGTTACCTAAACAAAAGATGCTATGGATTGGCTTCATCTCCAATACCGCAGACATTAATGAAAGCTTTGTTCTCAAGTCAACATTTTATTGGAAGCCACCCAGAGTTGTAGGAATGAGATGGGCAAGTTAAACAAACAAACAAACAAATAAATAAATAAATAAATAAATAAATAAATAAATTTAAACAAACAAACAAACAGTTAAATTTCAACAGCAACTTCAAATGCAATTCAGACAACCTATGTGATTTTTGAAGATCAATCTAAACATCATAAAAATGGATGATAAATGCAAAAAATGCAAGAGCAATTTTTAGAGTGAGCATAATAGCTATTAGATCTACCCATATCCATCATGCAGTTTTTCTAGCTTTCTTGGGAAGAGTCTGTTTTTGGAGCAGAATCAATGTATGAAAAGAAATGTGATAAAGTTTCTTCTGAAGGCCTATATATCAGTGTTGGATAACACACAACCCATGTTGAAGTTTTTCTGCTGCTCCAGAACCTCAGAGTTTTGTAGGTACAATTTAGTGGCAGATGGATGGATGGATGAATGAATATACACATACACATGCACACACACACAAACACAGGGTATAATAGAAATGTAAGTCCATCCCGTTAGGGAAAAGGCAGAAAAGAGTCCCCAGCTCATTTTACACCTTTAATCTGTCACTATCAGATCCTCTTCAGCCTTCTGCATCATCACCACCACCATCATCACCATCATCTCCCTGATTGAAAAAAAGCTCCCAGTCCCTGATTTGTATCATGGGACTTTTGTCTGGAAACATGTTATTGACACAAACCATAGTATTAAATGAAATAAGACAGTGTAAATATAGTCATAAGTAGTACAATTATTATAAAGCCCTGTTTAGCATTATTAGCAAGGTAAGTATTTCTTGACTGAGAAGACAAATGATACTTGTACTCTGCCCGCAATTATTTTTTTACTCGTTAATGTTTTTGTTTTTCCCATTTGGGATCTACTAAGGAATATTATTTGATATTATTTCTAATATTATTTTTTAAAAAATATTTATTATTTCTAATAATATTATTTCTAATGAGCCAAGGATCAATGGTGGGTTGCTACCGGTTCTCCCTGGTTCTTGTGAACTGGTAGTGGAAATTTTGAGTAGTTCAGAGAACCGATAAATACCACCTCTGCCTGGCTCCGCCCCCAATCTATTCGCTGCCTCCTGAGTCCCAGCTGATCGGCTAGAAGGAAAAAATCAGGGCTCACTTGACAAAGAAAAGGGGGGAAAAAAACCCAAGACACTTTAGTTTTAAATTGAGAAGCCAAGAAGCCTCCCAACTGATCAGCTAGAACCAATCTGCTCCTTGTAAACTGCTCAGTGGTGGTAGATTGGCAGTTGAGGCCAAGCTGCCTGAAAGCAGTTTCCGATGCTCTCGGTGGTGGCAGAGTGGCAAAAACTGTTTAAACTCTTGCCACGGCACTTCAAAGGGCCACCCTACAGATGATCAGCAATAAAAGGCAGTGTGGTGGTAGACCAGTGTGCTCCAAAAACAAATAGGTAGACCAATACGGTTCTGCAAGTAGTTAAAAGCCTGGTAGACCAGTACCTCTGTTAAATCCTAAATAATTGTTTGTCCCATGACCATCAAATCACGCCCATAAAATAAGCCACGCCCACAGAACCAGTAGTAAAAAAATTTAGAACCCACCCCTGCCAAGGATACTGTACAGTACAGTTAAAGGAAACTTAGTGTCTAGTCTGAACGCCTTGTATGTTTACTCAGAAGTAAGCCTCACAAATGTGCAGCAAAAATGGTTAGGATTGCATTTCCTACAGCAGAAGTTTTTGCTCTAAAAAAATCAGCTGTCTTAAAAAACAAACACACAAACGTTTGACGCACAATTCCTTCTAATAATTTTCTTAAAAAGCAGTTCAGAAAATTAGGCCACATTACCCATGTTTTACAAGTATGAGTGGTATGGTACCATAACCAATGAAAACTTTTCATTGTCATGTTTTCCATGAAATAATTTAGCTTCACTCGGCCATGTATTTCAAAGTGCAATGACTTAAAAAACGTTCTTCTCTGTTTCTGCGGCTACGTTTTCTCTGCTTTATTTCTGGCTTGCCTTCTCATGCATTTTCCTGAAGCAGCATTAGCAATATTTAAAGCTTTTTGTTTCTTTAAGAATGCATTTACCTTCGGGATACATTTATAATAAAATTTGGAAACAATGTTCATTTTATAATTAAAGCTTCACCTACTCCTTCCCCACAAATATGTGGACAGTCAAGCCCAATCTAAACTCTCAAGAGGCATTTACTTAATTGTGATTTGCTGTAGTGTTATTTAAAAGGGGTCACTAGGTTAAAGCTATTTAAGCCTATTTGCATTGGACAGAATAGTCTTTTGTGCTGGCTTATATCAAAATTGTGCTGCTCATTACATGAGGCTAACGGAGAAATGCTCACAGTATATTATAATAATTTAGTCTCCTTAAGTTCCTCAGGGAGACGAGGTTTATATTATGAGGCAAAACATACGATTGTTATCTGTTGCTGCGCTGAGAACAAGAAGAACAGCAAGATATCTGCTCCCAAGGGGGTAAGGTTGTGAGTACAAACAGTCCCCGAGACAACCAGCTCTACCTCTAAGCAGAGTGATGTATGGAGGTGTCAGGGACCCCAGAAGCTGTTGAAGAAGAGAGCTGTGTGTGCTGTGCAATTGCCCAGTTTTCCTCACCCAGCTTGTTGCTCTTCCCTATGAGGGAACATGGCATCTGATAGCGCTGAAGTATATTTAAGGAATCTATTGGATTGGCTTCTACATGCAGAACGGGTTGAGGTATTCTTATGTTCTTTTATTCCATCTTTTATTCTATTATTTAGTGTACTAATGTGTACACTAACACAAGTGAATTTTGTGTGTGTGTGTGTGAGAGAGAGAGAGAGAGAGAGAGAGTCCCTTGAATCATTCTTGACTCTTAAGTGGCTGCCATGACTAGTCCATGCAGTTCTCTCTCTCTCTTTTTAAATATACTTTATTAACTCTCGTCAAAAGATTTTTAAAAATGGGAAAAAAGAATTACATTAATCTTTTGAACTAAAATTAAATACACTGTATCCCTATAATCAGTGGTGGGATTCAAATAATTTAACAACTGGTTCTCTGCTCTCATGATTTCTTCCAAAACAATCAGTTCACCAAACTGCTCAGAAAGTTAACAACTGGTTCTCCCGAAGTGGTGCGAACTGGCTGAATCCCACCACTGCCTATAATCATAAACATTTCTGTACAAATAGAAACATTTCTGATCATCAAATCCCCAAATTAATGTGGCATTTCTTTTGGATTCTAGCAAAACATCCAAAAGTGGTGTCCATGCAGAAATAAAGCTAGACAAATTCTTTAATGAAGGTAGTTAATTTCAACATCTCAGCCAGTTCCATTAATTTCACCATCCATTCTTCCATGATGAGAATGATGAGTTTTTCTATCTCTGGCTGCAATCCCAGTGCAATTTTCTGGACAAGATTTTGGAAGTGATTTGCCATTGCCTGCTTCCTAGGGCTGATAGAGAGGGACTGGCCAAAGGTCACCCAGCTGACTTTGTGCCTACAGCAGGACTAGTACACAAGGTTTCTTGATTTCTAGCCTAGTGTCTCAATCACTACACCAACTTGGTTTTCCTAGCGGGATAAATAAAAAAGAAAGCAGAACTGAGTTTAATGCTCTGTTTAAAAATCTCGTATATTATGATTTAAAACCCCAAAAGGGAGAAGGACTAGGCTTCCTCTGTCTGTACAAAAATCCAGCTTGGATCAGGTTGCAGTGTGCTTACAATTAAATATAGTAAATCAGGAAATGAAATAAGCTATTAATGCCATTTACATATCTTCTAATTTAGCCCTTGGTCTGCAGTGATTTTATCCAGCTCCTCTGGCATTAGAGTAGCTATAGATAGAAACAACCACCACTCCAAAAAAACCAAAAGAAAAGTCAATGGATTTGGAGGCTACCTTGTTGATTTCAACTATAAAGTGAAGAAGATTTTTACTGCTCCACTTGTTCCTTATTAGATGGGCTTTGATATAGAAAAACAGGCTGAGGCAAGCATATAATCTCATTTGCCTTGACATCTGCACCTTCTGACAAAATAAAAGATGTGGGGCTCGCCTAAACTTACATGCCATGAGATGAAGGGCTCAATTAATTAAACATAGGCCAACCTAGTTTTCACTTGTCACTGCATTCTGCTAGACTGAAGCAATTTTAAGTATCAAAGCCTGTCTTTGGGAGGGAAAGCTTACCTGAGTGCAGTGCAGTAATCTAGGACAAGAGACATTCGATTCTTTGTTTCTCACTTTTATAAATCTCTTCCATTTGATATACTTTACAAATAAATGGAAACCCTGCTACTGTACCAGCAAAATCCTGCAGATAATGGCAAGATCTCTGTCTGCATGGGTGACGTGGCTTCATTCTCTCTGCGGCCTTCACCTGCTTTTATATAACTTAACAATATCAGCATTTTCTTGTTACATGGACTTGGGCTACAGCAGTGGTGGATTTCAAATTTTTTTACTACCGGTTCTGTGGGTGTGGCTTGGTGGGCATGACATGGCTTGGTGGGTGTGGCTAGGTGGGTGCTGCAGGAGAAGGATACTGTAAAAACTCCATTCCCTCCCCACTCCAGGGGAAGGTTACTGCAAAATCCCCATTTCTGCCCGATCAACTGGGACTCAGGAGGCAGAGAATAGATGGGGGTGGGCCAGTCAGAATTTTTACTACCGGTTCTCTGAACTACTCAAAATTTCCACTACTGGTTCTCCAGAACTGAAACCCACCTCTGGGCTACAGTGTAAATGCATATTTTATCCTGTTTTTTGACTGTGTCTTAAGAAATTCAGTATTATTCTGAATACCCAAAAAGTTGTTTCTCATTTTTATTCAAAAGAGAAACGCCTCTTTGCTGACTGCAAATAATTTTGGCAGGGTAACTTTTTCTCCAAGGGGTAGATGGCACCTTAGACAAATTTTTATTTTTTTCTAACTTTCTGTAGCTCATGGCAGACACTTTTGTTAGATGGCAACTGCCCTTTGGTCTGGATGGTTGAAGGAAGATGGATTGGCGAATTTCCAAGGAGAAACAGAGCAAGATGAATGACCTCCTCCACCTCAGCATGACACCTGGAGCAATGTCTTATCTTTAAGGTAAATGGGTCACAATGTTGCTGCCTGCTTATTTTTTCCCCCCACCTTCTGTTTGAAGAGTTCCTCTGATTAATTGCTGTCTAGTAAATGCTGCTGTTAACGAATGTCAGGTCTAATTAACCTGGGAGGCCTTCATCTACTACTTCAGTCATCTTCCTGCCGAGAAAGAGAAGGCCGTTGGTTTGGAGAGTTGTGAAGATGGCCACGTTTTGACCACTAGTTTATTTGTTTTGGGCCCGGTTTGCTATTCCTGTTGCAAAGCCTGGCGACAGCTTTCTAGCCTTTCCCAGACTATCTCATTGGCCTGCTGCTTCAGCAGCAGCAATCCCATGAATTCAGAAGTGTTTTCTTTGAAAACTTCTGGTCATTCAGACACTTGGAGATCAGATTTCATGTTGCTGAAGTATCATACAGTTCTCTGAGGGTTTTAATTTTTTTTAAAAAAACCTCTTTCTGAGAAATCCGGGAATAACATATTGAAAAAAGAAAATACTTTTGTATTGTGCAGAAGGACCAGTATCCAGGAGAGGGGTGGGGGGGGGGGGGAAGAAGGAGAAAAAGCCTGGGGAGAAGTAGAAGAGTGGGTGGCAATGGTAGTAACGTAGCAAGTCATCTATAGAATCTCTTTGCATTGCCAAAATTAACACACACAAGGTATTGGGTATCAAAGTCCTCTGCATTTGGCTCCACAAACACAATATCAATTGCAAAAACAAAAGTAAGGAGTTCATGCTGATTAGTTCAATAAAATCTGTTTCATTACAAGCATCGGGGAAAAGAAGCTCTGAACGACCAATTGATGTTCCTGTGGCTTCCTAGTGTTGAGACAAGACTGTGAACACTCGCACCAGCATCCTACTGTTCCACGGGCTGGGGGTGCTGTGGCAAACACACCACAGGCTTAATGAAGGAAACTGTGCTCAGAAATGAAATGTTGCCTTAGCTTTTAACGCTAAACAGCTGTTGCTAAGCATTTTCACACAGTTATTAACAACCCTTTGAACAATATTTCTGGCGGACTTTTAGGTTGTTGATGAGATTCCATTATTGCTTACTTCTTTGGTGTATTTCTCTGCGTGCTGACTTTAGTCCTCAGGCAAATCTGATGTGTGCAACTATCACAGTCCCAGCGCATGTACTCTCTGACAGACGCACTAATAACTGTAACACTCTATTACAGAAACTTGAAAAGCTTAGACATTTCTATTTCAAAATAAACCAAAAAAATATCTGACTTCTTCTTGATACTCTGTCAGAAAACTGGTTTTAAAACCGAACTCTTAGAAGTCTGCATCTAGAGATCAGATAGCGTCTTCATTTTAGGAAAATTGTGTAGTTGTTGCTAATCAAAGTACATATTTAGCAATCAATTATGTTAGATGGTGGGAAAATCTGTAGCAAGAAGTATGTCTGCACCACATTCACAAAAATATAAATGAGAAAACTAATTACTGTTTTTTCCTAGACTGAAAAGTTGTGGATTTACTTACCTGTTCCTTATGGAACAATTGCCCTCAGTCATGATTGGATGATCTTCTGTTAGAGATGCTGTAGTAATGGATTCCTGCATTGGGCAGAGAGTTGAATTAGAGCTCTCCCAAGTCCCCATCTACCTCTATAGTCACCAGAGGTGAAATGCTCTCGGTTCGGACTGGATCACCCGATCTGGTAGCAATGGCGGTGGGTGGTTCGGAGAACCGGTAGCAAAAATCCCTGCCCTCCCCCATGCCCAGCTGAGCCGTGTGACCATCAGAGGCTTTTTAAATTTATTTTTAAAGGCATTTTTTCTACAACCTCTTTGGCCGAAAAGGTTGTAGAAAAAATGTTTTTAAAAGTAAAAAAAAAAAGTTGGCCACACCCACTCAGTCACATTACCCTCCCCACCAAGCCACGCCCACAGAACCAGTAGTAATAAATTTTACATTTCACCACTGCTGTGATCTATAAATTACCCTCTCTCTCTCAAGATAAAGGTTATGGTTTTATGTTAGAAAATTATCCTACTTGGAAGACCAAACTCAGTCTAGCAAGCATCTCTGAAATTCCATGTAATCCTTGTCATTTGCACAATGATATCACACAATGCATGTGATTTCATCTGCCGCCCGCTGCATATTTCCCTGAATTGCCCATTGAACCTTAAGCTTTAGAAGTTTAGAAGAACATCTTGGCAATTCAGGTAGCCCTCGACTTACAACACTTCATTTAGTGACTGTTCAAAGTTACAACATCACTAAAAAAGAATGATTTAAGACAGTTTTTCATACTTACAACCGCCGTGACCCTCTGACAACCAAAGTCAGTGGCGAAACCAGATTCATTTAACAACTGTGTTACTAACTTAACAAATGCAGTGATTCACTTAACAACTATAGCAAGAAAGGTCGTAATAGGTGGCAAAACTCACTTAACAAATGTCTCGCTTAGCAACAGAGATTTGTTGCTCAATAGTTGTTGCAAGTCGAGGGCTACCTGTACAAAAGATCCCTAAACTCTTATGCATCATAATCCTGGCTTTATACCCAATTGCTGCTTCACTGATTGCACAGCTGTTATTCACCAAAACAAATTTATGTAATCCTCTGCCAGACACACTCTGGCCGACTTCACATTTACCTTGATATTTTTTTCCCTGGGAGACTCTTCAAAACAATCAGTGCATCATTCAGAAGCAGAACAAGACATTTTTATTCTTCCTTGGCTTTTGGTAGAAGTCAGAATGAATTGGGCCAGAGCTGAATCCTTGTCATTGAACATTTAATTTTGCTCCTAACTAGGAGCAAATGTAACCCCAGCGTCTTGGCCAATCGGTGCCACTGTCTCCTGGAGAGAGACACGTAGAGAAAGTAATTCCTTTTAATAAAAACCTATGGCTTGATAGACACGCTCTCCACTTCATGCAGTGGAACTAGGAAGAGGAAATTGCTTCTTTGGTTTTATCATCTCTGCGTTGGAACAATGAGTTGTGTTGTCCTGAGGACAGAGTGCAGGCAAAGGCTCACTGTGAGCCTTTGTCTGACTTCAGTCAGAGCCTAAGGGTACATGTGGCTGCCAAGCAATTCCACACTAGTATTACCTTTACAAATGAATATATCATTTGTGTTGTCTTTTTATTCCCTCTTTGTGTTATTTGATACGGTTGATTTTTCTTGACTTCCCCTACTGAAGGATCCTACCTTTAGTGAAGCTGAACTCTTCCTTTTACAGTATTTACAATTTGCTTCAGTTTGTTGGTCTTCGCGTTCCTGAATACAGATCTCGTATGGATATCTTGGTGGCGCAGCAGACTAAAGTACTGTTAAGTAACAACAGCTGCCTGCAGTTACTGCAAGTTCAAATCTCACTAGGCTCAAGGTTGATTCAGCCTTCCATCCTTTCGAGGTAGGTAAAATGAGGACCCGGTGTGTGGGGGCAATAAGCTGACTTTGTATAAAATATACAAAAGTATGAAGGCTATTGTTTAACGCATTGTAAGCCGCCCTGAGTCTCCGGAGAAGGGCGGCATATAAATCAAACAAACAAACAAACAAACATCTGAATCCCCCATGGATATGGAAAAAACAGCTCTGTAAAACCCAAATTTGAGACATGGAGTGGAGTGAACAACAAGGATCAGTTTGCATCAATATACCTCAAGGTATTTTCATGTAACTGCATATGGCATGGAAGGGATTGTCCCTCTCTCTCTGTAAACTGTGACAATATTGAATAGTATATAACAGGCATTGCCAGGCAGTGCTAATGTTATTGGTGGCATACATGGGATGGCTTTTTGTAGTAAACTCTCACTCAACGAAGATTTGTTAACACTGATGATGTTACCTAGTTCGGTAATGAAACATCTGCAAGGAAACAACCAAGCTCAGAGACCCCTCATTTCAAACCTTGAGCTACAAATACTCTCCTCTATTGGTACCACATATGGGCATCAAACACTTCAGAAAGCATGCAAATGGGAACAATTTGCCTGCAGGTACTAGCACTGATGATGTTACTTAGTTTGGGTAATGAAACATCTGCAAGAAAACATCCAAGCTCAGAGAGCACCAAGGACCTCTCAAAGATACGTTGGCCCAGCTTCTCTTTAGATTTGAGCCGTCATTTGGTGGGGACAAAGCCATTGCATGCTAGGCTTTCATTTATTTTATCATCAGTGCCCACCAAGGAGAATTTTCCCTAGGGCCCTATTGCATACAATGAGGTTGGGTTTTACTTTTGGGAACAGTCCAGTGGTGGGGGTCAGCCAGTTCGCACCACTTCGGGAGAACCGGTTGTTAACTTTCTGAGCAGTTTGGTGAACTGGTTGTTGGAAGAAATCATTAGGGCAGAGAACCGGTTGTTAAATTATTTGAATCCCACCACTGGAACAGTCCTATTTAAAGTGACAACTACCCTAGTCTGGGAAAAGCAATACAATCTAAGCTGTCAGGGCTAGTCCAGAGTTCCCTAAGTTCCTACATCTCAAGTTTAGGCTTTTAAATCTACCATTTGTTCCATATACCAAAGTCATTTATATGAACAAGCAGCTGTTACAAAAGCAATACGTGAGCTACAATGCAATGAGACTCTATGCATATACATTAGCTACACTCTAAAGAGAAGCTGGCCCAACATATCTTTGAGGGGTTCTTGGTGCTCCCTGAGCTTGGCTGTTTTCTTGCAGACATTTCATTACTCAGACTAATGTCTCAAAGCTTCACCAATGTTTATTGCTTAATATTGGCAGAACAATTTCCTGCCATCTTGAATGAGAAAACACAAAAGGTCATAAAAAGGTCTATGCCTCATTCCAGGCTTCCTCCTCTGTGGTTGTTGGTTGGCCCAAAATGGAACCCTGTAAGTCTGAATAGCTGAAAGCAAGTTCTATGAATACATTTCTCTGTATTCACAAGCATACAGCCACATTGTATTGTACCTAATGTATTGCTTTTGTACCAGCTGCTTGTTCATATAAATGGCACTGGGTACATGGAAGAAATGGTAGATTTAAAACCCCAAAACTTGAGATGTATTATAGAGAAGACAAAGTCACAAGAAAGATCTTAGAAAAAATAACATTTATGGATTATTGAAGCATTTGGAATAAAAAACAAACCCTCAAACCATAAAGTTGGGGCTACAGTAGTACTAGGATCAAAATAAATTATTTTTCATTTAAAACTGTTACTAGTCCTTACTAAGAAACACTTCTAAATCTTTAAAACAGGGTAACAGATCTAACAAAAGGCACGTGGCAATAGTTTTACTACATGTCTAGGAAAGAGAATTTTAGACGATGAAACAGAATTGTTGCCACATTATTAAAGGTACAGGGTACTTCTCTTCTTAAAAAATATCCAGTTGTCCTGGAATAGAAGAAGCATGGCAATTTTTTAAAGTCAGATGATAACGGGTCTCTTCAAACATGTTGGCATTGGAATAACAATGTCAGCAGCCATTGTTTAGAGAAAGAGAATGAACACAAGGACTAAGTTTTAGAAACAAGGTTATCTGCCTAGATGCATTAGTAGATAAAGAGCCATAAAAAACAGAGGTGGGCAATCTGTTGTCAACTGAGGTAGTGGTGAAACATGGTGACAATTATAGTCTAAATGGAAGACCCCTCTTTGATCATAAGAAGAATGCAGCAAGAGCAAGAGAGGACTCTTAAAGATGTACATCACTAATTATCACTTGGATAAATGGAGAGAACATCACATGTATGTTACTTGTACATTTTTACGTTGGGATGTGTTTTTCTTCCATTTAACCTTTGTAATTATTTCTAAATTATGCATATATGGTCTGTGTCAGAGAAATGTAGATTTTAATATTTCCTGGTGAAAAGGTGATACAATATATTTCATTTAAAGGTTGAGATAGTCACTAGGAAATGTTTATGATTTTAGCCATGTGTCATCCTTTTGAGATAGTCTAGACACAAACATCAATCATGAATCATAGCACTACCTTTATTGTAAGATTACAGTAACAGAATTTTGCAAGTCTAAAAGTATGTCTCTCCCAACCCCTTACTTTTACTCACCTGAAAACCTCTGAGACACTTTCTCCACCCTGCTCCTCTTTCAGACTCAGATTTTATTTTATCAGATCATTGTCTAGGTTGTGGCTTTTCCTCCTGTGTTCCAAGGTCATTTCTATAGTTTTTAATTTAACAGGTAAGGGTGTATTGTATATACAATAATGTATTGAATATTTACGTGATCTGTATTTAACTGATGAAACGAGGCAAATACTTTTTTTATTTATATCCCATCTTTATTATTTATATCCCATTATTATTATTTTTTTAAATTAATTCAAGTTGGCAAATATACATAATATTCCTTCCTTCTCCTATTTTCCCACAAGAACCCTGTAAGTGAGAGAGAACGACTGTCCTGCGTCCCTCCTCCCTCCCCTCTCTCTCCTCTATCTATGTAATCAATTCACATGACCACCCATCTCATAAATGTAATTCTGACAAAGATTAAAAATAAATTTCACACTCAACTAAAACATAAAATGAAGACTTCTGCTGAAGACACCATACTTCAACAGTGTAGGCTCAATTGCTCTCCTAGCCTTTGTGCCTGGAAAAACAGTCAGATCTTCAAGGCATTTCAAAATGTGAATACTCAGGGTCAACTGAATCTTGAGCAGTTTGATATTTCACAGAGTGGGTGCATCTATCTAAAAGTCATACTTTCTGGGTCCCACTAGACAATAATCCCTTATCTACAAGATCTGCCCCTCCCTCCCTTCCCGCGCCAGCTACTTGCGCAGTCCCGACCTCTGGTGGACCAGCAGCCTTTTGCCCATGCTGCTCCCCCAGTCAGAAAGGGGTGCGGGGAAACACGCGAGGAGGCCGCGGTTGCCGCCTTCTCTGGTTGGCGGGTGGCTGAGGCTTGCGATGAATGGTGCAAGCAGGACTGCAGCTCCGCCCCCGGGCCTTAAATGCACCTTGCGGGAGCGGAGGCTCATGAGAGTCGAACCCTCCTGCCTGCCTTATGATGGGCCTTTCCAAGGCAGGGCTGGGCTCTCCAACCTTGGCAACTTTGAGAATTCAAAGTCCACAAATCTTAAGGTTGCCAAGGTTGGAGAGCCCTGTTCCAGAGGGCGCCTGCAACCCGCGACTGAAGCAGCTGGAGTTGTGCCTGTGCTGGCCGCCCCGTCCCTCCCCACCCCGCTCCCTTCCCCCCGTCTGCCCCCTCCTGCCATCGGGCTCAGCGCCTGCAATCGCCGCAAGTGGGAATCCTCCACGCTGCCAGCGGATCCCGGGAGCACCACGACCCCGGCTGTGCTGCACTCTCCCCCAAGGCAGCCCCGGCTAGACCACTGCCCAGCCCGGCGAGCAGAGAGTGAAGGGGCAGCGTCTCCGGCCAGCCCAGCACCTGCTCTCTGCTTGGAGGACCCGCTGCTGGCTTTAGGAACAGTGCTGAGCCGAGCTGCCCCGGGAGGAGCAGCCGCGAACTGGTGCTGCGCTCTTGACCTCCGACTGAGGGAGTCAGCCCTCTCCGTGGGGAAACCCACAGCAACACGTGGGAGAGGCAACCCGGTGCGGCGGCCCTGAGGCTGGAATCAAAGCTTGCCAGCCTTTTGGGGAAAGTGGAGCTGGCTGCGGCTTCTGGTTGGGGGGATCGGGCCCTGAGGAACGGCAGCTCCTGGCCTCACTAGCGTGGGGCAGAGGGAGCGCGGGGGAGTTTGCGAGGGCTGCTCAGAGGGACCTTTGGGGAGGTTTGAGCAGCTGGAGATTGAATGAAAAAATTTGGAAAAGCTAATAAACTAAACAATTAATCTGATATAGGTGGCAGCGTGGGCTGGGACCAGCTGCTGCCTGAAATGCAATGCACTTATCCCACGGCTTGCATAAACTGCTCCCGCCCCTTCCAAAATAGCCACCCGGCGCTTCCCTTGGGCACTCAGGGCCAGCAAGAAGAAGGGGGGGGAGAGGCAGGTGTGCCGGCGGAGACGGGCTTGGCTCCTCGTTCTGCTGCAACCCCGAACCCTTGCTTGGGCTCCTCCCCGCTGCCACCCGAAAATGCTTTCCGCCCTGGAAATGCACATTCCAGAGCCGTGCGCCCTTCTCCCCCTTCTCTGCAGACTCATTTTCTCTTTCCTCTTTCTGAAGCAGCAAAGGCTGCCTCGGAAAGAATGAGGAAGCCAAAGAATGAGGAGCCAAAGCCCATGCCCGTCTTCCCCCCCTTTCTCAGAAGAAGAGCCGCTTGCCGGCCCTGAGCGCCCGAGGGAAGCGTCGGGTGGCTATTTTGAAAGGGGCAGGAGCGGTTTATGGAAGCCGCGGGATAAGTGTATTGCATTTCAGGCAGCGTCTGGTCCCAGCCTGCGCTGCCACCTGAAAATCCTTTCTTCCCTGGAAATGCACATTCCAGAGCTGCCTCCTCCTTCTCCGCAGACTCATTTTCTCTTTCCGAGGCAGCAAAGGCACAATTGTTTATTTTATTAGCTTTTCCAGATTTTTTCATTCAATCTCCGGCTGCTGAAACCTCCCCAAAGGTCCCTCCGAGTGGCCCTTGCAAACTCCCCCACGCTCCTTCTGCCCCACGCCAGCGAGGCCAGGAGCCGCCGTTGCTCGGGGGCCGAGCCCCCCAACCAGCAGCCGCAGCCGGGTTTCCTCTCCCCGCGTGTTGCTGTGGGTTTCCCCACGGAGACGGCTGACTCCCTCAGTCGGAGGCTCAGTCGGAGGCCAAGAGCGGGTCCTCCAAGCAGAGAGCAGGTGCCGGGCTGGCCGGAGACGCTGCCCCTTCGCTCTCTGCTCGCTGGGCTGGGCAACGGTCCAGCCGGGGCCACCTGGGGGGAGAGTGCAGCAGAGCTAGGGTAGTGGCACTCCCTTGCTGGGTCCCTCGGAACGCACCGAGGAAACCCAGGATCCGCTGGCAGTGTGGAGGATTCCCACTTGTGGCGATTGCAGGTGCCCGATGGCAGGAGGGGGCGGCCGGGGGGGGGGGGAGGGGGGGGGGCCGGGAAGGCCGGCACAGCCACAACTCCAGCTGCTTCAGTCGCGGGTTGCAGGCGCCCTTTGGAACAGGGCTCTCCAACCTTGGCAACCTTAAGATTTGTGGACTTTGAGAACTCCCAGAGTTCTCAAAGTTGCCAAGGTTGGAGAGCCCAGCCCTGCCTTGGAAAGGCCCATCGTAAGGCAGACAGGAGGGTTCGACTCTCATGAGCCTCCGCTCCCGCAAGGCGCATTTACAGCCCGGGGGCGGAGCTGCGGTCCTGCTTGCGCCATTCATCACAAGCCTCAGCCGCCCGCCAACCGGAGAAGGCAGCAACTGTGGCCTCCTCGCGTGTTTCCCCGCACCCCTTTCTGACTGGGGGAGCAGCGTGGGCAAAAGGCCTCTGCTGGGATGGGTGAATGGGGCGCTGGCGAGTTGGCAGGCAGGGCCAAGAACGCTGCTGCCGGCTTGGGAACAGCTGTCTCGCCAGGGTAACTGGTTGTCCTCCGGGAAGTGGCGCGCCGGCCCTCTTGGATAAAGTGGGGGCGCATGCGTAGGGGGCGCACACATGCACAGTGGGGGTTGCATGTGCGCATGTGCAGTGTGAGGTGCATGTGCATTAGCATGAGGAGGGGGTCATGTGCACATGCGCAAATGGGGGTGCCCATTGCATTATGGGTACTGGCACGCGAGAGCATGAGAAGGCTCTCGCGCTTGGACTTTTGGCACGCAACGCCAAAAAGGTTTGCCATCACTGCAATAGAGTGTTAAAGTGGCTTGTGTATCGCTAAGACTCTTTATAAACTGTTCTACATTTAAAAAGATTATAGACCTGTTTTTACTTCATTGTTTATCTAATCTAGCCATATTCTACTTCCCTTCTATTGAAGCAAAAAACCATATTTTTAAAAAAATTGTTCACCTAGGGAAAGATAAAGGGAAAGGGAGGGTTACCTTTTTAAAGAACATACCTGAGAAACCGAAAAAAATAATAATCTTGCCTTGAAAAATGGGAGAAAAGTCTAAAATGTATATGAATACATTTTCCCTTAATGAACTATGATATGGTGTATGATTTGGTGTGGTGTGGTGTGATGTGGTGAGCTGTGGTGTGGTTGATATGATATGGTATGGTAGAAAAAAAAGGTAGTTTGGTGTAGTGGTTAAGGCAACAAGCTAGAAACCTGTGTTCTGGTCCTATGTTAGGCACAAAGCCAGTTGGGTGACTTTGGACCAGTCACTTTCTCTCAGCTCTAGAGAAGAAGCAACGGCAAACCATTTCTGAAATCTTGCCAAGAAAACTGCAGGGATTTTAAAACTGACTTGAAGTTTCCCCCCCCCCCCCCCCAAATTGTATAGCA
Source organism: Ptyas mucosa (assembly GCA_012654045.1). Classification (NCBI taxonomy): domain Eukaryota; kingdom Metazoa; phylum Chordata; class Lepidosauria; order Squamata; family Colubridae; genus Ptyas; species Ptyas mucosa. Next base: position 21,523,855 of record WNWU01000017.1, on the reverse strand, counting down.
TAATTATTTCTTCTTTTCTTTCTGTGCCAAATTGTTCACAAAGACATTGTGTAATGATTATGGTTTTCTTTCCTTTTTTTTTTCCTCAAGGAAGATATTGTCATCTGGAACCCCAGCAAAAATCTATGAATAAGGTAGGAAGGTTGCAGCTTAAAGGCTCCCTTTGGAAATATTTGTTTTAGCCAATTGTTTTCTTACTGCCTAAAATAACAGCACATATTGAGGGGGGGGGACTTTTGAACAACTCCATTGCAAGCACTTTTAAGTAAATAGGCCTAGAACTGCATCTTACCCTTTCCATTTGCACAGTACTCTTCCTATTGAGGATACTTTCTCTGCATTCTATCAGATAAAATATATCCTTTATCCTGTTTCTAAAAGTGCAGGAGTTTTTTGGAAGTATTTTTAGTATCTCTGAAGAGTTAGGAAGAGTTAGGAAGCCAGATGTTCTCATTGCTATCCAAATATGTTCTTCTGAAATAGAGAAAAAAATGATAAAAGCAATTTATGGAATAGTTTCTCTCCCTCTCCCTCTGCCTCTCCCTCCCTCCCTCTTTCTGTCTCTCTCACACACACCTGAATTATAAATCTAATGAATTTTTAAGTTATTTATTTGAAGTTTTTTAACATTCATTCTTTAGATTGTCCTGCAGAACAGTATTGTTTCTACTTGGCTTAGAAACATGACAAATGGAATTATGATTCCAATAAAATCTAAGGTTCAGATTACAGACACTGAAATATCAAAGAAGCCAGCCAATAAAAATATTTAAAATATGTTCAACCCAATATAAGCAAAATGAAGTCTAGCAGTTAACGTTCTAAACGAATATTTGAAAAGGCTCATCTTTATGCATCACCTTTCATATTTACTTATTTATATTTATTTAGTTGTGTCTTGCCTTTATTATTTTTACAAATAACTCAAGGTGGCAAACATGCACTGCACAACTTCTTTCTTCTATTTTCCACACAACAACCCTGTGAGGTGGGTTGGGCTGAGAGAAAGTAACTGGTCCAATCCAGTTGGCTTTCATGGCTAAGGTGGGACTTGAACTCACAATCTTTTGCTTTCTAGCTTGGTGCCTTAATCACTAGACCAAACTGGCTCTCTTTCTATATGGCTACTCTCAGAAGGTCCTGATCACCAGTCATCCTTGTTATTATCTTATATCATTTGCAATAACAATGCAAGTTCAGATAACTACCAGAAAAGATTATGAAGAAATTCTCAATCATTTTGAGACAAACTTTTTTTGGGGGGGTATGGGGAGGGGGCAAAAGAACATTTGAGGAACTGGTTCACAGTTTTTAGTCTGGTATTAATATTTGTATGGATTGTTGTGGAACCATTGACCAGAAATATAGGCTATAAAACCACGACTGTCTTTTTGTTCCATTTCTATTTTGCCTGCCAGTTGTAAGTTTTCATTTCCTTTCTCTCTTTTTTTTTTACCATATGAGTTAAACCACAAACCTATCTTCATCTGGTAAAATATTCCCTCTATGGCCAGATCCTTACATACCTTTGTTATTGTATGTATTTATCTAACTGCCCTCTCTTCCAGAAATCCAGACCTCTTCTTTACAGTAATGACATTTCCAAACATCTCCACTTGTCATCTCTTTTCTGTCTTTCGTAATACCACTATCGGCAATCAAGAACAACCCGAGAATTAGTTTATCTCAGGAGAATCAGTGAAATGTAGGTTCTACTATTTTTTTGGACGAGAGCCTACTGTGAATCTGACTGCTTCCTTCTTCTCTTTGCCTTCTCCTCAGGTGGCTGAGAGGACCCATCCTGTCTTGGCTCTGATATTTCCTCTCTTGCTACTGTTGTTGATGTTGCCGCTGGCTTTCCATTGACTTGATTGATTTCTTGCTGACAGGCACATAAATCATGTCCATTCATAATAGCTAATGTCAGACTTAGCCTTGTGCTGACTATGCCTTGGCCATGACACACTTAATGCTGTGTGTGCTCTGTTAGAATGTTAACTTTTTCGAGTACCAATGGCAGTGGCACTGGGGGTAATAGGGGGTGGTACAATTTTGATGGAGGTATCTTGTTTGAGTTAATTTTTATGAGTAGAAATTGTGGTGATCTATAGAATAGATGTGGGAGGAAAAATACCTTTGAGATGTGGAAGGGTACATTAATGAAAGATGTTTTATGATTTTCTCTTTGATATCTTTCTTATGGTTCAGTATTGTACACAAACCGTTTTAATAGCTGAAAAATGGGGAAAAATTCAGAATGTAGTTGCTTTTGTGAAAAATATGTGAGAAATCCATCTTTTTTTTTCTTTTCATACACATACCAGAGAAGGGAAAAAATATTTTTATGCACATTAATACTGACATTTAGGTGCATTATCATTTATAAACAAATCATGATAAAAATTTTCAGGAATGTATCGGTCCATGTGGGATACTGTACGAGCCATATCTCTGCTAAGAAAGCAAAGAGTCCTTCTCAGCATAATGGAATTTTCTAGGCTATAGGAATTGTCTTCATAGGAGAAGCAACCTGTAATTACACTTCAACAGCCACAGGATTAGTTTTTTGTGTAGTTCAGGTCTCGTTATTTTTGTCTTAGATTCTATGTTTTCTCTAGTCTTCCTTCTGTCTTCCCATACAAGTATTTTTTTATTAAATGTTTTAATTTGCTATTCAATTATTGTTCATGATACACTTGATAAATGCATTTGATTTCTGTAGACAAGCAAGATTTACAGCTTACACATGAGTTGGGTTGCCTAAACAGATACACTATCCAATGCATGCTGAAGTCTAAACACAGAAGCTGCCAACTTATTTTAATGAATGCTTTTCATTAAACAAATAAGTTAATGAATCCTAGCAAGTGATGATAGATTAGAAAAAATGATATATACAAGAATCATACAATTGATTGGTGGCGCGGCAGACTAAAGCACTGTTATTAAGTGCTTGCAATTCAGCTGCCTGCAATTACTGCAAGTTCAAATCTCACCAGGCTCAAGGTTGAATCAGCCTTCCATCCTTTCAAAGGTAGGTAAAATGAGGACCCAGATTGTGGGGGAAATAAGCTGACTTTGTATAAATATACAAAAGTATGAAGGCTATTGCTTAACACATTGTAAGCCGCCCTGAGTCTCCGGAGAAGGGCGGCATATAAATCAAATTTTAAAAAAATTAAGATTAAAATTATATATTATAATCTTCCATCCTCCCAGAAGCCCAGGAAATAATACAAGATTTTCCTTCCTTCCTTGAATTTTTCCCAAGTGTCAGTGATTGTCATTTCATTTTATCATAGATTAATGAAATGACTGTCTTGAGGATTGGAAACGATCAAGGAAAAGGGAGAAAAAAAAACCATAAACATTTTACTTGACTCCTTGGTTGGCTACCTCAAATATGAAGGTAATAGTATTCCACATGCTCATAAGACAATGTAAGGAGTTAGGCTATATAAATTGCTTCTCGATGGTTGAGTATGCAAGGTGGGATATAAATATTTTAACAAATGAATAGTTTTGTCATCTTTCTTTGGTGTGAGAGTTCGGTACATCGGTACATTTTCATGGCAATGAGAATTGCACTGGAAAAAATCCAGTTAACGTTAGAGGCAATGTAAGGGGTAGTTGGTTGTCTTTACCTAATGAATATATTTAAGATATTTCCAAGTATGATTCTTTACAATAATGTTTGTTGACTTTTTCTTAAAAAGTGGCCTGTGACCTTCCCTATTAGGGACTGGCTGTTAATTTAAGTAACCTATTTGTAGCTGAAAGTGCTGAATGCTAGATCACACTGTGTTCCAACAGCTTTGAAATGGGGGACATAAACAATATAATTTAAAGAGTTTTTGTTTGTTTTGAAAGAAACACTTTTTTTTTTTTGGTAATCTTTGGTCTACCAGCATCAATGCCAAAATTTCTGTTGACTTTAATAAGAAAGCCATAAAATGTTAGGATCACTGCCTAACATTTATTATCCAAGTGCCTGATACTTCATTTTTGTACAAATGGAATTGTTCAGAAATGAAGTAATCGGACATAATAATAGAGCAATATAATTAATAAGGGCCAAATAAGAATTAGTTACTGGCTATCAATTTAAGCGATTACAGATAATGGAAGATTCCAAAACAGAGTAATCCCAGGACAAAGCCTGAGGGATTACCAGTTTATATAGTTTTGTTAATTTCCTTTCTCCAATACATGTAGGATTCCTTTCAATGAAAGACTTGCCACAGTCTAATAGAGAAGAGGCACAAGTCAGTGGAGGAATATACACTCTGCATGCAGAACATTTTATGTTTTATCCCTTAGGATCATCAGTTAATGGGCGAAGTCTTTTTCTATGAAATTTTGGAGAGTTGTTGCTTAGGCAGTGTAGAAAATATTGAACAGTCTGACTTAATATAACACAGTGTCTTCCTGTGTTCCTAGGGAAGGGAACGGGCACTGCACTCACTATGATAATATTTTCTGAACAAACTTTTCAACTGCTCAGTTAAACTGGAAAAATAGGGAGATACACTTGTAGAACTCTGCTGAGATTGATCTTAAATATGGCTTCGAACCCTGGTCATCCCAATCATTGAGGAGACATGTTTGTTCCCACTCTTTCAGTTACATAATTACACGTTGGGTCTCAGTATTAGGTCAATTACAGCAGTCTCCTCAAAACTGGTTCCCTCCAAATGTGTTGAGAAAGTAATTCTCAGAATTACAAGAGTTTGACAAATATGAATTGAATGTTGTTTCAAAATAATTATGATAAGACTTGGAAAAAAATGTACCATATGTTCAGATGGAGAAAAATATACAATTATCATTGTTGGAAAATTTCTATGATTAAGATAAATGTCGTGTTTGAATGTCAGTCTTGACATCTGATGTACTAGTTAAACAATGGTAGAAAAGACACATCTAAATTTGTGTGCCAGGGGGAAAACCCACAAATTAAATATTTGGCATTACAAGATGCAAAAGAAAGAGGAGGATTGAGATTATCTGATTTTAAACTATATTTTGCAGACTGCTGTTTGGTCTGGATGAAAGAATTGATGTTGCTGAGAAACAGAAGCCTTTTGGCATTAGAAGGGCATAATTTAAGATTTGATGGTAAGATATCTATGATACGGTTAATGTGGGCTTTAAAAATAATTTTGTTAGAAGTGCCAAACTGAGAATATGGGACAGATATAAAGTTGTGCCCAAAAATACTTGCGGCTCTTAGCACAAGAAGCATTTTATAGAAGAGAGATGATTACTAAATGTATACTTACTATGCTATATTAGGATTTTGTCAAGAAGAACGTAGAATAATAACAATAATATATATCTACAGTATCTCTCTCTCTCTCTCTCTCTCTCTCTCTCTCTCTCTCTCTCTCT
>WNWU01000017.1:21507919-21518364 GCA_012654045.1 Ptyas mucosa | reverse complement strand
CCCTCTCTCCCTCCCTCCCTCCCTCCCTCCCTCCCTCCCTCCCTCCCTCTCTCTATCTTGTGTCTAGCTTTGTTCCCAGTCTCCCAATCCATTTTCCCCATTTCTGGTTTCCTAGACTCTTCTATTTTTTGGCTTCTGTCCATGATCTTAAGTTCCAGTGGTGCTTTTGCTTCTCCCCATCAGCTTCATCCCAAGGCAGAGCTATGTTTCATGAATACTATCAAATTGGAACTGTTTCCTCTTTTCTTACCTTTCCTCCTACTAAATCAGGTCAATCAGAAGGACACACCTGTTTGGTAAAATACATGAATAAGAATGAAGGCAAACAGACATGGCAACCATTGAAAATTACAATTTGGCATTGAGGAGAGCAAATGGTTCCCTTGTGCCACGTGACTATTTACACATACCATATTAGACTCCACAGCTTTATAAAATGAGACCTGTAATCTTTGGGTGTTCTTGAGGCTTAGCTGATATTAATATTTCTGAAAGGTCATCAATTCTTAGTAAACAGAGGATTTTATCTTTCATTTTGTAAAAGTGAAAGTCAGGTATGTAAAAATCACTCTTATTTGGGGTAATGCCATTTTGCTTTTAAGTAGATGGGCGTTTGACCACCTGATTTGGTTGTTGGGGGAGACAACAATATTTACAGGAAGCTGAGCTGAAGAGAAAAATATGTCTTTCAATTTTCTATATAAACTCCTCAGATCCCCTCTGCAGAGTTCCAAATTGATCTATTTATTTTCCTCATGTGCTTCAACAAATCCCAGTGGCTTTATATTAACAGCTTGCTGGTTGTCCTGGAATGAAGGAAGAAATGTTGAAATTCTCTATTTGCCTCTTTCAGTACATGCATGGTCTATTGATGATTACAACAAATATGTATTCATTTATATTTTACATTTGGACACTTCAGCACCAACCTTATTTCTGTTACCCAGTCACTCCAATGAAGTCTGGAGATGATCCATGATTGACTGCAAACTCATTGAGCTCAAAACAAAAAGGTTGAAGTATAAAATTACTGATCTGCCCTAGACTGATTGTACAATAACAAAAATCCTGTCTTTGACCATAGAAAAGAGGAATAAAACAAATTGTTTTGGCCCTTTGTCTTCATCCTTATTTCCTGTTGTATGAAACTGCTGAACGGGAGCTGAAAAAGGTGTAAAACACCTTTCCCCTTAATAGGCCTGAAATTCAAGTGGCAGGAGTTTCTGCAAATGAACACGTGAATCATTTACATGCTCTACAAAACCGTAGCATTTCAAAGAAATAAGTAAGTCTCCCATAGCTTTAAGTATACTACAGTTGACCTGGAAATCAATCAGATCATCTCTTGGATGCAGCAAGCCACATATGATCATAGACATAAACATCAGCTTGTCAAGTTCTAGAGGTGCAGATGGGCTATAGTCTAATAATTGTTATCCAAAAAACTCTTTGTATAGCAGGTGAAAATACAAACCAGAAATGTATCCCCAAAGATATCTATTTATCATATTTTTTTCTCCTGTGATGGACAGAGGACCTATATCTGTATCACGCTAAATGTATTTTGCAGAAGTGATGTTCGCTATGATTCTTTCTCAATATGCCCATGGCTACTGTCCCTCTGACAGGCTAGTTATCAAAATGATATTAAGATGCTGTTCTAGAGCCTTGCATTGTGGTTCTGCCATCCGAAACAAAGAACCAAATGCTTAACTCAGAACTACTAGCTGCTATGAATAACTTCATGTATAATTTTAAAGTATAAAATTATACATGAAGTTATAAGTTAAATTTGTATAAAGTATAATTTTGGTGGCTCTTAAATGTCTAGCATTTATTGTTGGTTTGATGTTAATCTTGGAGTTAAACTATGTTCATCTGGATACTGATTGCCAGGTGGGGAAGTGTTTTGTTCTTTTTGTTTTGGCTTGTTGATTGTCTCTTTTGCATTAAGCCAACAATAAAGTAAACAATATCCCAATCAAGGAATTGCCAAAAAAGCCAACAGTAAACAGCCCAACCAAAGAACCTCTAAGATCACCCCCACCAACACTATCAGGCAAGGCACTGGAATATAAACTGAGAGTAAACTCCACTCCTTACTAGCACTGATGATGTTATGCTACCTAGTTTGGGTAATGAAACGTCTGCAAGAAAACAACCAAACTCAGAGAGCACCAAGTACCCCTCATTTCTACCCTGAGTTACAAATATTTTCCTTTATTCATATGACATGTGACCCCTTCCCTGGTTTATACATATGACCACAAAGCTCTGATGGTGCTTGCAAATCAATGAAGTCTTATGTAGAAATTGCCATTGCCAATCTCTTTGAGTATTTTTTTGAATGTCAAGATAAATACTGTGGAGGCTTTCTCTATTGTTTCCAGTTGGATTACCTGTATACTTTTACAAATTGTTCAGTTTAGAATATCTAAAATTAATTGATATGTCCCCACAAAATAATACCTTCTCAATTTTCTTTCAACACTGAGAACAATAGTATGGATTATGATAATATTTTACATTTTGATAAGATTTGATCTATTGTAATTCTGATTCCCAAGCACTAAAACATAAAATATTCAGAGTCTTCAAAAAATAATAACAGTAACAGAAGTGGATGGGACCTTGGAAGTCATCTAGTCCAATCCCCTGCTCACGTAGGAGACCTGTACTAGGGATTCGAACCGCCGAACTACCAACCTTTCTGATCGACAAGCTCAGTGTCTTAGCCACTGAGCCACCTAGTCAGGCTATCTTTCATTTGACTATTTTTATTTAATCGTTTGATTTAATTTGAGGAAATTCCCATTTCCTGTATGGGCAGTTTGCATGTCAGTCTAAACTTTTTACACAAGTCCTGCCCTGCCTATTTTGCTGGGTGAAAGGAATCTTGGATTGAAATTCCCCACTTTTATCCAAAGATTTTGAGACTATTGCGTCCCCATTGTTTGTTTTGACCTTATGCAATTAAATGATGATAAACTTCAGTTGCTTTGAAACTGCAGCATTTGTAATCCCGACGTAGCTACTGTTGCTGAGCAATACTGAGCAGTAGTAATACTGCTGGGAAGTAAAATGGGAGCAGCTGTATCCTGTAATAGGGAAGCTAAACAGAAACCTGAGTCAACCTCTATCACAGTGTAAGCGATTTGGATTTTCTCCAGATATTTGGATTCCATTTGCACAATGATGAGATGATATTTATAGGGTACCTGGTTCCTTCTTTATGAGTTAGAAATTCTCCATGGGCTTAAATAATGCACTGCAATGAGCAAGAAGTACATTGTCTCAGTGCATACTCTTTTTTTAATCCTTTGAAAGAGTCATTTGTCCAGATAGTATCTATAGGAGAAATAGAAGCAAAATCTGATCTGGTGATGCTTGCCAGGCAGCTACACTTTGCTGACAATTGTGTTCGACTGAGGTGTGATTTGTCAACATTTCCTGTTTTGTTTGACTATGTAGTTATGCAGATGGTTTTTAAAATTATTTTATCTTAATAACATTTTTCAGGATTTGTAATATACAGCAGGTGATTTGTGTGTGTGTGTGTGTGTGTGTGTGTGTGTACTCCAGAAAGTGGACATTTTCAGTTCTGTGTTTAAAAAGAGCACATGCTGGAATCAGTGAAATTGATAGCCCAAGGACAGATGTGTAGTTCATTTTTGTTGAAAACCCGCCCCCCCCAATCTTTTAAATACTTGTTGCCTCCTTTATTGTAAAATACAGTCCAACTTGCTTAAATGAATCATCTTTATTCTCTAACAGGAACTACGGCTTAAACGAGAGACTACTTAGTCAAGCAGGAATCCAGAAATGTTTCAGTTTAATTTTCTTGGCAAACCTGGAGAACTTTCTAGACTGAAATGATATTGTATAAACCTGAATGAACAGTCTGGCTAAAATGGAAAGTATTTCTCTCCCTTAGATCTGACCGTCTGGATCAGGGTTTTTTTAAGAGCGGTTGCTGAGTAACATCGTTCAAAAATAATGTTTTTGTTGTCGCCTGATTTGGATGCTCCACAAATACAAAAGCTTGAAATCAGAGGCAAACTGACCTCCCCATGTGTGGCAGTGAAAGCCAAGCATGGGAGTTGTCTTGTCACGTGATCTGGTGGAAAAATGGCTAGTTTGCTACTACTGTGAAATATTTTCTTTAAGTTCCAGGAGTCAATTTTGCAAGGATATAATCACAATCTGTAATAGTAATCTTCAAAGTACTTAATGCTTTGTAATCATAGGTCGTTCTGTTAAGGCCTGCTTCTAAAATCAAAGTACATGTGATCGTAAAGTTGATATAAATGATGATGGATGAAGGAAATGTAATTAGTGATCAATAAAATATTTTCCCTAAATGAATGTTCTTTGCAAAAACATTATTGTGCTATCTAGTTATTTAAAAGAAAAGAGTGCTAAAAGCCATCTGTAACACTGTTTGTCCCCATAAACGGCACCGGCAGACATATGTTCAGCATCATTTTGGGCGCTGTTTCTGTGGCATTGAACCAAGGTAAACACATTCTTTCTGATGTAATTGTTGATGTTAGTTGAATAGAGCAATGCAGTTATAGTTGTGCGGAGCATTTGGATTGAACTTGTTCTTCATAGAGTTGGGACAACTTTCGATATTCACCTGGCAGACCAACTAAAGTACCATGTTTTTACAGTGCTCTCTAACGTTTTGGCTAAAAACACATTATGCATTCAAAATGTTTTCATTTGTCTGGAGAGCATAACAAAGACAAATTACACATGTTATGCATAAGAAAGAACCAAATGTGCAAATGTAGGAGGAATAATATTCATATTTTTAATACAAAAGTTCAGAATAGAATTACTTCGAAGTGGTTTTTTTCAACTTGGAATCTTCCAAATATGTGTGGGGAGAACCATCATTCTCACCCAGTGCAGTTGATATTTGGGGGGGGGGAATTGAGAGTTTAACACAGCCTGGGGGTACCAGTGAGGTATATTCTGCTTCAATGTAATAACATGGTGGTACCCTGCATTCATTTCAGTTAATATGTTTGATTCAAGACAAATGACAAAAATGTGAGCAGTCAAAATAATGTTTTATGTTCTAGATCATTTCCACTTGAATCTTATATTTTTCTTCCCAGGGACTGTAACTAAAATTTTGAAGACAACCACTGGCTCTCTGCCTATAGTGTTTAGTAATCAATATCTAATATTTAATTTTATTTAAATGTATTTAATTACATATCATAATCTAATCTAATATTTAAGTGTATTTAATTACATATCAGTGTAATTAAGGCAATTACACTGGTAAAATACAGGTGGTATTAAGGCAAAATATTGTCCCCTCAACTTTTGACTCTTTCTGAGGGAATGGAAGAATTGTTATTTACACACAGTTGTTACAATTACTAAAATAATGCTGGAGAAACAGTTAATGTTATCTATTATTTTAATACAGGCAGGGATCATATGTTTCATTGTGCAATCATACAGCCTATGTTACTAAAAATAATACTTATTAGATTATTGATAGAAAAAGAAAAATTCTTTGAATTAAGTAACTCAAGTCCCATCTTAGCCGTGAAAGCCATGGCCTACCACTCTTTTTCAGCCCAACCCTTCCTTACAAGGTGGTTGATGTGGGGAAAATAGGAGGAGGATGGTGTGCTGGATGCAAAGTTAATCGTGGTTTTCCATTATGGAAAATGAGAAGTGGTGAGTCTTACTTTCATGTCAGAAATTGAGACTGTTGATATTAAACATTAATGTTGAAGTATCTCCAGTATCCCATGACATCTGAACTTAGGTTATTGGTTTCAGGATGGTTTGAGAACAACCCTGGTCTAAACTGATTGATTTTGAATTCACAAGACATAATTTAAGCACATCATGATTTCCCCTCTTGGGATGTCATGTAGTATGATTAATGTCAGCCAATGAAAATGAAACCTTTTAACTTTGTGCTGGCTACAGAGGAAGAGAGGTAAAGGAACATCTGAGTATAAAATGGGGAGGCATAAAAAGAATGTCTGATCTTCTGAATCAAATTCATTTTACATAAGCAGAAAGAATATTTTTCTGTTTTTGACTAAAGTTTTCCTTGTCCCTAAGAGGACACATTTTTATATCAGGCACATTTTGATTGGTTGCCAGTTTTCTGTGTAGGCTGCACACTATTACAGAAGCGAAGAAGTGTTGGTAGCTTTCTGGCAGTCTTAAATAGTCAGAAAAGCCCTCATTGATTTTATTATAAAAGCACTTGATTTGGATAACCAAAAAGCTGATCAGCTATAATTGTCGGGGGGGAGTGGGAACCTGACATTGTAAAGCAATAACCTTAAATCAGATTTGTAAATTACAAAATTTGTACATGATTTTTTTCTTTCCAAGAATTCCTAATTGCTGTGCTTTGGGGGAGGTAAACTAAAATTTTATAACTAAAATTCTGAATGTTGTTGTGAGAAGACAAGTTTCTGAACAGACATAAACATAATTTAAAACTAATATAGATTTGTTCAGGTGAATTAAATTAAGCACAAACCTCAATCTGAGTTTTCTATTTATAAAAATGAAATCATACCTAAAGGAAAGGATTTTTTTCATTTAATCTTGTAATATTTGATTTACACCAAATAATTAATTTACTCAGTTACTCCACTTGCTGATTTTGCAATAGATTTTAAGAAAACCATGTATGTTATTCAGAAAACAGAGTTATTTGATTATAGATCATATTTGCTTTCTATCTTTTTTTTCCAGCTATCTCGGAGATTCTTTCATTTTGGCCTTATAACAAACATAAAAATTAGTTAAGTTTTTAAAAAACCAGAAATAGCAAATCCAACTATATGATCTTTATGATTGACTTGATGAATGAATCCAGATGTTCTCAATCAAATAATTTATTTCCAATTTCGGCACTATTTTATTCCTTTGATAACAATGAAAATTGAAGAAATCACTGAAAACTTTTCATGTTGTGACTTGTTAAGAATATTACAAAATAAGCCAGTTTTTCTTTTTTGTTTCATCTATTACTATCTCGTGATAAATCTTAATATGAAATTAATCTGCAAAAATGCATTTCCTTATGATCCTCCCTTCATGTTTTCATTCTGTGTGCACCAGATGGTAGGTATTTTTATTAAATGCCACTTGCAGTGACATTTCTCCAATTGTTTTCTTCCTAAATTTTGCATATCAGTCTTTATTAATGGGAAGGAAAAGAGAAATTGCATAAAAAAACTTACTATAAATTTGATTTCAGTTTTAAATTTGTTAACTAGGTTCAGCTGCATGACTTTTTCTTACCCATGAATGTATAAACTGATGTTTTTTTGGAATCCAGTCTTCACTATTACAGTATAACTCTCTTTCATTTCAACACTCATTTCATCTGAGATTGGACTTTCCTTTCACTTCCTGTTGTGGAGATCCACATTTAGCTCCGGCCATCCTACAGGAAACCTGTGCAACAGTGGAATGTCCCACCTGCTGAATGTAATGGGGCTTTATATAGTGCAGCTGTTTAATGAGCCCTCAAGATGGTCATATAGTTTGCCTATCACCTGTTTCCTGATAGTTTGGTGTGAATCAGCTTCATTATCCTTTGTAGGGTTGTGGATAAAAAAAACCCCATACCAACGATGTAGTATAGCTACTTGGTACATATCAAACAACTTACTGTTCTATCATGCATCCGCTTTAGATATAATTGTGCACATTTTGATTGCTATCTGAAGTGCTATCATGAAATAATTATGAGATAATTCTCTTCATACAAACACTCATCAAAGGAGAGCTACCTTCTCAGATTGCTCCTGTTACTACTATAATTCCAATCAAAGGGGGGACATTAAAATCCTGGTTTGCTGGTAGTAAGCGGGTGGAATAAACCTCAAGCCACCTCAGAGAAACATCAGCTTCAGCCTTATATTAAATATTCTTATCTTGTTTCCCATTTCAAACATCCAAAGCTGTAGAGAGTGTAGCCTCTTGGGCTTGATAGATTTTTGGTTATATCTTTGCTTTGTCCTGACTTTTTCAACAAATCACAATCCAGAAACAAGAATGTAGTACATATAGTCTAATGTGCAGCTTTTTGTTTCTCCTCTCCAGCATACGTACTGTCTGTTAGACACGTTCCAACAAAAACAAGACAATCACTGGTGCTGAAACAATGATTGGCATTATGGAGCAGTCTTTGCTGAAGCCTAAACCATGCAACAGAATTATGAATAAGAGCTATCTGAAACTGAATCAGAGTTTGGCAGTGTGTGAACACTTCTTCCTAACCCAAAGCAATCTGCATGTTTGTTTAAATCATCAGATTTACTTTGTCAGTACTGGCCTTTGGTTTGCATTTATGCCTTGTTTTCTAATGGATGAGTTATTACTTTTTTGTGCGACTTCGTGACCATCTTTTTGTTATTTCACGCCTAAATACCCTGTTTACCCCAAAATAAGACATCCCCTGATAATAAGACCAATCGGGCTTTTGAGTGCATGGCAATAAGACCAAGTGCTTATTTCAGGATTCAAAAAAATATAAGACAGGGTCTTATTTTTGGGGAAACACGGTACGTTCTGCTTTTTGCATTCACAGCAATGGGTAAATTGGGCTGTACTAAAGGAAACTGACAAAACTAGTTCTGAATTCATTGGTCTGTGACTGGGCTTTATGAACTGGTCAAAGTCCATCAGTGCCCTGGAGAATTTTAAAGTCTTTCCCCACATTTGTCCTACCCTTGACCTACCAGTATATATCTCTTTATATCCTGAATCCCCTCATGGGATGTTGGGAAGTCTCAGAGACATATTTTGCACAAGTTATGTGTTTCTTTTTCAACTTTATAAATGTCCTACCCCCTGCAAAATAAAGGAAAGGAATCTCGTTTCAGGATACTTTTGCTTGGGTTACTATGGGGGCTTAGTGGAACAATAAAATTCTGGAAATAAAGTAGATTTTGGCTTAAGTAAGGATTCAAGCGGTTTCTGAGAATAAAATATTGTAAGCAAAGAGTGGAACAGCTTAAACAGTTTCTGAAAATAGATTATTGTTTTGAATTGAAAACACTCATTGGAACTTTTGAGCCGTCTTTTTGAAAGTACAAAATTGTTTTCAGAAATTTTACCTATTGGGAGTAAAATAAAGGAATGATAAGTAAATCAAGTTGATCAAATGACTATCACGCCCACTCAACGGTTGTTCCATCAGACTTAATTCTAGCCATCCTTTTCTCCTCCCCTGGGTAACTCTATACCATGAGTGCAGGATACCCAGTTAGCCAGAGAATATTCTTATTCCCCACCCCGGGGTTTGGGATTTTTTTTTTTTATGTTTTTTGAAGCAAGTCTGAGCTTTAGCCTGGTGCAGGAAACTTCAAAAACATCTTTTCTGGAACCATCTTTTTCATTGAAAATCAAAATTACTCAGGTTGGAGTTTTCCAGTGAGATGACATCCCCCCGCCCCTCTACTCCCAGCTGTGCATATGAGGAAAAAATCTACCTGTTTGATTATTATTATTATTATTAGATAATAATTTTAGATTATTATTATTAATAATAATAATCTTATTGTTAATTATTATTAATAATTTTAGATTATTGGCCAAACTATTTAATAATTTTAAATTGTTTTTAATTTTTATATTGTTGGTTTTTTATCTTGGCTGTACACCGCCCTGAGTCCTTCGGGAGAGGGGCAGTATAAAAATTTAATAATAAAAAATAATTAAAAAAATATTATTATTTTGTATTTTAGACTGCTGCTTAAAACGTAGGTACAATATTCATGAAAACATGATAGCCATAAACTGACTGTTCTCCTAATAAAAACAATCAGCTCTAATTGAAGATAGAACAGAATTCTACATTACTTGTATTGATGAACCTTTGTACCAGATCCTGTGGGACATTCTGCATGAACCTTTTGACTGAATTAGATGTAGACTCTTTTCTGAATAGAACTTGATGCTCCCAGCAATTAAATCTTATTTGAGTGAAACAAATTCAGTGGTACTTTGGGGGAACACTTGTAATCTTTTCTTTTTAAAAAGAGCTGTTGTCATAATAAGACTAGCCAGAGCTTTCTTTTTCTGAAATCACAAATCCTATTGATTCCAGCTTTTATTTATGAAAAATTCCCAGTGAGTCCATAATACTTTTTATTACACATGCAAATGTAATATTTTTGCAATTATATAGTATATCATGAGGAAATTGCCTGTAAAATGCATTTTATGGTTTTTCTGAAAGTATTGGTGCTGTAGGGATAAGGATGTCACTGTATCATAACACATAGGACATACGTTATAAAATATAGGCTTACTGAATAGCAAATTTATTGCAGTTGTACATGTTATACATAGATTTAATTCTAACATAACATTTTCTTTATGAAAATATGGTATATATATATATATATATATATATATATATATATATATATATATAT
>WNWU01000017.1:21481281-21502711 GCA_012654045.1 Ptyas mucosa | reverse complement strand
TATATATATATATATATATATATATATATATATATATATATATATATTGTTATGAGTTAGAAAAACAAGTGTTCTTTCCTCCCCGTCTTCCAACCAAAAGCAAAACTTGGCAGGTGTGTAATGTGACTCCTGATAGCAGGATGGCAGATTATGTTCTCCTCTAAAACCATTTCCAAGGGACTTGGCTTCAAAACTGTTATTGCATGTCTGCAGGTGTTTAGTAATGGGATTAATGCAGAACAGAAGGAATGTCTGCAGCTCAAATGCCAAGCAAGCACCAAGGAAAGCCACGTTCATTTTGGAGACCAACCTGGAATGCACAATGATAGGGCTGTTTGCATACACAATGACTGATCTAAGCCTATGTGTGCAAAATTACAGTACTTGTAATTTTCCAGAGAAGACTCTACCCAATCTCAATATCATAACAGCCATGCCATCAAGTGAAGATAGGAGAAGGTTTCAAAATCTTCTGATCCAATTCCAGAAGCAACTTGAGTAATTTCCGTGGAAGTTTTCATATCACTTGTCTTTAAAATCCTAGGTAGATCATAAAAATGTCCTGAATGAATATTGTAAATTCATGGGAACACTGTAATAAGTGTACACTGTTACAAGTGTACAATCATTTTTTTTTTGATTCTGGGATCAAGAGCCTTCATACTCATTGATGTTCTTTTAAATGCTTTAATCATACCACAGATACAGCTTTTCGTGTGATAAAAAAAATTGTATGGTCTCATCAATAAAATCTTTGAATGGAAAGTTCCTTTTAATCCTCTCTGCACTTTTCTCTTTCTTTCTCTAACTTTTTTTCTGTATTTTTTATCCTACAATGGAATTTAATGAAATTTATTTTTTTAAAAAAGTTCCTTTTAATCAAGTATCCAGTAATAGCCATATTTTCAATTGTGTCTGTGCCTAATGTCCATTATAAGCAACAGTATGGAGTTTGTTTTGGTGAACATGAAAATACTTTTTTTGTGTAAATATTGGAAATGTTGGCTTTTAAATAGAAATAATCTAGTACTTTCCAATGTTTAATGGTACTTTTCTGAGAGTTTCATTTAGATTTGATCGATTGGATATCTCTGTGTAATAAGAGAGAAAACTCCAAGAAAAAATGTTGAAATACAAATCACAATAAAATAGCATGAACTGTCATCTTCCATTGTTTCTTAAGAATAGCAGTCATATGATATTCACTCTGCATGGAGGTTGACCAGGAGAACTGGATTCAATATAGAATTCCCATATCATTACAGATTTTATCTATTTGTAGAAATAGGTATTATATGCCTGCAGGGGCATCCATAGCAGGGTTAGAGTTATAACACAAATGATTGACATCCCAGTGCAAGCTCTGCCCTCTAATATATTCTTCAAGAAGAATGAATAATACAGTAAATGAATTCTATATTATACTATATGCTATATTATATTATACTATATATATTGTACTTTATTAAATGAATAATATAGTAACTCACTCAGTTTAAATGGAAGGTGGTTATAACCCAAGTAATTTCTGCTACCTGAGTAATACAGTAATGGCAAACATTTTGCTGGCTTTCTTTTTTTTCATTTAAGTCAGCCAATAATTGTGGAGTGTTACAGGATTTTATAAGTTTTGTATTAAACAGTAAATACACATCCACCAGTCTTCCTACTCCCTCCTCCTGTTCCTGACTAGAGGTCAACTTGCATAAGCATTGTAATATTTTTTTGATTGGGAAGTCACATTATTTCCATTATTTCAATGTCTGAGACTTCATTACTCTAGCCAAACAATAATGCATATGAAAAGAAATGCTAAAATATTCCTCCACTGTTTTCTCATGTTTTGATTGCTATTTGTAGGCCACAAGCAGCCTTAATAGAATAAGAGTTGAAATATGCTAGTTGTAAAGATGTCAAGTGACTTGAAGACTTTAGAAAGAATTACAAATTACATGTTCCACTATTGTGCAGTTTATATGAGTTTTGAGTAAGAAGAATTTCAAGAAGAGCAGGTTACTTCTCAAGTTGGCCTATTGGACTGCTAAGGATGAGGGACACACAATCTCCACTTCCCATTCAACCCCATTCTCACCCTTATTCTTCTAGTTTTGTCTAACTGGTTCTGAGAAGGAACTCATTTGAGTAAACAGTCAGCTCTATATTCAAATCTCTTTATATTGCTGTTCGCCTTCTTTCGACCTGTTTTTTTTTTTAATTTGATTTATATGCCGCCCTTCTCCGGAGACTCAGGGCGGCTTACAGTGCGTTAAGCAATGTTTGATTATCGGCTTTCCCAGCGAGCTGTAACATTGCCTAGTTTCCTATCTTTGCAACAGTTTACAAGTCTCCCAAAGGTTTCACATAACTCCCCAAAGCTGTAAGTGTCACCTGAAAGATTCTCCCTAGTTTTTATCAAGTTTTAATGTGACAGAGGAAAATGATTTGAATGTGATCATGCAATCTATCATTAATTTAATTAAATATACATGCAAAATATCTAGTTTTGAACCTGGCCCTAGTATTCCAAATCTAGCTTGGAGTAAGATTTCTGGTTAATTCTGCTACTCAAAAGTCAAATGTATTCTTACTTAAGAGTTACATTAAGATTCACCAAATTCTCCAACCTTTTCATTTTCTCCTCTTGGAACCAAATATTTGGTAATGGAAAAGGCAGGGGAGGGTGATCACTATCTTTTGGATTAATTTATTTATGATGTACATTGCTACAATTCTCCAAATGCTGTCACATCCATTGCACGTGAAGGGAAAGTTCAATTTGGAGAATTGATATGACTCAGGTGAGTAAGGAATCTTTCCAGGAGATTGGACAAGCAATCTTCTTTTCCTCGGGAGCTTCCATTTTCTTAATCATCCCTTGGAGACCCAGTGATGCTGCTCAGGCCCAGGGCTTTGAGGAAAATGGTGTTTCCATGGAAACATTGGGGGCATTTGAGCATGAACCAAAATGAAAATGAAACTAAAAAGATTATGACCTAAAAATAATACACTATCAATTTTGCATGTTTGTGTGTGTGTGTGTGTGTGTGTGTGTGTGTGTGTGTGAGAGAGAGAGAGAGAGAGAGAGAGAGAGAGAGAGAGAGAGAGAGAGATGGGGTCATTTCTTATTTTGTTTCCTCCTTTTGAATTTTGGATTCCATTTTCCACATTTGAACAAGCTTGTATAGTTCTTTGGATCCCTGTCATTTTCATAACAGTGCCCCCTGCTTCTTTTCTTCAATTAACTTTGAATAAGAAATCTGTAGGCTTATAGTGAAGCCCATAAAGGTAGACTCCGAAATCATTGATGTTTGTCTGTGGATAGAGTCTGATGGTTGTGTTAGTCTCAGAAAAATAAAGACAGTACTATAGATAAAGCATGCCTTCATGGGTATTTAGCCTCGGCCCTTTTGCCATCTGTTGTTGGCTTGTTTTCATTTCTCATGATAGTGGAAACATAATGTCCTGGATAAAAGCTCCCAGTAAAACAATGTGGATATTTTTAGTAGCTGAACTGTACCCATAAACTCCAGAATTGTTTGTTCACATTGGACTTGGTGCACTTTTATAGACAAGATGAGACCAAATGCTGATCTTTTAAAAAGCACACACACACACACACACACACACACACACACACCCCTGGAAGAAAAGCTTTCTAAGTTATCTCAAGAAGAAAATAATAGAGGATTCTTTTTCTTATTCACATAGTGAATGGGAAAATACAATGGAAAATACACAGTTTTCTGCACAATAATAATGTTGGATTGTTGTTTAGAGCTTTTTGGATGCTTGAGTTTTTGTATGTATGTATGAATGTATGTATGTATGTATGTATGTATGTATGTATGTATGTATGTATTTATTTATTTATTTATTTATTGTTAGTTAGGAGCATTAGCTGTGCTTAGGAATGTGCCTATAAATCATTTTTTGAAAACCCAACTGTGCATTTGTTTGCTTTTTCTTTTTCTTTACACACACACACACACACACACACACACACACCTATTAAATAAAGAGAATTGTTGACCAGGAACAGAGATAAGTTCAGGCCTGTAATCTTACAGATTTCATAAAGACTTCAAAATGGAAACTAGGGGGATCTGATTACATTTCATCTGAAAGAAGAAAGCAAATTTATGCCTCTAAGATATAACTTTTAGTTGCACTTTTTCTCTTCTAACTACGAACCAAAAAGTGAGTGTGTTTCCCTTTATCATATAGTCTTTCTTGATAATTGTCCACCTCTTTCTCCATGGATGCAGGCAGAGAGGCTGGCTTTCTCTTGTTTGTATTCCCATTTTCTAAAGTATGCACAGCCTAACCAGTTTTGGCTAACATTCTGATTATCACAATGAAGCAAGTATTCTGTTGCCATTTTTTAAGATGGTCCTATTCTCAAAGGCTTAGAAGTGTGAACTAAGCATCACTTACAGCAACATTAAATTAGAATAGATTTTCCACTTATGGAAATATCATGACAGAAAAAGGCAGCATACATCTTACACTCGTTAAAGTTTACTGTCACATCAAACCTCCAGATAAGCCATATCTCTGGCACAATGTATATAATTTGTTAAATGATGGTGTGCTCTGTTGTTGTTAAAATATGTTTCTCTACATCCTTTTTATAGTCATGGATGCTACTGTAGAAAAAGAAGGAAGCTATGGGTAAGTCCTGATTTTGGACTCTAACTGATAGGCTGCATAATCTGAGATGTTTCCAGATAGGCTGAACTTTTCACGACACTATGGCATTGGCTATGTTAACTGAAATTTTGAAAATTCAAAGTTTCAAACATCTAGCGAGTTCATACCTCTGGTACAGAGATCACTTAGAGGGAGTGCGATGGCTCAGTGGTTTAAAATGCTGAGCTTATTACTTGCCCCAACTCATGTCCAGTGAGCAGTTTGAAAGCATGCAAATGTGAGTAGATAAATATCACTTTGATGGGAAGGTAACAATGTTCCGTGGCTCCCTGGGCTAAGAAATGGAGATAAGCACCATTCCCTAGAGTCAGACCCGACTAGACAGGGGAAACCTTTAGCTTTACCTTTACCGAGCTCAGGATAGCCCTGGACCTCCTCTCCTTTCGCCGCAAACTGAAGACGTGGCTCTTCTGTCAAATAACTTGATTTACTAGGGGTTGCACAAATTGTAATAATTTTAAATATGGTTTTTAAGGGGTTTTTAACTTATTTTGTTATTTTGTGATTTGTATTATTGATTGTTGTTGTAAGCCACCCTGAGTCCTTCGGGAGAATGGCGGCATATAAATCGCAGAAAGAAAGAAAGAAAGAAAGAAAGAAAGAAAGAAAGAAAGAAAGAAAGAAAGAAAGAAAGAAAGAAAGAAAGATCACTTATCATGGGCATGCCATTTCAGTGCTACTACATATTGAATTAAATGTCTCAGCTCTAGGGTTTACTTTCAATTTGGTGATTTAAAAATTGCAATTGATTGATATCTGTTCTTTAGAATCTTTAGGTTTGTGATAGACTATGTACCTCATTGACAATTTAAATGTGAATAAAGTGTATTCTTTGTAATATCAGAATGAATCCAAATGTAGCACATTTTATGTAGAATAACGTTTGGAGGGACTATATAAATGAGAAAATACAGGATATTACGACACAAGTCTCAATTAAAATCCTAAAGAAATGAATATGGTCTTCTAACCTCAACATGGAAAAAAAGCTGGATGCAGAATCACAGCTGATATTACTGATGATGCACAAATACAACTACAATTCCCCAGACTCTCATTTCCATGTCATTTTACACTTTCTATATTATATCTGTATCAGCTGAATTCTTCCATGCAGCTTGTGCTGGTTTCATGCACCTTTCAATTCAAACATTCCATGGTTCACAGGAAATTTATGATTAAAAGATGTTCTAGAGATGAGAAACCTCCTGCCATTAGAAATAAAGATGAACACATGTACAAATCTATTGCAGAATTGCATATACTGTCTGATGCTTCCAGAACTCATTAAAAAAAGGCTGAAAAAAATTACATAAAGATGGCTAACTTTTGTTTTCAATTATATACAATAAAACCCAGAGTGGCATGACATCATTTCAGCTGATGTTGTCAGCTTTAAATATATATATAAAATATTTAATATTTTTAGAGTTCTTTTTTTTAAAAGAATCTTTTTAAAAATAAGGCTAAACAATAGACTATAGTATGTTTAAGTTAAACTTAGTGGAAAAGGAAAAAAACAATAGTTTCATATATTGTGCCAGGGCTCCAGAATTTTTTGAAGCTGATGGGTACATTTAGAATTTTGAGACGAGATGAATTTTGATATACAGGTAGTCCTCGACTTACGACCACAATTGAGCCCAAAATTTATGTTGCTAAGTGAAACAAGGAGCCTGGTTTAGCTCAGCAGACTAAAAGCATAGTGATTAAAACCAGCTGTCTACAATTACTGTAAGTTCGAATCTCACCAGGCTCAAAGTTGATTCAGCCTTCCATCCTTTCTAAGGTGGGTAAAATGAGGACCCAGATTGTGGGGGCAATAAGCTGACTTTGTATAAATATACAAAAGTATGAAGGCTATTGCTTAATGCATTATAAGCTGCCCTGAGTCTCCGGAGAAGGGCGGCATATAAATCATATTTAAAAAAACCCAAAAAACATTTGTTAAGTGAGTTTTGCCCCTGTTTAAGACCTTTTTGCCACAGTTGTTAAGGGAATCATTGCAGATGTTAAGTTAGTAACATGGTTGTTAAATGAATCTGAATTCCCCATTGACTTAGCTTGTCAGAAGCTCACAAAAGTTGACCACATGACCCCGGGACATTGCAATTGTCATAATATGAATCAGTTGCCATGCATCTGAATTTTGATCATGTGACCAAGGCGGTGCTGCAGTGGTCATAAGTGTATAAAATGATCATAAGTCACTTTTTTCAATGCCGTTGTAACTTTGTACAGTCACTAAATGAACTGTTGGAAGTTGAAGACTACCTGTATTTTCAAAATGACTGCTAGTGTAGCCATGGGCATGATCAGTTATAAAGCATTCATTTACCAAAAGGCCAAATCAGTTAAGTTGTTTCTGACTATATTTTCTGACCTTTTACAATGCTTTGGGTCCATTTCTGGAACAAGTGAACATATTCCCAAATAGATGGGACAGCAATCCATTATTATTATTATTATAAAACTTTTATTCATTAAACATGAAACTCAGTCAATTGAACACTTAAAAACATGTCACAAATACGACTGACTGGTGCTAATGGTTGATAGGAGTTGCTGCCAGTGTCCTAGGTATCAACCAAGTACCTTCTTAAGATGTACGATGGTCCAAGTAGCACAGATTTTTTGCAGTTCCGCTGGTGTTATTGCAGGAAGCTGCAATTTGTTGATGTATCTTATAAAATTCTTGGACATGGTACCAAGTGCCCTGATGACAATGGGTATTACTGTTACATGTTTCATCCATAGCCTTGTAGTTTCGATGGCCAGGTCGCGATATTTCATGATTTTTTCCAGTTCTTTTTCTTCGACTCTGGCATCTCCTGGTACCACGATGTCAATAAATTGTACATTTCGGTTTTCAACAACTGTGATATCTGGTGTGTTGTGTTCCAAGTGACGATCCATCTATATTCGAAAGTCCCACAAAATCTTCACCTTCTCATTTTCTATAACTTTTTGCACTTTATGTTCCCATGACTTTTTGGATACAGATTATTATTATTATTATTATTATTATTATTGTTGTTGTTGTTGTTATTTTTTAATCTTTAGTTAGATTCACAGCCTTTGAGGCTGGTTAATAGCTCAGCAGCTCAAGTTCTAACCAAGGACCTAGGAACTGTTAAGGTATCGTTGGAGGATGTAAGCTGTTCCGAGTAAGGTGGTTTTTTGTAGAATCAAAATGTTCAAGTCCGGTAAATTTAGAATTTCTAAATAACGGGGTAGCCCTTTGAGTATTGCTCCAAGGACTCCAATTACAATCGGGACAACACACAATTTCTTTTTCCACAGTTGCTCTACTTCAATTTGCAAGTCCCAGTACTTTGTGATTTTTTCTTGCTGTTTATCTTCAATCCGTGCATCACCAGGTATTGCAATGTCAATGAACCATACTTTTTTCTTTTCAACTATTGTTACGTCAGGTGTGTTGTGGACCAAGTGCCTGTCAGTCTGAATCCTGAAGTCCCACAAGATCTTGAGTTTCTCATTCTCTAAAACTTTCTCAACCTGATGTTCCCAGTGGTTTTTGTTGTACTCAAATCCAAATTTCTGGCACAATTTCCAGTGAATGATCTTAGCAACGCAGTCATGGCGTTGTAGATAGTCAGTTTGTGAAATTTTGCTGCATCCACTGATCAGGTGATTGACTGTCTCATCTTTCTCATTACAGAGGCAGCATTTGCTGCTGCTGCTGTTGTTGTTGTTGTTGTTGTTGTTATGATTATTATTATTATTATTATTATTATTATTATTATTATTGGAGGTATACAATCAGCCAGATGTTTAGATTGGATTTGGCAGTTTTGTCCCTTTATTAAATCCCTCCCAACGACTTGGGATAGGCAGAGTTTGTTTATTATTAAAACTGGGGTGACTCTGAGGCAGGGGAAGATTCTGCCATCATCTTTGCTCCTAATTGTGAGCCTTGTGATGAGGTAAAAGTTCAGAAAACTGGCCTGACAAAATTGTTAACTGAGAGCTGATTTCCTTAGAGAATAGTCTAATGCATTGGGAACTTGTATGGAGGCCTATTTACCTGAAGGGAACAAAAGTATTTTTGGGGGGGAAGCACTTTATTCTTTTATATAAATACTCAGGATTAAACTTTACATAATGTTTTCAAACCAGCTCATCTATTGTACAAATTATTTAATGTCTCTCATGAACTGAAGATCTTTAAGGAACAACAGTTCATGATTTTCTAGTTAAGACACCATTTTATCTGAGGTCTGAGTGAAACATTTTTTAAAACTGCAGCCAGGTTTTTACCTAAATGTTTACCTCAAACATTTAACAAAAAATCAGGGACAGGGGAAAAATTCATTTGCTTTGCCCCAAACATTGCCCCAAATATATATTCAAGTATTAAGCCAAGAAACAAGAAGTAACCAAAATAGAGTTCTTTTCAGTTCTGTGTTGGGGGAAAAAGGGGGGTGGGTTCAACATCCTTTATTTTTTTATTTATTACATTTTTATGCTGCCCATCTCCCCTGTAAGGTGACTCTGTATGGCTGGTTCATGGTTTAATTCCTCAAATCTCCTCTCAGTCATTTTTGGCCATGGCTTTATACATACATATATATATTTTATCTCTTCATAGTCTTGTAGTTCTTTTGACCTTGGGACTCCCCTGGAGTCTTCTCTTGAATCCCATCTCCCTTTGCTCAGAAATTTTTCTTGAATAACACTGAATCCAGAAACAACAACTGAGATGGAGTCATTTTCCAGTGTGGAAAAGCCAAGAATGTGTAAACTGTTTTTGGCTACTGCAGAGGAAGATTATTTCTATGATTAATGCTCCTATAGCGGTCTCCTCTGTTTTACATGATAAGAGGTTTTGAGAATGGACAAGTGGAGGAGACTGCCCTTCTAATTTAGGGCAGATATATCAATGTTTTATAGAACAATCTTATATAGGTTTGCATAAAAGCAAGCTTGCTTATGTTCGGTGGAAGTTATTCCCATGCAAATTTGCATCGCATTACAGTTTCGAGACTTTATTGACTCACACTGATGTTAAAGTATATCTGTTTAAACAGCTCAATAGTAGCAAATTAACGGATCATTTCCGGTTCCGGATGGCAGCAGACGCTGCCTGGGTAAGTTCTTGCCCCAGCGTCTGAATCCCCCCGCCTGGAGGCCCCTCGGGGCCGGGTGCCTTGGTTTTGGGGTATCCGCCATTAAGGGCGGCTCGCCAGGGGTCCCCTGCCTCAATTCCAGGGGCTGGGCGGCCAATGCTGGCGCGCCCGAGGCTCCGGCGAGTGTGGGCGGCACGCAGCGGCCATTCCCAAGGCCGTTCTGTGCCTATGTGCCTGTAGGACCCAGTGTATATCGAAATTAAGGCAGCAGGTAAAGAGGCGATCAGAAGAGGAAGGGATGCAGGCTGGAGAATAAGTAGAAAAGGAGAGACCTTGATTGGTGAAGCGATGAGGTATCCTGCGAGTGAGAGGGGGGACGAAGT
Organism: Ptyas mucosa; assembly: GCA_012654045.1. Classification (NCBI taxonomy): domain Eukaryota; kingdom Metazoa; phylum Chordata; class Lepidosauria; order Squamata; family Colubridae; genus Ptyas; species Ptyas mucosa. The sequence goes on along the minus strand of WNWU01000017.1, from coordinate 21,492,528 downwards.
TTCCCCCTCCCCCTTGTAGCTGGGAAGGGCGCCGTGGCTGACAAGAAAGAGGAGGAAAAAAGAAGGAGATCTCTTACCTCGCTGATTTTTTGTGGAGAATGATGGAGGCGGAACTCGGGAAGGGAGGCTGGAGGCCCCTCTCTTTGTTGGAGAGTCATGGCCGGGGCCTGATTTCCTGCTTCTTTGTACACAATTGATGACATCACCCACCTCTGGTTTCCTGTTTGACCTACTCTACAAGCCGGACTCGTTGCTCCTGTGAGCGCCCTCTGGTGGATCATGAGGAAACAGTGCTGATTTTTAAGAGATTTCTCCTTTCTGGATGCTTGTGCCTACCTGAGGACCTCTCATTCTTTATTATTGCAAGATGGCTAAAGGACAAAGACCAGCTGCAGGTGACATGGAAAAATTTTTGGAGAAATTGGCAAAGTTGGATGAGAAGCTTGTCAAACTTGATAAACTTGATGACCTGCAAAAAGGGCAATTGGAAATAAAATCTGAAATTGTAGTTATGAAAAAAGATTTAATTGCTGTTCAACAGGTGGCAGAGGAGAATAAGAAAAAGGTGGGAGGTTTGGAGGGGGAGGTGCGGGCAATCCAGAAGAGGGAAGAAATGATAGGAAATGTAATTTTAACTTCGCAGCTGGATAGAATGTCTTATTTTCTCAGGTTTCAAAATGTGGAAGAGGTGGACCAGGAAGATCTGCGAGAAGTGATGGTTAAATTGTTGGGCGAATTTACTGAAAGAGATTTGGACTTTATGAGATGGGATATGGATCTAGTTTATAGAGTAAACTCACAATATGCAATTTTACATAGTGTCCCAAGAGAGGTCCACATTAAATTTGTGAGAAGGGAAACGAGAGATGAAATACTGAGAATTCAAAGATCGGGGGCGCTGATATACAGGGGCAAGGAGGTCACCATTCTGAAGCAGATCCCTAGACAGGTACGAGAATTAAGAAGAAATTATTATTTTTTATCAAATAAATTGTACCTTAAGGGAATTGGCTTCAGGTGGTTGATGCCGGAAGGTTTGATGATTTTCTGGGAGGGCAGTAGGAAGAAAATTAATAGTTTGGCGGAGGCTCAGGCCTATCTGGAGCAACATAAGACCCTCCTAGAGGGTGAAGATACAGGAACCGAGGAAGGGGAGGTACTAGATGATCAAGGAACGGGGGTGGGCGAGGCCGTGGCCGTCCGGGAGGAGGGGGGTGCTAAGGCCAGAACCTTGAGATCTAGAACTAAGAAATGACGAAGTGGGAGGAATCTATTACTTTGTGCCTTTTATGATATCTCTTATTTTTGTAAACTTTAATATTACCCTGGATACTGAACTGATATTTTTGTATAAATCCGGTTGTTAAATTTGAAATTTTAATAAGGGAAGATCTGCTGTATATGGAAAAAAGAAAATATATATTATCTTTGTAAAAGGATAATGAAAATTCCACATATTGTAAGCGATAATATTGTTTATTTTTAACCAATAAAAACTTTTATAATAAAAAAAAAATAGTAGCAAATTAAAAACTCCTTGAGTCTGTTTTCATGTATCTTTGTCTTGCAGATTTCCAGTTTAGAATTAGTTACATCCTTACTTGCGGATATTTAATACTGCTAATACAGAAATTATGAATAATTCTCTTTGAATATGGGAAGTTCTAAAATAGTTTTAAATTAGCTTCAGTAATTTGTTTAATTTTTTGGTGAGAGAGGTTTATGAATAGCTTTTCTAAGTAATCAGGTCATATATTATACTTTAGCTAAGGAGATGAAAACTTGTTTGCAATACAGAGTTGTACATATCTTATTACACTGAATAGCACTGTGAAAAGTCCTCTTAATTGATGGAGTTAACAGGCCAAGCATAGCACATTTTATAGCCTATTTGTTTACTGTAGTGAAAAACAGCCACTGCCAACATGTAATAACTTTTAACTTTTTAAAACCATTTAGATGCATTCTGAATCCATCTAATCTTAACTGGTTAGATAATTGTGAGCTAGAAATCTCTTGTGATGGGTGATCTATTTAATGTGTGATTCCAGTTAGTGGGAAAGGATCCCAGTCTCCAAGAGATATCTATTATATATGGATTTACTTTACTTTCTAGATACTTTTTTTCATTATGGCTGATTCTAAATACCTTCAGAATGGTGACAAGCTATGGAAATTAGTATCAGTTGATTGTACCTCAGATTGTTGTGTTTCAAATGTTAAATTCTTGTGAGATGCTTCAGTTTCTGCAAAAACACGGAATATGCATTGAATGTGTACATATTTTTTATTCAATGTACACTGGATGGTAACGTTCTATTATTTATTCTTTTCAAAATAGACTGCTGCATTTGGGTTGAAATGGGGATATAGGTTTATGTAATCTAGATTTAGTTATTTGGTCTAGATCTGAAGAAGTGGTATAAATGAAACGATAGCTCACAACTGAGCACAGACAGCAACCACCATATTGAAGGAAGATCAGATACTGTAAAGTCAAACTTCTGGTCAAGTTTTTGTTCAACAATTAGTCTTATGTTTTGTTATACATTTTTCATTCTGCCTATAACATCTCCAAAGTGAATCCTTAGATATATTGCTTCATAAGACACATTTATTATAGATATGACAATTTTGTCCAATTTTTGAAAATGTGCTATACCCTAATACTTAATCAACAATCACTTTAAGAGGTCAGCAATATGTCATATTGTGTTCAGAAATTGGAATGCAGACATGTAGTTAACTGATGTTCCTTTTCCCCCTTGACTACTCTGGATTTCAATCAGGTCTAAATATGATCGACACAATGTCATTCAAATTCTGTCTTGACCTCACATTCAAAACAAGGCTACGTTCTCTCAACCTTCATTTTAAAGTGCTTCTTGCATTTAAAAATTGATCTAAAATTACCTATTTTATAAATAAATAGTAAGTATCTTCCTCATTTTGCCAAAAAGTTCCCAATTCAGCTTCTATTTAAAACAAAGCGTTCAATAAAAATCGGAAAATCACCTTTAAAATAAGATATAGGACCTGATGTTTTAATCCCAGGACGATGATAATAATAAAGCCTTCTACATAATATACACATCTCTGCAAATTTTCATTAACTGTAATTAGCCAGTAAATGTAACTGCTTTCCCATTTTGTGCCCTAGGTTAAATTATTGTTATTTTTCTCCATGGCAAGTATAGAAGTTTTTGAAACTTACTGTAGAGCATGCAACAAAATTGATAAAATAAAACTGCTGATGGCACTGTAATGAACTCTCATCAAAGCCAGAGCACTAAAATACACAGCCTATTTTTGTTGAGGAAGTCCAAGTTCAGAATGTGTCGGTTTGATTTGCCTTTTTTGTGCAGTAATACCAGACTGTGAACAACATGAATCAAAATAGTATTATTGTATCAGAAGTATTTTCTGTTAAGAGACCACTATGGAGATCTTAGCCATAGCTTTATTTTTCTAACCTGCTTTTCAACCTAATACTATACCAGCTTTAGCATCCCTGCAAGCAGCAAAAGAGAGATAGCGTGGGTGTGCATGTCAATCAAGGATAGTACCTTGGCATTTGGCCAAGGCTAGAAAAAGGGACAAGACCCTGTCTGCATCTCTGAGTTGCTGTTTGGGCTACAAAAATAGGGCTTCAGTAAGTTGGGTCTACTCCACCCTTCTCTCAGAATAGAAATGCAGCCTGGTTGGTCATTGTTATGCCTCATAGGAAGGAAGGAATTGCACTTTAGGATAGACAAGAAGAAGATAAAAGAGATTTTAATTTTAGTTAATTGAAATTATTACATGACTGCAAGGTTATGAGCACTTTGGCAAGCGCACTACAATTAACAGGAGTTTCTCACATGCATATCATGCCAGACTAAACATTACTTTCTTTTCTAGAGCAACTATAAGGGAATACTGTAGATATAATATATCCAGATTTCAGAAAAGCTCTTGATAGAGTGCCCCATGAGATTCTTAACAAAATAAGTCCCAATGATCTGCCATAGCACCGCTTCAGCCTTACTTTGCTTTGATGGCAGCCTGCCATAAAGGAATGGGGAGGAAGGGAGAAATAGGGAAGAGGACGACAGGAACCAGAAGTGCCAATCAGAGACAACAGTCAAATGATCCAAGGACACAGACATGGCAATGTAATGTGACTACCAAAGAGCCTAAAAACTGTAGAATTGTTACCAAAACAACTAATTCAAACTTTATTGGACATTAGCAAGATGACCGGGGAGGGGGGGGCGGCAGGGAAAGGGGGAAAAGTAATGACTTTTTTGTGGGAATCTTCAGATCTAGCTTTCCTTACGCTATAACCACTTGGCTTTAGTAAAAGTATACCTTTCACTGCAAAATAGAGTTGAGGGTCTTTCTTTCCTAAATAACCAAGCTGGGACAAGTCCCGTATATACCTAGATTTCAGGAGAGCTTTTGATAGACTTCCCCATGTTTATTCTTAACAAAATAAAAACAAATGGGCTACAGGTAGTCCATGAGTTATAGACATTATAGTCATTACATGATAAAAATTCAGGCCCATCGGATTTAATACTGTCCCCAACTATAGGCCCCAAGCTGACTTCTGTTATTTTGTTCAATAGGGAAGAGGCAGGAGTCCCAGGCAAGTAAGCAGAAAGTGAGAGCTATGAATGGGGTGGTGGGTGCTGTGGGTGGGTGCTAGGGAGCTGTTAGGCCCAAGCCCTGAGATGACACTGTAAAGTCCAATTGAGTTTAATCCTTTAATGGCTTAACTCTAATGGACAGAATATTGCCAAACAAGTAGACACAAGAACAGTTTTTTCCTGAACGCCATCACTCTGCTAAACAAATAATTCCCTCAACACTGTTAAACTAGTTACTAATTTTGCACTACTATTAATCTTCTCATCTTCTCATCGTTCCCATCACCCATCTCCTCCCACTTATGACTGTATGACTGTAACCTTGTTGCTGGTATCCTTACGATTTATATTGATATTGTTTCCTGATTGCTTATTTTTAACTTATGACTATCATTAAGTGTTGTACCTTATGATTCTTGATGAACATATCTTTTATTTTATGTACACTGAGAGTGTATGCACCAAGACAAATTCCTTGTGTGTCCAATCACACTTGGCCAATAAAAATTCTATTCTATTCTATTCTATTCTATTCTATTCTATTCTATTCTATTCCGGATTTTCCTTTAGGCTAACTAGGCTTCAGCCTAGGGCCTCAAGATCAAGAGGGGCCTTTTATTATCTCTCATGTAATTTACAAACTTAAAAATGGGAGGTGAAAGGGCCTCATAAGTGGAATAGCCTAGGGGCTCTTTTCATCTAAATCTGGCCCTGATTCTATTCTATTCAACTGTAATCTTCTAACCTAACAGATATATTCTGAAAGATTTTAGAGTGTGGCTACCCTGAACCTCTTCCAGTCATTTTAAGTTACAGTCCTTCTTGGTTTTTACAGTGGCCATAACTTTTAGAGGATACTGTATCTGATTACTTGCTGCTCAAGCCACCAAACTCAGTATTTTCTACAGAAATTCTGCAAAGGTGAGCCTTTCGCAGAAAATAGTAAATTGTAGATTGTAGTTACATTTTTTTAATAGTAGGTATGTACATGTTTTCAATATTCCCATATTTACTTAAAATGGTGTTCCTGAATTTCATTAAAAAAAAGGAAATACCAAAATGCTCATTACATACATGCAATTTTCCTAGCAAATCTAAGTGTACCCTTCCACTTTAACAGTAAAGTGTTTACTTTCCAAACAAATGCTGAACTTTGTAAGAAGACTGTGGTTTGATTGATATGGGTCTGAATCTGAGAGAATATAGCTTGCTGCAAAGCCATAGCAGGCTAGAGAAGAAATGATTTCTGAACCAGATTCTTCCTATCATTCTTATGTCTCCTCTGCCCATGATACATCCACAATACAGTACTACAGCTGACAGTGGTAGACTTTCCTTTTTACATGAAATTAGAATTCAGGGGATTCTGAAAAGCCCATTTTGCACTAAAGGAAAATGGCTTTCCTTTGGCTTCATTGCAATCTGGATTGATCTTTTCCTATTTCAGCATCTGAAGGGAACTGTGGCTGTGAATGCTCAGATGATATTTATTAAAAAATGCTCCAGTGGATATAAACTGAACTAGGTTATGTGTATTCCTCCCTTGTTCCATTTTACACACACAATCAACTTATAACGTTTCATTAAGGAAGCTGAGATAAATCAACAAACCACAATTTTTATAAACTATGCCTTCTTCAGAACTTTTGGAAATGAACTTTAAATAGCTTACATACCTCTAGATGAACTATAACAACCATTTGATTAAAATTAATTAATCAGTATTTGACGGTAAGGGGCAGAGAGGGAAAAGAGCAACAATTTTGTGTTAGTTTTCAAAATGCTTGGGATTTATTCTGTCAGTCTTTCTATGATATAAATGCTGACTTTAGGAGGCAATAAGCCCAATGAAGCCTGTAAAATAATCTGAAACAAAAAGAAAAGGTAGTTTGATAGCACTGTGCCATCTACATTTGGTTAACATGTCTTAATTTAAAGTTCTCTTTCATCTTCCTAAAAAGACTTCAGGTTTAAAAATGTGATTAATAAATTATCCAACATAAATCTTATGATAACAATGATAGTCTTTGGAGAATTATGAAGCCACATCTGGAAAACGTATATTACTGCCTGTAAAGAGCATGCTTTGCATTTCACTAATGGACACAGTTAAAGTGGAAATAGTGTGTGATTTTTCATTTCATTGTGTGAGTGTACATCTTTTCCTTCACCTTAACAATCCTTAGTTTATTTCACATTAAAAGACTGTGTTACAAAGATTACAAGAAACTTTTCTGGAAGTAAGTCATCTGTAGCTTTCTGCTGTGGGGCTTTTGTTTTTGGTATTATGAACTTTCACAGCCTTGACAGCAGATGTATACATAGGAATAGAGATGAGCAGATAAATTGTAATAAGCTTCATCTGTTATTATAGCAGCATAAATTAAAGACAATAAAGATTCTAACAAAAAAATCTAACATTTTTTTTAAAAAAGCCAAAGCAAGAAAAATCAGCATCTATAAACATAACCAATTAATGAAGTATTTTTTAAACATAGTTTTAGATTTTCATTTTCATTAGCAGCTATCAGAACAGATATATTTACATATGTTATATATATTTAAGATGAGTAGCTATAATGTTTCTGGAGCAAAGAAACCCAGTTGTGCTTAAGTAATTAGTTAAGTAAAGTAATTTAAGTAATTATTTAAGTAAATAACCCAAGAAAGAGTAATTTAAGCAAAATCCCTTTGTAAATAAAATAAAATAATAATGTCCAAGCAGATGCTTGTAATAAGAAATGAATGCAGAATGAAAAAGAATACACTGAGTTAAAGTAACTCCCCAGATACTTCTTAATTTTGATCACTGATTCATATTACAAACATAGTTGTGATGCTCCTAGTATTATTTGTGTGCCTGTTAGATCATAAATACTGTTATTTGGAAGTGATGCCAGTGGTTGCAAAAAAAAGCCTCTTCCAAATGACTGTGCTTGGGAGCATAACATAAGCAACTAAAATTTGGGGTCTCAAGAGAACCTTCCGGAATTGCCAGCACTTAGACTTCCTTTGTTGGTAGAAAAATCTAGGAGTTGGTATTCAACATATATGTGTGATTTGATTCAAAAACATTGAATTGTCATTTTCATGTAGTAGCAGCAATAGAGTTTCTAGCAGCTTTTCAATATAAGTGGAAGAGATTAGTACAATCTAGAAAAAAAACCCAGACCTTTGATAACCAAAGCTAGGTTTTTTTGGCAACATGGATTAAAAGCATTAAAATATAATTTGTAACAAAGTAGATAATCTGGTATCCTCCAGGAGTTTTGACTTCAGTTCTCTTCAGCCATAATTAGTAGGACAAATGGTATGGGACTATGGGAAATGTGATCCAAACTATCTAGTGCAAACTAGATTTCTCACTCCTGAAATAGTGATACCTATAATGAAAGATATCCTTTGGCGACATATAATTTCCCTTAACCTGAAGCTAGTACTGAGTAGATTTCTAGCTTTGCCAGTGCCAGCTAATGGCATGTAGCAAGCCAGCAAATTTCCTTTTGAAATCATAACAAAAAATTTGAAGTTGAATGACAATGATGAGGAAGAGCAAATTTGATTGACACCTAATAGACTAATACGACTCTCTCAGGCTAGTATCCTTCAGTTATTGGACTTCAATTCTCAGAATACTATATTGACATGGCTAAAAGCAATGTGGACTGATATGTTATATGGATAACATCCAAGAACATCCACATTGTAGCACAAGTTGGAGAAAGCTAGATTAATACACGGATTGGAGCATTTCATGTTTCTTTAATGTGACATTCGTTGATCCCAAAAGGGATTTTAAAAAGCAGTTTAGACATATCATTTGAAAGAAAATATAAAGAAATGCATATTTAAAGAGTAGAATATGCTTTAAAATATCTTTGTTTATATATTTATATATGAAATTTTGTGTAGATATAAAGGAGATGATACGGATGAAGAGTAAAAGCAGACTAATTGTAATTAGAACTTTGGGGACAGGTATTATATTATAATCAAAATGACAATGTATACATACTTTCATCTGAAATACTATGTATGTATGTATGTATGTATGTATGTATGTATGTATGTATGTAGCATACATTATACATTACACTCAAATGCAGCTATCCACTACTGGGGAATAGCATATATTCTGTGTGTAAGAACTAAGTTATTAAAAAGCATGACTGTGAATTCCTACTGAAAAAAATATGTAAGAAATGAAATAGTTATTATAATATTGCATTTATTTGTTTGGGTTGTTGGTCCATAAGAGATTTCAATTGTATGAATTCAATTCTTCTTGGCAATAACAACCAAAAACAATGGAGAAGATTGTTTATTTAACCACACTGAAGAATAATGTAGATATTGCATCCAGAAAAGATGCCCTTGGTGCTGTGCTTAAGGGAACTGTCAAATTTTATTAAGCTGAACATCATCACTATATATATATTAAATATACTAAATTCTACATTTGTAGACAAAGAAAGGATGGCATTAATTTACTTCATATTGCTGAACATTTTAACACATTTTCTTTTGGTCTCCTTCTCTTAGGAGGAATATTGTAATTGAATAAGACTGTAGCTAACTTCAGTAACTTTAAATTGTAGTTTCTTTAGGAAACAGAGTAAGGTGGAAAGAATGGGTAACTCTTTTAGTGAAACTTGCCTAGAATAGTTCAGAAGAGAGTGTGTGCTTGAAGCACCCTGAAGATTGACTGTGTAGTTTTTAACTGTTCAAGGAAGAAGGAAAAGATCCAAAACAATTTTAATTTATTTCATTATCTTCTTCCCATTTTGCTGGAATAAGCCGGGTTTCAGTTCTGCAACAGAAACAAAACATAAGTGTTATGGGAGGTACAGGCATGACAAATATTAGTGGTTTCCTCTCTTTCTTCCCTAGTCATTTTTAAAAGTATAGCATCAATTTCCAAATTACAATCTGCATCACACCCAAACCTCAGCTTTCTCCAGTTTATTATAATACTGCATTGTGACAAATAGAATGAATGCCTTGGGTTTACTTATACCTGGTACCTTAATGAATCATTCAATGAATTACCACACAACCATCTGCAATAGTCCCACAAAAAGCACTTTTACGATACAATGAATGAAAGGGGGGATTTTGTTGATCTGGCTGCCTGCTTGTGCAATATTTTATTTCATCCTTGCTGCTATTATTAGGCTAAATGGATGATTATGTGCCAGCAAATCTACATTGCTTCTTGATGATGACATAGATGTTCTCCAGGAGAATTTGATCAGAAGATATCCGGAAGATATCCAGCACTTCAGTGTTTTCATTGTCAGTTCTAAGGCTGATTGCTATATTTGTTGCTATTAATTTGGTCTAGAATTACTAGAATTTCCGTATCCTTTGCAGTTTCAGCTATCACATATATGTCCTTCTTTGGTTACATTAGAGTAGATGAAGCAAATCAGGATAATGGAAAGTTTGAATTAATAAATGTATTTCCTTGACTTTCTTTGTTTGGACCTGTTAGGAATATTCTGGATAGTCAGGCCAAGGAAATAATGAAGAAATATACAAACTGCTTAAAAAAATATGCAGGTTTACCTAAGAGTTATGAATTATTAATAACTGATAAGGAGTAGCATCCATGTGCAACTTCATAACCGCATCTATCTCTTGCAAGTAAATTAGAAACAAAAGTCAAAGATATATAGAATAAGACTTTAAACAATACTGTTTCTTTGAAAACTTTGGAACCTAGCGCTTTATCTGATCCGGGTATGGGCGAGGTGTTTTCCTGAGCCTGTGATCATGAACATAAGGTTTTGAGTGAATTTGTATGTTCTATCATTAGAGTCTTGATCTATGGCTTATAGAAACAGCTTTGTCCTAATTTGGGAGCGGTATGTACATCTTCTCTATCAATGCTTGCAATCTTTCCCCATATTTCAGAGGAGTTATAATGCTATAGTTATAGCATTATAATATAATAGTTAACATAATATAATAGTTATAATTCTGGGTTTTATTATTTATTAGTTAATTTGGTTTTAAAATGGGATTTTGTTGTACATGTTTTTAACTTGTGTTCGCTGCCCTGAGTCCTTCTGGAGAAGGGCGGCATATAAATACAAGAAAGGAAGGAAGGAAGGAAGGAAGGAAGGAAGGAAGGAAGGAAGGAAGGAAGGAAGGAAGGAAGGAAGGAAAGAAAGAAAGAAAGAAAGCTAGCTATTAATAGATTATATTATTTATTTATTTATTATTGCGATTTATATGCCGCCTTTCTCCTTGGGGACTCAAGGCGGCTTACAAAATGACATTTTCCAATACAAATCACAATGAAATAAAAATTAAAATCAGCAACCCTATTAAAACGATTTAAAATTATAACAGTGTACCCCCAAACGGATCAGTTGAGTTGACGGAAGAGCCATGCCTTCAGCTCGCGACGGAAGGAAAGAAGGTATATGTGTATATATGTGTATATATGTGTGTGTGTGTGTGTGTGTGTGTGTATGTATATATATGTGTGTGTGTGTGTGTGTGTGTGTGTATATGTTTTCTGAGGTTTTCGCGGGTGTTTGTATGTAGGTCTTTGGTTATTCGGGTTTTCTCCCGCGTAAAATTGGAAGTGTCTTGGCGACGTTTCGAC
>WNWU01000017.1:21460511-21479769 GCA_012654045.1 Ptyas mucosa | reverse complement strand
GAATGGAATGGAATGGAATGGAATGGAATGGAATGGAATGGAATGGAATGGAATGGAATAGAATAGAATAGAATAGAATAGAATAGAATAGAATAGAATAGAATAGAATAGAATAGAATAGAATAGAATAGAATAGAATAGAATAGAATTTTTATTGGCCAAGTGTGATTGGACGCACAAGGAATTTGTCTTGGTACATACACTCTCAGTGTACATAAAAGAAAAGATGCTATAATATAGATAATATTCATAATTCATTATAAACCATTTAGGAGATGTCATGTTTTTCGTCTGTTTTAAAATTTTATTTTAGGAGAAATAATCTGTAGTAGTAACCTCCAAAGGTATGGGATTTTCATAGCATCTGCCATGAAAGCAGGGCTGAAGAGCTCTACTTCTCTTGTAGAGATTTGAAACTTGGCTTCACTCCTCTTTCAACTCTTCCATCTGAAGGTCAGGAATCCAGGAAGAGTGGTGGGGGATGCAGACACTATCCCATTCTCCACCTTGTTTGAAGCTTTCCATGTTTTTACAAAACAAAGAAAGCTCGGAGGGGTTGTGACAATTGACTCAAAATCACCCAGTAAGCTTCATAATTGAATAGAAGTTTTACTCCAGCTCTCTCTGTGTTGTATACTTCAACCATTACGGTGCACTGGCATTGTAAAGTGCTATGGTAATAGAAATAGTCCAGGTTTGACTCCAAATCAAGATGCATTAAGAGCAGATGGCAAATATGAAAAAAAGTCTGGCTGTACCCTTAGCAATTTCCCCTGTGGCTAAACAGTCAGGACCATCTCCAGAATCACTTCCTGGACTTCCAAAGAATTCCCTTATAGCGTAGGGCAGAATTATATATTTTGTATAACTTTTTCTGAGCTCTAACGTCAGTCTAATGACTCAGATAGAATGAAGGACAGTTTTTAATCAGCAATTTTGAAATAAGGTTCAACAGAGAAAGATGCCATCGGGGTCAGGTAGCAAATTTTCATGATACAATATATTATATATTTTATTTATTTGTATCCCACCTTTTTATTTTTACAAATAACTCAACACGGGGAACATACCTAATACTCCTTCCTCTTCCTGTTTACCCACAACAATATCCCTGCAAAGTAGTTTGGGCTGAGAAAGAGTGACTGGCCCAGGGTTACCCAGCTGACTTTCATGGCTAAGGCAGAACTCAGATCTTCTGTTTTCTAGCTTGGTGCCTTAATCATTCGACCAAACTGGCTCTGTATGACATGACAGGATAATACATTTTTTAAAATAGATACTTGCCCACTAGCAGTTCCTGATGCTGTTATATATGCTCTGCAATAAAAAAGGCCTAATTTTATGATTGGGGAAGAATTTCTTTGGCATTCACACATGTTGTGTATTACTTACTGATTCTTAAAAAGCGGCTAACTTGTCTCCTTAGGCAAATATCACAACGTTGTATTGACCCAAAATGTAGTCTGATTCTTTAATGTTTCCCCTAAAAGGGAGGCAGAAACTCAGCCCCCCCCCTCCTTTGTTAATGGGCCATTAAGGCCTGAGCCAGTCCATTCTACATAACAAAGATCTACCTCCTTCAGGCAGAGCCATTTAATTGTCCTTCATTGCATCACTCAACAAGATTCAACCAAACGTAACACACAGACAACCTATAAAGCTAGCCATGACATCTGACAGCAACCAATTAGGATACTCTTCCTGTGCCCCAAGAAGTTCAAAGCCAGAGAGGGTATAAAACCCAGGGACTCTCAGCATCTCTTCCCTTTTTTCGCCCAAAATCTCCAAGGCATGTGATCCTGTTCATCAATAAACCTTCTTTCCAGGCAACTTCCATGAATCCAATGTCTTTTTCCACACTTGGAACTGAACTCAGAAGGATATTTCTTCCAACACTATCCTACTTACTATCTGGCAAAAAGACTGTACTTTATTTCAGATACTCAGTTGCTGCAATACCAAGAGAGAAATAGCCATCATTCCTGGATATTATCTTCTTGGATCAGGAATTGACAATCTCATCTCTCTCAGGAAATAGAGTCAATATGTGTTTATAGCCTGTTATGCATTGGAATGATGATCCAGTCCTGTTGTGCAATAAGGTTTTGTTGGAACAAACTATCCCCCAAAGTATACTAATGTTTTATTTAATAATTAAATAAATTATTATTGAACTATTTTTAAAACACTATCTGAATCTGTGATTCCAATACTCTCCCCCACACCCTGTACAATAAGATGGTTTTATAGCAAGTGATCCTCCATTATTTTAGTAATCACGGTTTTTTTGGTGGTGTTACTTGTATTTCAAAACAAAATCCATGTTGACAACAACAAAAAGAGAACATTGAAACTTTATTTACATTCAAAATCAAATCAGAACTGAACTCTGAAGCTCTGAAAAGTTTGGGATAAACTTTTTTTTGGGGGGGGTTGTTATTTTTCTTATGCTTCCACTCTCCCCTTAAGGCTGGCATTATAATTTCACAAAGAAATGTTTCTGGCTTGGATCCTGAAAGTCAAGAGCCCAGAAGGAATCTCCATGCCTGTTTTTAGGAAGATGTCAGCCCATTTCAAAGCTCTGGAGGACTCAATGTATCTGAGCATCTAACATGATATCAGGGCTGTTTTAAAAGCAGTTTTCTGAGCACAAGCAATCTGTATGATTAGGACTACACAACTCATGGGTAAAGGGCTACATTGTTAAATAAAAGTTAATTGTGTGCTGATCAGTTGTGCGGTGCAGGTTTTGGAGGTGTCCAGCAGCATGTTTTCTGGGGTAGTAGCAGATCCTTCCTGGTGGGTGGTGCTTTTGGTGGCAATGGATTTACTGAGTTTTTAAAAAAATGTTTGTGGGTCACACAAAGCTACTTGGTGAGCCTTAGGTGACTTTTGTTTTGCAAGCCTGTGATAGACCATGATTACGTTATCCAGTAAAACGTAGCTATTCAGCTGATCTTGATGCTGGATTTTGTCAGATAGCAAGAGGTCTTACAAACTAAGATTCCCCCCACTCCACCTTGCTAAGGTTTTTTCCCCCTCATAAAGTTAAATAAAATGGCAATTCAAAAAACAGACTTTGAAAATATTTTGTATAGTCTCAGTGGTATTTCAGGAATTAATAAGCAGATCTCTGGAATAACTTTGCACATCACAGATTTCGGCTTTGCTGTTACGTTCCAACGGTTCAGATTTATTTAAACAAATGTTGCACCTGTACAGCTAGCAACTTTTAGTGCCCAAGGTAAATGGGGTTGCCCCAAAGGAAGCAGGCCTTATAAATCACTTGAATGTGCATGCTGTGGCAACCAGCAGATGAGGGGACCTAGCATACTTAATTTTACTTAAAATGAAATAGTATTGCCCACCCACATGAAGAGCAGTAAAAACAGCCCAGCTTTAAACTGCATTAAAAGTTCAAAGTAAATGATTTTGGGCACAAGCCAGAACCAGCCAAGTGACTTGAAACCTTGAGTTTAAGACAAATATAAGAATGTGCTCAGATCTTCTTCTAAAATTAATGAGACTTACAAGTAATTAGATAAAACTGGATTGTGTCCATTAGATATAAAGGAAAGAATTCTATTTTAGTGGTAAAGGATATAATTTGTGTACCACAGATCCAAATTCCATAGTTTCTAGATGGGACTGAGAAAGGCAGTACAATATTGAAAGAGATGGACTGATTACGTATTTTGTTTGGTTAGGAATTTTCCCCAGTAACATTTGCTGGATCTTCTTTGTGGAGTTTGTAAATGCATTTCTGCATAATAGGGTAAATCATTGTAAATAATCCAGAATAGACCATAGTCAATAAAGAAGGGATGTAGTTTGGGATATAATTTTTAATAGCATAGAAAACTGTCACTTTCTATAAAAACTTCACACGTATAGTTTTATGTGTATAAATTTAGAAATAAATGTAGATTCCAATGGGACACATGAAAAAACAAATGAATATAGGAGTAGACCTTTAATCATCAGTTATTTGATTGCACTTATCACAATTGGAGAACTTTGTGGTAAAGGGATTCAGGTGTTGGATTAGAACAAAGTTAAACCAAGTTTAAAAGTCATAGAAGCTTGTTGGATACTTTCAATCCACTACCTCACAAGGTTGTTATGTGAGGGAAAGTGCTGCTGCTTTGAGCTCTTGGAGGTAAAATGGAATATAAATCTATTAACTGATGTTTTTTTTTATGCAGGTGCTGGTTTTCATGTTTAGATATTCTGTAAAAATCCAGTTTCTTGTCACTTAGGAGGCATTCATTTACCAATTATAGCCAAGATTTATTCTGAGTTAAACAGATTCTCTTGCCCAGAGCAGGGACACTTTTACATTCTCAAGCACAATAAATAAGGTTAAGGACAAGAAATTGTTCTGATAAAAAGTAGGGCTCAGAATTAAGGAACTATTTTAAATGAAATTTATGTGGTAGATGATGGACGAGACTAACTAAAAAACCATAAATATTAGATCAGGAAAAAAACCCAAGCGTAATACAAGTTATGCCAACAACACTACCATATATTCAATCCTGGAGTGATTTTTTAAAAAAAAAACAGTTATACTATGCTTATATGTGTGGAGAACATACAGAGTTAGACATCCCTGAAGGAATAAAAATGGCATTATGGTGAAGATCGGCAGATCCTGCTCCATGATTTTTTTCCGGAGAAAGAAGAGATCATGAGATCACCCATATGTACTCTGGACAGCTACTCCTCAAGAGTAGACTGCACATACCAAGATTTTTGGAGTTGGCTGATGAGTCAAGAAGCTGGGAGTCAAGTGATTCCAACTAAGCTTACAGTTGTATGCTTTTAAACTATTACAATTGTAATATAGCCTATATGGACAAAGATTGGCCATGCCTCATTTCTTAATCCCTTTTGGAATTTTTCACTGCAGTTTAAATACTAAGAACTTTTGGAATAGCAAGTTTTATGACATTCATGGGGTGATTTTGTTTCAATCCTTAGCAAAAGAAGTTTTAAGTATGAGTTTAAGGATATAGAAAACTCTTTTCAGGGGAATACATTGTAAAAGTGATTAGACTGTTTCTTTCAGAAATTTATGAATGGATAAAGGCTTCAGATAGATTTGAACTAAGGTTTTGAAATAAATTGTAAGAATCCTTCTTGTGGAAAACAGCTGTTGTTTTGAATTTGGAAAAGAACATGATAGGATGGGATTTAAAGATTAATCAATGAGAAGAATCCAGGAGGAACTAAAGATTACAATTAAAGGAAAAGAACGGTTAAATCTGACTTGCTAACACAAGATAGAGCAAAACACTGGGTGTATTGAAGGTCATTTGTGAACAATGGGCCCAGAAGTTAATTTTAAGAGTGTCTGCCATTATAGATAGACTGTGTAAATGATGTTATGAAAGAGGAATAAGTTTTACCAGACAACATTGAAAATGATTTGAATTTGGATTTTAAAATGCCCATTTCAAAAATGGTCTGAAAAAGATGTTATATTGGTTATACAAATGAAACTATCAGAAGTCTCATTAATAAAAAGGAATATACAAATAATAAGCCAGAATAGTGACTTGGATAACTTTCTTATATTGGATTTACAAAATAGATCTGTTAAACTTTAAGGGATTTGTGAGACAGGACAGAAAAAAACAGAAAAGAAATCAAGTTCTAGGATATTATTTAGAGAGATTAAAGATCAAGATGGTTAAACATGAAGGGAAGGAATATATAAAATTGGTTTATTTGATCAAGATTAAAATAGATATGTTGCTACCTCTGGTAACCTTTAATGGATTTTTGTTGACCAAGATAGAATGATGAGACTTTAAAGTTTTGTTTATAGGTAAGAGATAAGATGTAGGAAGAAGAGATTATTTGTTGCATTTTAAGAGAAAGTGATATGTTTCTAAAATTGTTTTATATTTATTGTGATGAAGTGGGAAGTTACTTATTTCTTTGTCTTTATTCTTATTTATTTTTCTTTTCTGCATTTTTTTTCCTTTTTATTCTTTTCTTTTTTTTAGTTTACATTAGCTTTTATCTTTTTCATTGTAACGTTTAATAAACCTCATATAGTACACTATGCAACTTTATGCATGTGAAAGAGTAAGAGTAATATGTTTCCAATAGTAATAAGTATTTCAATAATAATAATAATAATAATAATAATAATAATAATAATAATAAGTTTCAAATCCACCACCCTGACTTCTTAAGGTAGGCTAAGAGATTTTATTTACATCTTCTTTCTCTTCCTCCTGATCCTCCAGAGGAGGAACAGTCTCCCTCTTAATAGATACCACCTCAAATCCAGATCATTTTCTTACATACACAGATAACATGTATTAACCTCTGGCATTTTTTCCCCAGTCTTTCTTTTCCAGTCTTACCTTTGGAGGAGGAGGAAGCATAATCAGCCATGAGTCTCTGGTAATAGTCATCCACTAAAAACCAGTGTGTTTGCTGATGGATGTTTGCTTTGTTATTCATTCTATTTTCATGTATGCATTCACAAATTTTATTGCCACATAAAAAATGTGTAAACTGATGCTGAGTATCATTCTTTGGAAAAGTCTGTATCCAATGCAAGCTGCAAAAGATTTTTTCCCCCGTTTATCATTTCCAACTTGAACTTTCTGAGCATACTATGTACAGAAAAGCATTCTATTTGGCTTATTCCTTTTCCTCAATGCTCTTCTTCTTTTCACCAAGGAATCATATTTTTGATTGATTGCACTGCCACAATTCTGTTTTTATTTCTAGCATTCCATCTTATTCCATTGTTTATTCCCCAAACACCCATTGACTGACCCACCTGTTGTATACCGAAAGAGTCAAGGCTGATGAAGACCAGTTGCATATAGCTTCTCAAAAGACGCAAATTACAGGGCCATTATGAGGCTGTGGGGTGAAAATCCTTAAGTAAACACTGGGTGTAAGTCAAGGAACGGGACTCCTAACGTTAGCAAGTTTTTCACCTTTAGGTAATGGATAACCCGACGTGTGACTCTAGAGTGTTACTCTTATGAACTAATAATGGGGAGGAAGCAAAGATCATACTTGGATTTTAGTATAGCCAAGAGTGAGGGCATGGATATTATTAAAGGAGTACAAACAGAAAGGGCAGGCTCAATCTAGAAGTTATGCCTAAGGATTTAAATTCAGTTTCCTGTAGAAGTATGGAGTATCTGCCAAGAGAGAAATTGGTTTCCACGGCAACAAGTATAAAGAGTAATCACATATCCCTGAGAGTAAAAGTATGTAACAGTAGTGTAGTTGATAGTCTTCAGTATGCCTTTGTGCAGATATCCAAGGTATTTGTATTGGAATCTGTGGTCACAATGATACATACAGTATGTATCCTTCCTTCCTTCCTTCCTTCCTTCCTTCCTTCCTTCCTTCCTTCCTTCCTTCCTTCCTTCCTTCCTTCCTTCCTTCCTCCCTTCCATCCATCCTTCCTTCCTTCCTTCCTTCTTCCCTCCCTTCCCTTCCCTTCTCTTCCCTTCCCTTCCCTTCCCTTCCCTTCCCTTCCCTTCCCTTCCCTTCCCTTCCCTTCCTCCCTTCCTCTTTTGAAAAGATAGGTCTCATTCTGCTCTACATGTCTCAAAAGTCATCTTGCTTGAATCAGATACTTAATTGACAGAACACAGCACATTCCTCTAATGATCTTCTAGCAATTCAAGGCATTGGATTATTTAATAAAGAGACCCTCCCCAAGTTTCCCCCCATTTCATTTTAGCTAGTGACTTGCCTCCATTTTGGACTTGTGCATCTCTCATTTTGCTAGGAATTGGTGTATGCAACTTTGACAGATTATATTCTGTTAGAATATCACTGTCAGATTATACTCTGATGGTAATTTAATATTAATTGTAGGATAAAATACTTAATGTGTGCATTCCTCTTTCCTGAGATCTAAGTCCCAGATTTTGGTGTGAATATTAATAATTAAACCAGTGACAGGAGACTAGGCTTGTAGGGAGGAAATAATAGTAGTCAGCCATTTTAGGCCTTTCTAATAAAAAGGATTTATATATATAGTTATTGGACTTAGTTAACTTACTACAGACACTATAAACTTTTATCAGTGGAGGGCCACATTATCACAAGCAGATAAGTGTCTGGACCTTGCAGGCCTACTATGGCTGGATCTTAAATAAGCACTGGCTGGGGCCACAGTCAGAAATAGTGAAGCCAATCCTTCCCTTTCTTTTTGTTCTCCCTTCCCTCCATATTGTCTTCCCTAGCAGGCATGGAAGTCAGAAGTCAGAACCCATCATTTGCAATACACCTTGGGAATGTAGTGAAGAGCTGCATACCATTATGCAACAAATCACATGTGATCCTCGGGTTCCAAGGCATACCTATGCTCTAGAATGTGTCCCTATCCCATCAAAAGTAGGTATTGCTAATGAATAATTTGAGATGATTTATTATGTTTGAATTTGAGTTTATTGTATTGGTATGTCTGTCTGTCTGTCTGTCTATCTATCATCATCATCATCATCATCATCATCATCATCATCATCATCTTTGTTCAGTTGCTTTTCCAAAACTCTGTTAATAATTGACAGAAAATTGTATAAACAAACAGATAATTTGATATTCAATTACTGCCCAGATTCAAAACTCTCTCGCTCCAGAAGCAGATCTAAGCTGGGTGTCTCCAGGCCATTATCTGAAGAGAAATGAAGCTAATAAAGAATGGGTACTATTAATTTCAAACCCTTCCCCAATCTGGAATCCAGATTTCTTCTGCACAATTACAAACTGACATCAAGCAAAAGATTGTGGGATCCTTTTGTTTCTAGCCAAACATAAAAAGTTTCTTGAAGCGCTAGCTGGGAGTGAAGCTGTACTCTCCATGATTCAGATTTGGCAAATGGCTAAACATTTAGGTGCCAAAAAGACCAGATATTTCTGGCCAAGAAGAAATTGTCAAACATGTAGTCCTTTTTTCGGTTAATACCAGCTTTTTCCTTTGCATCCCCCCTTCCCCATCTGTTCTAAGAAAAAAAAAGTTAGAATGATCTAAGCAAGCAGAACATAACAGGTATGGAATCGTCTGCTATAATCATGGAAACGAAAATTCTATTTGTGATAACTAATTATTTATTTTTCCTGTCAACTAAATGCTGACATTGGTTGAATACTGTTGTAGAGCTGCCCTGTCTCTTATGTGTGCTATGGGTGTGTATGTGTTACAGTTGTTTGGCTCTGGAGCAAGCGGCATCTGTTAGCAATGTAGAAAAAATGTAAGCATAAAATATGTTTTTTCTCTCATAACACTTAAAAGTCTGGGCCACTAAAAGGTGAATATTTTCACTAGACCTCTCCCAAATACTCTAATTTATAATCACTGAACAAGTGACTCTGTAAAACAGATACAAAATTATGGTTGGAAACAGGGAAGTCCTAATGCTTGCCAGATGATATTTCTGCACGTTTATATGCTCAGAATTCAGACCATTGACCCTTGTTACCTTTCTCTGCATCACAAGATGGAAGGGTACAATACAATTATTTCACTGTTAAATATACCAAGTGGGTTTGAATGAATATCTTGGACTTTTGATCTCAGGTTATACCTGTGATACTTACTGAAAATATGGGTCAGAGGCAACATCTCTATAAAATAGTGGTAGAGAACCTATTGCCCTCCAGATGTTGCTCATCTCTTAGCAGTCCCAACCAATACAGTCCACATATTAACATATGAAATTCTCTGGCACTAATATAGAAGAAGAAGAAAAAAAAGCAAATCTTAGGTTTGCTGAATCTATGTTACTTTTCACTAGATTCCCAAAACTGCTAGGCAAAATCAGCTGCAAAAAATTGCTCAAAAAAAGAAGACATGGAATTGGAGATCAACATCTTAGATGTATTTGCTCATTTGTCTTAAGTCTTTCTTAATTGCAAGAGGGAGTAGGATTTTTAATGTCTTTATTATTTAACTATTGGGAATTGAAATATTCGCTAATTGCTCAGAATGTTCTGCCATTATCTCCCCCTACTTCTTATACCTGATATAAAATACTAATGGTAATAATATACATTGCAACTCCCATATAAATTTAATAAATTGTTACAAGCCATTCCTGTTAACATCCTGGACAATGGAAGTGCATAACTTGATACTCCAAGGTCCATGGCCCATGAAGGCCTTTTGTGAAGCCATTGGAGATCTTCAAAAGTTATTACTGAATTTTATTTTTAATGGCACAATAATGGGATACATACATGACTGGAACTCAATCCTATTAAGCTACATTTCATTTTAATTACATTTAGATGAAATGAAATTTAGCTTTATCTCTGCCCCCTACTTTTCAATGTACAATTATAATTCAGAGAGCCAGTTTTGTTTAGTACTTAAGGAACCAGGCTAGAAAGTGAGACATCATGAGTTCAAGTCGCATCTTAGCTATGAAAGCCAGCCTGCTGTGTCAGGCCAAGTTGCCTCACAGGGTTGTCATGTGGGAAATAAGAGGAGGATCTTGTGTTGGATATGTTCACCATCTTGAGTTAGTTGTAAAGATAATAAAGGCAGAATACAAATCAACCAATCATCAATCAATCAATCAAATTCAAAAGAAAGCATGGCTTTGTATGCCTGCTGTACAAAGTAGAGTACATATGATTTGGAGTGTAGAATTTCAGATAAGATAGCTTTATTTTGGAATAACGAACTGACTGTAGTTGTCTTCATGGGTCAAATTAAGACTTTCTCTCCTATTCTGCTAAGGAGGTTTCAGATGTTGTAGAGCACATAAGAGAAGGATTAGACAATGGAATCAGAGAAAAGAGCAGATGGCACTAATTTATATTCTGGTTTAGATCCCATGTTATAAATTATGTATTGTATATTACACTACCTTTCTGTTAAATTAGAGTATTAGTTCATTGTTCATGAAAAGAAAATGTAAAATCGGCAGTTCAGTAAAATACATCATAAACCAGATGAGTAGATAAACAAAGTATTGAATTAAAGGCTACAAGATGTTAGAACACCTTTCCCCAGCTTCTACGGTATCTTCTTTGCTTTGTGTTTTCAGGCCTATGGAGGTTTTGAGGCCTATGGAAGAGACAAGTCTAGTGTCACTGTGATGAATTTTTGGGGTAATGTTAGGAGGGCCAAACTATTATTTGGGGTGAGGTTAATAAGAAATGGGGGGGACCCCAATTTCAGTGGCCTCTTTCTCTTTGTTCTTCTACCAACCTCTATCAAGCATCAAGTTGTGCAAAGGGCAGAACTATCTCAGGTGACACTTCTGGCATTATGAGGCTTTTAAATTAATCCCATTTACATGGTTTTAGCTGTACAAAAGGCCCTCTCTTCTATACATGCTTAGTATCTAGTAAGTCCTATTAAATGTATTACAAGACTTATTTCTGAGCACTCCACTGCTTGGTTTTCTTTTTGTATCTTTATTTCAGAAAGAAAAAGGAAATAGAATACACACACACACATTCAGTAGTGGCTGAATTCCAATTATGGAAACTTTTTGGGAAAAGTATATTTTTGAGGTTTGATGGCTAATAACACCATTTTTTGGGGGGGAGTTTCAAGATAATCATATTCCACTGCTGGAATGGCCTGGGAATAGCCCAGACTTTAACCCAATTGAAAATCTATGGAGCCAACCAAAGAAACTTGTTAGTCAGAAGCGACCCAGCAATAAAACCCAGTTAATAGAAGCAATCATTCAATCTTGGTTTCACATTATAACAGCTGCAGAACTAAAAGACTTGGTTCACTCGATGGGAAGAGGTTGTAAAGCCGTAATTCATGCTAAAGGTTACCCAACTAAGTATTAACTGACGTGGTAATTTTTGTATATTTTGTTTTTTCTACGTGTTTAACTTTTCTTCTTTATACTGTAACTGCTATTCTAATAGCAAATCCTTCATAAAAGTTATTGCATTACATTCTTGATTAAATTATCTTTCCATTGATATATAATTTCATGGTACTACAATTTTGGTACAATTTTGTAGTACCATAAAAACCACAATTTTGGCCACTACTCTGTGTGTGTGTGTGTGTGTACCATGTTTCCACGAAAATAAGACCCTGTCTTATATTTTTTTGAACCCTGAAATGAGCGCTTGGCCTTATTGGCATGCGTTCATAAGTCCAATTGGGCTTATTATCAGGGGATGTCTTATTTTGGGGGAAACAGGGTATGTATAAAAACACAATAAACTCTGCAGCTTTTGTAAAGATCATTTTCAACCAATGGGTCCAACTTACAGTGCTTGTGAATAAATGTGTGGGGCTTGTTCTTTAATTTAGAGATGGCTCCTGATTTGGTGCTGTGGTTGAAGGAACCAAAACAGGAATAGGCACTAACCCTAGAAGTACTGATAAAATGAGACCCTGCATCAGAACCATTGGAGGCTCCTGCACTCGTGAGGTTTCCTTACATATTGTGAACATATTGGAGAATTATACGTATATGTACCTGACAGTCTCGAGTGTATTTATATTCTTGGCATGTGGCTTATTGTGGCATGTTATGTTATTTGAGTATGTTGTAATGACATTGAGTAACTAGAGATGGGTGAAACAGTTCAGTCTAAATAAGAACCAGCCCAACCTTTGCCCACCCAAGTGACCTCAACCTAGCCTTTCTTTTTTGCAGTCAGGATTGGTTCAGAGAGGTCAGCTGTTGAATTGTCAGCTGGTGGCCAGACAGGAGAGCAGACAAACCCAATTAGGGTTTTCCTCCTACATCTAGTAGTTAAATACATTCTGTATGTCTCTTCCATGTTGCTGCGTGCACTTGAGTTGTAGTGAACAGGTTAGTTACTGATCAGGCTCACGTGATGGTTTCTCATCAAATCTGTGTTGCTTCATCTTTCCAAATTTATTCTCTGACTTGGCTAACATATTGTAATGGCTATCTTGTTCTGTCTTTACTACTGGGCAAATGCAGCCATTTCTATTTCCAACTCTTGCTTCTAAATGACAAATTTCTGCAGGAAACCAAGCTGCCTGTTTACACATCCATTTGTTGGCAAGCTGACCTGAAGCTTCCTCTGCTAGCAGATTTGCTGCACTGGGAGGCTTTAACTTAATAGTTCACTTCTGCAGCTGCTTTTGGGACCTTCTGGGACCTCCCTCTGTATGGATAGAGGATATTTAGCAGAGAGCTCACCCCCCATCCCAATATCTTGTCCCAGCTTTTGAGTCTCCAGCCATGCTGTTCAGAACAATAAGATCTACAGTAAATGACATTAACTCACAGTTGCTTTATTCAGGTCTCCAGATGTTCAGAAAGGGCTATTTAAATTTGAATGAGAGTCAACAGAATTCCAACTCTCTTCAGAATTTGCTAGTAAGCACAGCTATGGATGGAGAAGATATATTTAATTATCTTGTCCTGGATTTCTTCATCAAGCAGATCAACAGCAAAATCAGGACTAAAATATTCCACAGACTCTGTGCCAAGACCCTCCCCACATTTAGAATCACAAGGGAGCAAGGAAGAAACTTGCTGTGTGATATGATTTGAGTTGTGTAAAGCAGCTGGACACAGTCCTCCAAATCAGGAGGTCTTCTGGCAACTTTCCTTGCTTCTGGCCACGGTGAGGTGTTCACTCTCAAGCAATTCCTCTTTGGAAATGTGGTGTGTGCAAAAAATAGCTCAGGGATTTTTAGTCAGACAAATATATGTTTATATTTATTTGACTTTGTTGCCATAGGGGTAGAGAATTTGGCTGCGGTAAACACGAATCAAACATGGAGGCTTCCAGGTATATAATGATGCAGCCTAACTTTTTCTGAAATTACAAGCACTTTTGATATATCTTCTTTCCATTTTTGGATAATTTTAAACATTTTGTTCCAAACCAGTTGTACTCTTGCTTCTTACTCTTAGCATAACCGAACCAAACCACAAAGAGCCTTCTGTTTTTCCTATGGATGTACATCTTCTCTTTGAGAAACAGAGGCAATTGAAACATAAACAAAAACCTGCAACAAAAACAAAAAATGGCAAGAGCTCTGCTCAGTTGCACTAGAACCTATGGATTGCTGAACATTTGCCTTCTGCTATTCCACTTCTCTATATTCAGAGAAATTATTATTTCTAAGAATATCCCAGAGTGGCTTAGACATTGTTATCAAAGAAAAAGAGTGATTGCTCTTTATGGTACTCACCTATAAAGCCCTTCATGGCACGGGCACGGGGTATTTGCAGGATCACCTCCTACTGGC
Organism: Ptyas mucosa; assembly: GCA_012654045.1. Lineage (NCBI taxonomy): Eukaryota > Metazoa > Chordata > Lepidosauria > Squamata > Colubridae > Ptyas > Ptyas mucosa. Next base: position 21,465,557 of record WNWU01000017.1, on the reverse strand, counting down.
CTCCCACTGCCCAGTGCGCTCACATAGGTCTGCCCTCCTCCGGGTCCCCTCAGCTAGACAGTGTCGGCTGGCGGTCCCCAGGATGAGGGCATTCTCTGTGGCCGCACTAACCCTCTGGAACGGGCTGCCCACCGAGCTCCGGACGGCCTCCGACCTCCACACCTTCCACGCCGACCTAAAGACATGGCTCTTCCACCAACTTCCCTGATCTGCCATGGATTTTAATTTAATCTGGGGATTTTAAATTTGTGTTTTAATACTATTTAATTTTTATTATTGTCGGGTTTTTCTATTGTTGTGAGCCACCCCGAGTCCTATGGGAGAAGGGCTGCATATAAATCTGGCTAAAATAAATAAATAAATAAAATAAAATTACAATCCACTGCTTCGTTTGGAAGTGTCCTCATCTGTTCAGGGAAAAAAAAAAGTTGTAGAGAGCTGCATCATTGTGAGTGCTGAAAGAACAGGTTATATATGGGGAAAATCTATGTTGTCTCTAGGAGTCAAAACAATTTGATGCTACATGATCAATCATAGAGAGCATGTAAACAGGCTAGAAGATTAACAAATTAACAGAGTTGGAAGGGACTTTGTAGGTCATCTAGTCCAACCCTCCTCCCAAGCAGAAGACCCTACACCATTTCTGGCAGATGGCAGTCCAGTCTCTTCTTGAAAGTTTCCAATGATGAAGCTTCCATAACTTCTGAAGGCAAGCTGTTCCATTGGTTGATTGATTACTGGGAGCTTGGGAATCTTTTGATAAATACAGCAAGTCTCCCATAGTGACCCATTTGGTAAGAGTGCTTATGAAAGCCTCAAATTATAATACTCCCAAATTTGCTCCTGCAACTCAGAGGGTTACTTATCTCTGCTGTGTTGGAGCCAGCTTCTCTTCCACTAGCAGAAGAATTCCTCTAGTAGAGATATTCTCCAAGTAGAGTCACGGAGTCTGTAAAAAATTAATGCTTTCTTTTCTGATGGATAAATACTTCTGAGAAAGCTACATAGGCACTCTATGTATGAGATACATGCAACAGGGATTCCCCATAAGGCAAAATTGCAGCAGTGGTATGTAAAATAGATGAAAGCTGACCAACCGTCATCCATTTCATTTGGTATTAAAGCTTGTGTGTTTAACTACATCAGGTTTTCCCAGGTACAGCCCTGACTAACATTCACCAGCCCTTTCTAGATCCATTTGCAATAACTGAAGATGAAAATGGAAATTTATTTGTCTGGGTAATTGCGGTCTTAAGGTTAAGAACAATAGTGTACATGGCTTTAATTAGCTAATCATGGCAAGGAACGATTTTCAGTTTAACCCCTCCAATCTTCTGGCACACAGGGACTGCTCTTCATAAAAGGGGTACAAAAATAATTTCCATTAAATGCCATTAAAATTAAATGCATAATTATTTCTCCTACATACATTTAATAATACCTTGTTTCCTATTGAAAATAGTATCTTGGCAGGCCATTGGAGGGCCTGCAGAAAACCACACCCAAGACCTTGAGAATGGAAAGTCCATAAAAAAATCCTGGTACAACAGGTATGCTCTCATGCAGTACTCAGATTTCTATCAGATTGGGACTCCTCCCCCTTTTAAATAGTCATATTTATTTCCTTCCTCTTACAGATGCTCTCAGAGTGGTCAACAAAATCCCACAGGTATTTAAACTCGGACTAATCTACAGAACTGAACATTCTTCAGATGTATGGACTTCAGTTCCCAGAATTCCCAGTTCCCAGTCTTACTGGTTGAAGAATTCTGGGGTTCATTCAGCTGGAAGATGCAAGGTTTGGGATAGGTTGATTCACATAATTAAAATATTGACATTTGTAAAATAACATTTTTTAAAATAAAATGGTATAAGAAAACATTTGGAAAGCCAGTCAATGAATAATACATCATTAGCAGCTGATTTAAAAGCTGGTTGAAAGAGCAAATCAATTATAATCATATGAATGAAGGCAAATATACATGTCTCAGGATAATGTTGCAAGATCCAATCTGAGTTGGTCACTGGGACAAGAGGTTTCTGAGATTTCGGACTTGTGATGGAGCCCATCCTCAGGGAAATTCTCTCTACCAGAATATAGTGATGTGACTCAAAAATGTGTAAACTGAGTTATACATTTGTCACATTAATATTACATAATAAACAATGATTAATTATGCCACTTCACTTAATCTAGCATAATACTTAACACCAATATAATGCTGTGTGTTTTCTTTATTTTTTCTCAGATAGCCTAACCACTATTCGATGATTAGCATCTAATTAAGATTTAAGCAAAAATAATAGATTCTTCAGTCAAACTCAATTTCTGGTGACTTACTCAGCCATGTGGTTTTCTTGACAACCAATGCCTTCTTTCAGGACTTATTTTTCAATTTCTACAATCACCATGTTTTCTGATAGTTTACCTCTCCAAGTGATCCAGGGTCCCACTTTCTGAACTTGAATAATATTTTCAGGAATTCGAAAGCCACATCCCCCTCCTCCATATCATGTGCTTTATCATTCTCCAAACTTACATGCACGTACATAGACAGATGCACTGAGCTGCATGGCTGTCAAAATGTCTTCTTCCAGGGTATGAACCGCTGTCACCTTCATGCTAGTGTGACACTGTTTTTGTAGTCAAATGTTTTGTTTTGTTTTCAGTATCCTTGATTGGTGTATCTCTGAAGGTGTGTCTTTAGAGAGAGGCTTACTTGAGCCCAAAGCAGAAGTGAAATGTAAAATGTGTTACTACTGGCTCTGTGGGTGTGGCTTGGTGGTGGTGGGGTAATGTCACTGGGTGGGCGTGGCCAACCTTTTTGGTTTTTTTAACTTTTCAAAGCATTTTTTCTAATGCTTTGAAAAGCCTCTGGCAATCAGGCAACTCAGCTGGGATCATCAGAGACTTTTCAAAGCATTTTTTTCGGCCAAGAGGTTACAGAAAAAAATGCTTTGAAAAGCCTCTGAGGATCCCAGCTGAGCCACGTGATCATCAGAGGCTTTATTTTTTTACTTTTAAAAGCATTTTTTCATCAGAAGAGGCTGTAGAAAAAATGTTTTTAAAAGTTTTTTAAAAAAGCCTCCGATGATCTTGCGACTCAGCTGAGCATGGTGGGGGGGGGGGGGTACAGGGATTTTTGCTACCGGTTCTCCGAACCACCCATTGCCATTGCTACCGGATCGAGCGATCCGGTCCAAACCGGGAGCATTTCACCTCTGGCCCAAAGGCAGGAAAATGGAGCACAGTAAGCATTTAGTGCACTCGGCTTATATGGAGAAAATAAATCTGGGCAAGGGTGTGGTTTTTTTACACGGAAACTATAAAATCATGGTTACAAACCGATTAGAAGAATTAAGACAAGCTTCACTGATAAAACTGCCTATGAAATCAAGTAGCAACTTTGGGGGTTTAGGCAGTGGGATATGACATAAAGCAAATTGGAGAATGACTTCTGAACAGGTTCACACAATTTTGTTATTTTGGCAATTGACAGGGTGGAACCTTTGTGATTTATGTTAAGCAGCAATGCAGGCAGAACTTATGCAATGATACTTTTTCTTTTTTTTTTTTCATCTTTAAGGGGCCAAAGACCATTCCAGTAGAAGTTCCTGTTATTTAAGGGCAAGTTCATGCAGCCAAGTTTTCCCACACGAGGACGGCCAATTAATTGTTTCAGAAAACATGGTTGAATCGCATGGTCCACCCACAGTTGAGGGTGGCTTTGGGTGATGCACCTGGAAGTGTCGTTTCCCCCCTCTTCTCTCACCTTTGTGTGCTGAGTGCGAATAATATAGGCTGCACAGATGCTCCTGGAGAGGGCAGTGTAAATAGGTCCAATTTATTTTTCCAGTTTCCAGGAAGATTACCCCCTTCCATCTAGTTCCTGCCCCTCGATCTATATTTGGCTTTGAGGGAGATTTGACTCTGGCTTCTGCAAACAAGAGCCTTGGATAGTACAGTGGTCTAAAGCCCTGTTATTAACATCAGCTGCCTGCAATTTATTGCAGGTTTGAATCTCACCAAGGCTCAAGGTTGACTCAGCCTTCCATCCTTTCTAAGGTAGGTAAATTGAGGACCCAGTTTGTGGGGGCAATAAGCTGACTTTGTATAAATATATACAAAAAGTATGAAGGCTATTGCTTAGCGCATTGTAAGCCGCCCTGAGTCTCCGGAGAAGGGCGGCATATAAATCAAAAAAAAAAAAAACCTTTCCCTGCCACTATTTTTTTTTAAATTGCAAGCATGCAAGGCAAGAGTGCTGCAAGATTTAGAGCACCATGATTTCTTGCCAGACTGACCTATAGTGACAAGAGCCAATAATCTGTCCAAGGACTCTCAATGCTCTCTAATGTGGCACTATCTCTACAAGTTGCATTTAGATCATTTCCTAAGCAATTTTATATGAAATTCATTTCTATAAATACTGTAGATAGAGTAGTCAAATTCCTCTCTCCTAATCCTTTCTCCTCAATTGTGTTATTATGGCATTTTTGAGATCTGTCCCACATTTATTACATTCTTAGTTAATGTAGGCACTGCATTCCTAACTTGATGTTTGCCATGTGTTGGGCCTTACTTGAAATAAATAATTCTCTTTCCTTCCCTCCTAGTTACCAGACCCTTGCTTCCTATCTTCTGCAGTCTAATCCTGTGCATCTTTCCTTGAAAATAAGTCCCACTTATACCCAGCGAATCTTTAGTCAATGTATACTGCTTCATAAGCAGCATCTCAAACTACCACCGATAATGCTAACTTTTAAAACTGCAGTTACATAATTATATCTTTTATTGAGGATATTAATTGATTTTGTTGTTGTTTGATTTGCAATTGAAAACATGTTAGATGCAATGCTTAAATAACCTAGCATTGGGAGGGGCGGGGTTGTCTCATTTTGTTGTTCTCAGTTCTGGAAGGAGTGGTTTTTAGAAGGTTTGCAGGTTTCATTATCTATTTCTGTTCAACATTAGAGGGATTTCATGTTGATCCATGGAATGTATTACAGCAGTGTTTCTCACCTTTGGTAGCTTGAAGATGGCTG
>WNWU01000017.1:21409751-21455511 GCA_012654045.1 Ptyas mucosa | reverse complement strand
GGGGGGGGGAACAGTGCTCCCACAGCCCATTTTTGCTCCCAGGGGGGTGCAGTCTGTAACACACCCTGGCCACGTCCACCATGGCCACGCCCACCCACCCACCATGTCATTAGGGCAGAGAATCGGTTGTTAAATTATTTGAATCCCACCACTGCTCAGATCCTTTAACTGTTCCCACAATACTTGGTTTCCAGATCCTTCATCATTCAATAGCTTTCTTCCGATCCTGTTTCAATTAATTATTGTTCTTTTCATCTTTTTATTGTTCTTTTTCATCTGTTTACTCACATGTACTGCTGTGAAGTCAGATCTCCCCTCCCTATATTTGTGTCTTACTTTTTTTCCCTATCCAGATGTCGAACTTTACATTTCTCTCTATTCAGTTCCATTCATTTCAACCCACTACTCAAGCTTATTTATCTTCTTCCTTTCTATTAGCTGTCCTGTTAGCCCTTCCAAGTATGTTAGGTCATGAAATAAATACTACAAGTACTACTGGAGCTCTATTGTTATATGGTATAATTTAATCTTAAACACATTCTTCTCTTTCATATCAAAGAAAGTCAAAATAGGGCAATATTGAATTTCTTCCTTTCCGACTCCTGTCTTTCCCTGCTAAATTAATAATTTTGTAATAGCTGTTGCATATCTTCTTAAAGACTTACTTCCACATTCCTCCACACATCTCTCCAGCTTTGCTTCACTGGCACATTTCATAAGTGTGCCCTCAACTCCTTCATCTATGTCATTGATAAAATGTCCAACACCACAAGACCCAAGACAGGGTCATGTGTAAATTCTCTCAATACTTCTCTTCAAGTTGGACCCTGAATTCATCCACTCCCATTGGGAGTCCAGTGAGGACAATTAAGCAGTGGAATAGCTTGCCTTCCGAAATTATAGGTGCTTTCTCACTGGAGGTTTTTAAGAAGAGACTGGACAGTCACTTGTCTCAAATTGTATAGGGCTGTGATGGCGAACCTATGGCACACGTGCCACAGGTGGCATGCGGAGCCATGTCACCTGGCATGCCAGCTTAGCTCCAGGAGTCTCTGGAGGCTGGGGACAGCAAAAAACATCACTTCCTGTTCAACTGGAAGTTGGGAAATGGGCTGTTTCAGGCCTCCAGAGGGCCTCCGAGGGGGTGGGGAAGGCTGTTTTCACTCTCCTCAGATGCATAAAGAGGATCTGGAGCCAGGTGAGAAAGAAAAACTGGCCATCATACGCCAAGAGCGGGGGGGCTGGGGGTGTCACACGCGCATGTGTTGGGCGGGGCACATAGAATTATGGGTGTGGGCATGTGTGCGCGTGAACCTTCCCTGCTCCCCCACTTCCTGGCATGTGATGGCAAAAAGGTTAGCCATCACTGGTATAGGGTCTCTTGCTTGAGCAGGGGGTTGGATTAGAAGACCCCCAAGGTCCCTTCCAGCTCTATTCTGATTGATTGATCTAATAGAAGCATCCTCTAATCCAGGGGTCTCCAATCTTGGCAACTTTAAGACTTGTGGACTTCAACTCCCAAGCGAAGCTGTCTGAGGAACTCTGGGAGTTGAAGTCCACAAGTCTCAAAGTTGCCAAGGTTGGAGACCCCTGCTCTAACCCATATTTTTTTAGGTTATGAAGAGGAATATCATGAGGCAATTTGTCAAAGGCTTTGCTTTATATTGTTCTATGTGTCCCAGATAATAGTTATCACCATGGGTATCTAGGACAATATATGGAAAAGGCAAGGCCTAGAAGTTTGAAGTACTGACAGCAGAAGTAGAAGGAAGTCCTCAACATGCTTAAAATAGAGAGCCTATTTTGGGGAGAGGGAGACATTCATGAGCATTAACTATAAGGAGGAAAAATCTCCACTATGTATTATTTAATATTTAAAAATGAAAGAAGAAACCCATTAACTCTTTGAAACTCTTTGAAAAGCTACTATATTGCAGGGAGTCTTTACTCCTGAACACGTTGCAACATCATTTTTAGTCTTCTCAACTGAGGTTTGGAAATGAAGGGCTTGAGACACTCTGAGAACAGTTTAGAGTGGATCTAAATTTGATGTGGAGGAGAAACTAGAAAGAAAGCTTGCTTTTGAAAATGGGGCTTATCTGGTTGGCTGGGAGTTGCAGAGAAAAATAATCCTTCTGCCCCCATCTCCTAATGCAGCTCTCTGGAGCTGCTGTTAAGGAATTAGGGTTAGGGAATTCTGGAAACCATGCCCTGCAGGCTTCCTCTACTCTGCTTTGTTTCTACCTGCCTGGTTCCCCCCCCCCCACTTTCAGTCAATCATCTCTTATTCTTGAAGATTGCCTGGACAAATCCCTGTAGTTTTCTTGGGAAGGTTTTTCAGAAGTGGTTTGTCCTTGCCTGTTTTCTAGGGATGAGAAAAAGTGACTGACTCAAGGTTAGCCAGCTGCATTTGTGTCTAACGCAGGACTAGAACTCATGATCTCCCATTTCTAGCCCAATGCCTTACCTACTGCACCAAACTGGCTCTCATACCTACCTGTAGCGATGGACAAAATCCTAGGCTACCTACCTTTTTAATCAAATAGTATAATATATATATATATATATGCAGTCTTTTACTTTAGCATTAACTATATTATCCACCTGAATCATTAGCTTTTCAAGTTTGCTTGACTGACCCATTTTGAATGTCGAAGAAATACAACCCCAAAACAGTCAGTTGGTCGGTCGGTTGGTCGGTCGGTCGGTCTGTCCGTCTGTCCACCTCTACCTCTACCTCTACCTCAGTGGTGAAATGTAAAATTTGTTACTATCGGTTCTGTGGGCGTGGCTTGGTGGGGGTGGGGGTAATGTGACTGAGTGGGCGTGGCCAACTTTTTTTTTTTACTGTTAAAACCATTTTTTGGCTGAAGAGGTTGTAGCAAAAACGCTTTTAAAAATTAAAAAAAAGCCTCTGATTATTGCGCTGCTCAGCTGGGCATGGGGGCGGGGGCAGGGATTTTTGCTACCGGTTCTCCAAACCACCCGCAGCCATCGCTACCAGATCGGGTATCTGGTCCGAACTGGGAGCATTTCACCCCTACTCTACCTCTACCTCTACATCCATCCATCCACCCAGTACTTAAAAATAAACATAGAAAATATGCACTGTAACCATTCCTCTGTTTAAATATTCCGCAACATTTGGAGATCAAGATTATTTTAAAGAATTATTTCGGGCCCCAGAGCTAAGTTTGTAAAAATAATCTTTTGCCTGTTTTCATTTACATTCACATATCATTTATAAAATAATAAAGGTATTTCCATTAAAACAATCATTTTGAATGTGTTCTGGATTTTCCCTTCCCTTTTGAAACACAAGAAAATTTACATTTGATATTTTCTTTTTATCTCTCCGCATTCAACAGCCTAAAAAAATGTTATGGACTTTGATGAAAAAGAAAAAGAGCGGATGTTAGGATGATAGTTATAAAAATAGTTTCAGTGTCTTACTATGTTCTTTTATAGTATGATGACCTGCAGAGATTTAGTCTGATGCTTGCCAGAAAATGTAAGGGTAAAGAATTATGGAGGCCTCACTGATCCTTTGCCTGAACTAGAGACACACTATTTGAATTCACGAAGAACCAAATAAAATATACAACAGAAGCAGATTATAATCTGAATTTTGTGTATGTGTTTCATGCCTTCCTAATTGAAAAAGGCAAGTCCAATTACCATTAAAAATTTTAACCTGCAACTTGACCTGTTCCTCTTTAAATCTCAATAAACCTTCCATTATATAGATTCAGGGGAAATATATATAAAGGACTTGTTGTGTGATTTCTGAGGCACTTATTAAACACACACACACTTCTTCTGAGGAGGAAGATTATAGCTGGCCTCCTGAGATGTGAATTCACACCCCATCTCCTCCATTCCCTAGAGCACTATTAAAAGAGAAATACTTCTTATTTTATTTAAAAAGAAGAAGAAAGAAAAGAAAAACAGAAGACAAAAAAGAGGTAAAAATCCCATCACAATATGCATTATTTTTTTCAATGGGCAGACACTTTCTTTCAGCATCTTGGTTCTTCCACAATTTCTGCCAATGTGGCCAAAATGGAAAAAATTTTAATACCAAACATCTGAGAGACGCCAAATTGTCTATTGATGGTATAGTACAAAGACAGTGTAAAGCTGATGCTGCAACACTGTTTTATTTACTAACATCTTGGCACAGAATGAAATAATATGTTTTCTGCATTTCTTCTGCACATAAGTAACAAGAGCAACGATATTTTTGTCTAGTTTCATAGATTGCATGTTTTTTGAGCTTTTCAAGGTAACTAGAAGATATACTGATGTTATAAACTGTATCTGTTTGCTCCTCTTTCCTATTGCCCCTTTCTTATCTTTTAACAAGAGCATGGTATTTTCCCTCCAGTCAGGGCAAAACTATTCATTAGCAATTACATTGGGAAAAAATACCCAAACTTGGCTATTATTGTTCAGTCTATCCTTTCTTTTATTCATATCCTCAGTTTGAATTATAAAGAGAATGATCTATTCTCATTTGCTTCTACCATAATGTCTACGGCAGACGTATGATCCTCAGTCATCCAGATCATGATTGTCCCAAAGGTGCTTTTTCAAGAGGCAACTGAACTTCTTGTTTTTTAAAAAAAAGATGTTTTGCTTCTCATCGAAGAAGCTTCTTCAGCTCTAACTGGAAAGTGGGGAATGGAAGGATTTATATCCCTTGCAGACAGTTGGCCATTTGCATTATTTCAGAGAATCATTGAGGCCACTTGGAGATTTATTTGTGTCCTCAGGGTCACCTGGGTAGTGCAAATGGATGTGGCAGCCTTCTTGGAACTGCCAAAAGGATTGTCTACAACACATTTATTCTTGGCTGTCCATGGTACTCAGGAGTTTTCTTCAAAATGAAACCCAACTCTTCTTTAATGTATAGATCATGTTTAGTTATTCATAAGATTTCTGCAAACCAACTAACAACAGTTGTGAGTTCCTTTGGAGAATTCACAATAGTTGTTAGAGTTGAATGCACATTTTGTAAGAAAGCTCTGATCACAAGTTGACGTCCTAGCGGGAATGGCTGGAAAATAGTGAAGCTCTGCTGGGCTCCTTGAAATGCAGCCGGCAACTGCTTGCTGGGAGACCCTACAGGGTCAAGCTGCCCTGGAGAGGTGGTGACGAAAGGCGAGGCGCTTCGTTGATCATGAAGAAACCACAATTTATGGGCTGGGAATTTACAGTCCTCCACATGTTATTGGATTTCAACTCTCAAAACCCCTTGCTAGCATGGTGAGTGTCAGAAGTGAAAATAATATTTAGAAGTCTACATAGTTTTAACCTTCTTCTGATGACTGTTTGCAAATCAGAAACTAAGCATTTCAGAGCAATGACTTTCTGTTTCCTTAAATGGGGCAGTTGTGACTTTTATTGGCTCTCCAGTGAAAGGGTTAATAGGCCCTTTAGTTTCACAAGATTTGGAGACCAGCAAGGTTCTTACCACTGGCTTAAGTTGTAATAAGCAGGCTTTGATGTTCTTGACCCCACCTCACTCTAACAAATGTTTACTAATACGATCCTATGATTGAGTAGCTAAATGGCTACTTGATCCACCTGATGCAATCCTTCATATGGCTTAAGAGAGAAAAGGTCTGTCAATGGGGCACCCAGCTCATTTGCAAAAAGCCTGTGGACCATGTAATAGGAAGAATGGATTCTACTGCATTTTCAGTTCAGCTCTTCCAGGGGATCATGCTTCTGGTAAGAAAATAAAAACCATATTATATAAATGCGATCACATGTTGGTTTGTTTTATTTACTGTTACCATCAGAATAGCACAATTAACTTGAGGGAATGCAATCCTCAACAAGGGAGTGAATTAACTAGCCACAAATTGTTTGTTAACCATAAAGTTTTCCAAGAGAAGCCTCTAAGGTATATCTGTAGCAAGGGAATGGTATTAGAACTCTTAATACCACATGTTTCCATTTGAACAGATGGAAGGGAAAAGTTTGACTGCAATGTGTTATTACTTAAAGGGGGGGATCTTACTGATATAGATCAAGGGTGTTGTTTAAATTTACTTAGCGGAATGATGGTTTCATAATCCATTCATGCTTGCAAGTATAATTACTTTATAACTAGATGTAAGTTATTCGAGAACTTGAAGATGCTTTTGCTGTTCTGGCTCTGAGGAGTTGGACTCATCTGTAGTCAACATTTTCTCTTATGTGTTAAAATATGTATTTTTATACTATGTCTAGCTACTGCTTATGTAATTAGGCAGTATTTTAAAATAACTGTAGGTAACATGTGACATTATGTCTTACAACATGATTGTTATTCAGATCTATTTAGACATCAGACATAGAAAATTTGCTTGAGTTTGATCTAGTGATGCTTTCTTGATTATGGAAGGACATTTGGTCAAGCTTAGACTTCCATTACGTTAAAGGGGGCAAGCCATCTTACTAATTCACCATGTTTCAGGTGGTGTTCCGAGTGCTCTAGGAAAATAACAGGTATCTGCAAAATTTACCACTTCCCTTCCATTACTGAGTTTTCTGTTTGACCTTACACATCAGCAAATTGCCATGGTTGAGAAACACTCTATTATGAAAATCAATAGGTAAGGATTATTAACTGTACGTAATTATTTAAAATTAATTTTATTCATGTTTAAATCTCCGTAAGATTAAATCCCATGAGTTTGGGGTCTGGCTCCTACCACCTCTTTGCCCTGCTCTGTCCTGCTCCTTCAGCTCTTGACATGCGTGTCAAATCTTATATGCAAGTCTCAGCCCCTTAATTGTTAGTCACCTCTGGTTTAAAGTACAGTGAAACCCTTCTTCATCCGGTGTCTAATTGCCACAGAATTAACATCTCAATGCCTCCAAGCCTGGCACTCTCCTTCTCCAGGGTCGGTCACTCCTGGCCCCAGTGGCATAAGCTGGCTCTTCTTTCCAAAGCATGACTAGACTTAATTATATAGTCTTCATCTGAAATTAATATGTTTTCTAGCATATTTCATCAGGCATTACAGAAAATATGGACTGCAAAGCCTAACACTGAATTTCAATCTTAAAAAAAACAACAGCAGTAAGACGTTTTATTAAAATTACATTTAAAAAAAAAAGTCTAGTGGTTAAGTACATGCCTCATGTTGTCTAGTCTGCAAAGAGCATTAGTCCCTCTGCCCCAAGAATGTGCCAGTTGTTGTACAAAGCATTGGTATGAATCATTCTCACACTGTAATATGCCAAAAAGCCTTTGGTATCTTGAAATTATTATGGTTTAATATAATTTGGTTCCTTCTTGGTTTAAAATTTATTCTAAGCATGTAATGTTTTAGAAAATATTTGGATTCAGCTCTGCTATTCTTTGTGGCTCATTATTCAAACATGTGGTGCCTCTGGAGCATTTCCCAGAGCTTCCTTGTACCCAGAAAATTGCTGTTAAAGGAATTCTAAGTTTTAGAAGAGGGAGAATTGAGGCCATGGGATAGAGGCAAAGGTGTCCTAAAACAGGGAGAGGCTGGCTGAATTTGTAAAACAAGTTGTCTTGCATATACATACATGCAGAGGCAGCCAGGAAAGCCTTCAACCTTAACACAACTTTAAAAATGACTCACAAAAGAGGGGTCTTATGCTTCTGCCCATTGTGAGACATTTCTACTGAAGTGTTTGCAAAGCCCTAAATTCTATGCTGTTGTTCATCATTCTCATTCTTTCCTCTTTCGAGCAAGAATTAAATTAAATTAAATATTCTCATCCATTAAACTTTTAACAAAGGTTTGGCTACAGGTAGATTCTAGATTGAAGGGGGCGAGTTTGTTCTTAGACTCAATGGCTCAAGAATAGAAGAAGTGGGTTTGCAGCCCAAGATCAAAAACAGGGTTTTAGTCCAAACAAGTCCTGTTTCAGAAGGAATAACCAAAACATTAATTTAACCCTAGAGATAATTTAATCCAGACACTCAGTGAATATTATCTCCTCAAAATGGAGTCAGCTTTCTCATTAGGTGAAGTACCCATGGTAGGGGTGGATGCTTGTAGCAATATGCAGGAGACCAAGCTAGCAATATCTAGGCCAGTTTTAATAGGTGAAAAGAAAGGTGTTTTTTTATTTGGACTCAGATGAAAACCTGTCCACGGAAACCTTATCTATGGACACCGAATTCAGTTTTCCCAACGTGCAATGCAGAGGTGGGTTTCAGCAGGTTCTGACAAGTTCTGGAGAACCGGTAGCGGAAATTTTGAGTAGTCTGGAGAACTGGTAGTAAAAATTCTGACTGGCCCTGCCCCCATCTATTCTCTGCCTCCCAAGTCCCAGCTGATTGGGGGGAAATGGGGATTTTGCAGTAACCTTCCCCTGGAGTGGGGTGGGAATGGAGATTTTACAGTATCCTTCCCCTGCCACACCCACCAAGCCATGCCACACCCACCAAGCCACACCCACAGAACTGGTAGTAAAAAAATTTGAAACCCACCACTGGTGCAATGGCAATAATTCATGAGGCTACAGGACAGCCCTAGTTCAAATTATCTCTTTCACACCAGCTCCATTTACATTACTTGCAGCCTCGATTTTTTCTAGTCATGATAGTGTAAGAGCTTGAAATATCCAAATAATCAGCTTTTTTTAAAAAAAAAATTAAAATTCTAGATTTCTTAATTCACTCTGATGATGAATGTCTAGTAATCTAATACTAAATTCTACGCTTCTGTATTAGGTTCCGATGCAGCACCAAGGAGGTAGCACCCTATCAACGGACCGTTTTGTTTGCTATTGCTGTGCCTCACGTAACCAGCTCTGTTGCAGAGATGCTGTTTTGCTTTTTGTGTCATCTCAGTGGGTACAGGCAGCAAGCTAACCTGCGGGTTCCAAGAGAAACTTGTCCTTCTGTCATTGTTGAACACATAGCAGTAAAAGCTGGAGCAACATTTCATCCCAGGAAAGGAATGGCATTTCTCAGTTTTTTCCAAACAGTTGTGTGTTGTTTCTTTTGGGACCATTCACTCAGTTGCATGAGCTCTTTTCTGCGCTTGAGGCATATTATTTTTAGCAAAATCAAAGATGACCTGCGTTAAGCGGGCAAACTAGGTGGGCTTTCTTCATGGCTTGTGAATTTCTGGACCAGCATGGATATCCCTCCGCTTACACAGCTGTGACGTTCTAATGCCTACAGGCACATTCTGCATTATCCCATGTACCACCTCAAAATGTTAAAACATCAAGAACTGAAGTGTTCTTTTGTTTCCATTGCTCCTTGCATATGTTTTAGTCAGTAGCTTTGTTTGTTTTTTTTAAAAAAAACATTTCCTTTTTGTTTGCATTTCTTGGCAAAGGCCTCTTCTCCCTTTTGCTTCCCCCCCCCCTTTTTTTAAATATAGGCTCTTCTTTTGGTCCTTCTGCCAGCAATATTGCTGTAGCTTAACCACAAGTGAGTTCTTAGGGCTTCCATTTCTCTGTAGCTCCAGGGGTGTTACTGCAGAACCAAAAATAGTTTTATTTTTTTGTATTCAGTTCTTAATTGCTTTGCCGGGATATATTGCCAAAGAAGACGCGGGGGGGGGGGGATCAATCTTTCTCTTCTCTTCAGCAAAAGCTATCCATTAAAGTTCTACCAAGACATCCTGAATATCAGGGTAGGAAAGCCAACAAATACAAATATGGATGGTGTCCATCCATGTCTGTTCGTATATTTACAGTGAAAAGAGCAATGTGCATGGAATTATCCATCAATTCTCATTAAAACTATCTTATGTGGTTTGAGCTGCGAGTTAAAAATTTGCTTAAGGTCATCTGATGACTCAAGGCAGAGCAGTTATATGCTCTCAGTATTTACATCTGGCTGTGCGTTCACAGCATGGTTACCCATGATCAATTGAACTACTATTTACTCAATTTTCTGGGTTCACATAATTCAAAAACTATAGATGAATCACATAGGCTGAATGCATACAACACTTGATGGTCGAAGGTAGTTGAATACTCTCTGATCAGTGTACAATGAGGAAGCAACTTCTATCAAATCTATTGGACTGAAATTTGCCATTCCAACTGGTGTTACCCAGAAATGTCAGGATTTCATCCACTGAGTCCATTGCCAGCATAGCTGTTGGCTAATAATTCTACAAACTGGAATCTCAACATAACAGGAAGACAACAGATTGGTCATGGCTGGTCCAAACATTTTGGCTATCTGAAATATGGGTGCAAAATGGAGCTCCTACACCCTGACTAATATCTAGTTAGATCTGTGAACTCAGAACATTACCAAAACTTTATTAACATAATGTTGAAATACAGGAGACCGAACGGACTCAGATTTTTCAGTTCATTACCAATAAACAAGCTGAGAGACATCATACATAAGAGAGGTTCTTATTAATATAATATAGAGTTTACGCTTTAACTTAATAATATATTTGATATTGTATAATATAACTTTTAACATTGAATTTTGGTCATCCTTGTCTCTTAAATTTTATACACAGGTTTTTTTATGTTTTAATATTATATTTTTACACCACTCAGAATTCCCCTGTGAGGGAGATGGGTAGTTTCAAAATTTAATAAAAAAAATAAATAACAATTTGATTCTGGTTCCTGTTTTCTCATAGCTAAATAGGATTCATATTTTTCATTGTCTCTCCTTGGCTGTGGCACTAATATTTTTCATATTTAATGTAAGGTAGAGTTCTCTCTTGTTTATTTCTCCTAATCTACTTATTCAGGTTGAGAAAATATATTACTTTAGGATTAATATTGCTCTTTGTCCCTTGTTTGACAGTATAGGGTTTGGTAATAAAGGAGTCAAGAGTTTCATGATCTGCCAACTACCTGAAAACATGGGTCATATATATTAATTGTACAAGTACAATACCATCTGTAAATAATATTTTGGTTTTTGGTAAAGGCTATGTGGGGGAAAAACTGACAAGTCTAATTTTGGTAGAAAAGATCTCCTTAGTCTCATGAGAAGTTGGAATTTGTTATCTCCTGTTTAATACTAAATTATTTGATTAAGTTGCTTTTATTACACATCTGTTTAAATAATTTGCACTGTTCTGCAATCAGCTTTCATGCCACATGATCCCATGGTCTTCTGCTCAGAGTACAAGAGAAAAGCCAGACCTTTTCTTTGCCCCCTCAGGTGATGTAGTGCTTCCAAGCAATGAATCTCCCATCTTGTACGAGTGCTTTACATTTTACTTCCTTAAACATAATACCTTACATTTTGACAAGGACAATTTGTTCCACTTAGCTCCGTCTTCCAGGCTGTTCGACCAGACTTCAATGTTATCCAGTTATTTTGGAGGCTGACCAGATGCCCAATGTTGTGTCATCTGTAAATTGGATAAACAACCCACCAATCCCTTACCTGGATCACCGATATCAAGATCTTTGCAGTACCTCACTGGTTACTATCCCCAAATTGAAGTAGAACCATTAATGTTGACTTCCCGAATATGGTTAATCAGCCAATTGAGGACCTTCTTTATTGTAGTGCCATTTCAACTGCACATGAACAGTTTGTCACTGTGAATATTAGGTGGAACCTTGTTAAAATTTTTGGTGAAATCAAGGGTAACTTATACTCAAAGCATTCCTCTTGTCCACTGGAATAATTTTCCTGTCAGAGAAAGAAACAATATTTGCCACATATGACCACTTTATGACAGAGCCATGTTAACTTTCCCTAGTCATGGCATTGTCTTTAAGATGATTACAAATGACTGCTGTATTACTGTATCTGCTCTAGTACCTTTCCTTTCAGTGGTTGATCATTACTGAGATCTTTTCTTTCTTGAAAAGAGTGATCAAGTATGCTCCTTTTCATCTTCCATGCCCTCACTGTTCAGGACTTCTTGAAGGTGATTGACAGAGATCCTAACACTCTTTTGCCAATTCCTTCAGGGTGCATGTCTTCAGAGCCTAGGAACATGGGCATTCAAATTAGCTAGAAGTTCCTTTGCAACTTGCTAGTGACCTTTAACCTCCCCTGTTTGTTTATTATCAGCTAGTGCTACCGAAATCTCTATTTTTTTTGGATGGAAAGACAGAATTAAATAGGAGTTGAGTTCCTCTTCTTTCCCTTGGTCATCTGCTAGGATTTTTCAATTCTCCAAAGTAAGCAATGAGTCTACGGTCTCCTTTGTTTTCTCTTGCTCTTGGTATATTTGAAGAAGCCCTTTATCCTAGATTTTCCTTCCCTTATAAGCCTTTATTCATTTTCCACCTATGCCTTCCTGACTTCATTCACTTAATTTTGATCTGTAGTTTTGTGGGGGTCCTTTGATCCTTAGCCCTTCCTTCATTTTGAATAAGCACCCTGTTTTAGTCTCGGCTCCTTCATAAGATATGTTTTCAACTATATTAGCTTCTTTGGATATTTCCTACTTTTCTTTCTTAATTGCACTATCCATAAAATAAGACTTTTTAAAAGCATGGATTTTGTTTTCCTGCTTATTAAACACATTTTAGAGTCAAAATCTCTTAAAAGGCATGGCTACTTGTCCCTAACATGCCCATGACTCTAATATCTTCAATCGCTCCTCCCTGTTAATAAGGATTAAAATCAAGGTAGCAAATCCCCAGTACTTCCTTCAACCTTGTGAAATCTTTGTATCTGCATCTCAAGGAAAGCTTCAATGATACCAGTGGAAACTCTTATTGCATTGCAGATAGCAGCTTTAGATATGCTCCTTTATTTGGCACCAGGGCAGAGAAGACATTAAACTTCTTTCCTCCACTCCTTTCCCCCCCCCCCAGGTTTCTCAGCTCCCTCTTTTTTGTAGAACCCAACATGTACATAATAGTGACAGTCACACAACTGCCTTCATATCAAGCATACCCTCCTCCGCACTGTGTTTACTTTTTGAATAAATAACATTCAATATTGTAAACAATGCATATCTGATTTTAAAAAATTAAATGTCTGGTAAATGAGCATTAATTTTTAAGACCCAGTTAAACTGCATCGGTTAGGAAATGTTCATATACTGTATGCCAGACAGCTTCAGGCAGAGCCAGCAGGGAACTGTAAGAGTTGAGTTTGATCCATGCCTCCTTTCCAAAGAACAGCAGCCGAACCTCCTGTATTTGGAAAGCATATTCACACATGCATACATCAGTAAACTTGAAGTGGCTGGCCTGTCATAAGACTCTTTCAAAAACCTGAATACCAGCACCTCCTGAACTATCAATAAGACGTGTTTTACTAGTAGTGAAGAAACATCTTCTATAAACACTCCCTACCTTACTAGCCGTCCTTTTCCCAGGATTGATTCACCGCTGAAATATTTGTCTCGCTGGAGTTCAGCTACATGAAACCAAACCTTCTATTGCTGGAACTTGTACAAGCGCCACTAAAAGCAGTGCACACTTTCTCGCAGCAAGTGAATTAAATAAGCAAAAGCACCCTAATGGTCTCTGCGAGACCAGCACAGCTGACCTTAGCAAAGAGAATGATAATAAAGTGAAGAAGACAAACACTTGAGAGAACAGTGTGCCTTTTTATGGAACATATCAATAGAGCATGCTGGGATTAATGTTACATGCCGGAGTTGTCAGCCTCTCCAAATGCATCAGATCAGATTTAACCATAATATATGCCTGCTGAGGCTGACAACAATTAAATATCCAGGCTCCGATTGATTAAGGAGAACTGCCAAGGATCTGATGAGGCAATATTTGGCCCTCCAAAGCTCTCGGATCTTGCAAATGATTCATCCTTTAATGCTAGGCCTTTTCTCTCTCTCTCTAGTATTCAGGCATTCAGGTATTCAGGCTTGAGAAACAGAAATAGGGAATTAGAGGGAGAAAAAATGACTGGGGTAAGTGGCAGAACAATAGATTAGGCAGAAGATAGTTCTTATTCATAGTTCTTATTCGATGAGCAGGTGATAGTTATATCCAGTTATATAGTTATATCTAGTTATATTTGCACAACTTTATCAAGTGCACTGATGCCTTTTCCTGGACCAAGAGGCCCTTTTCAAAGTCTTTCACATCTTAGCCCTCTCATATGTGGACTACTGTAATGCCTTCTACATGGGGCTGCCTTGGAAACTACAGCTGGTCCATTAATCTATGTCATCTGATGGGATGTAGACACAATATGTTTTCTGTCAGGACACCTGCCTTTTAAAATACTATCCCCTGGAGGTCTGGACCCCTCCCCTCCTTGAAAGCTTTCTGACTTTCCCTAGATTGTGTCAGCCATGTGCTCATGTGATGTGTTTTGCAGGTTTGAATTACAATATGGGTTTCCTCTCATTGATATGAGGCTTCTTTTTTCCTGTTTCTTTTGTACTGTATTGATTTTGGTTGTGTACTACACTGCATTGGTCTTAATTTTGGCAGTCTGAAAAATTGAAATAAAACAAACAAACAAACAAATAAATAAAGCAAAAACATCTTGCAACATCATCCCTGTGTCAACTATATCTAGGAACCATTCCAAGTGCAAAGCTCACAAAACAGAATGAAGAAAAGAGAATGAGACACATTCCCTAAATTACTATCCATTTTACTTTCACCTTTGTGAGGACTTTTCCCCCCTAGCTTGAGAAATTAGTGAAGGTAGACCACTGAGAGCGGCGAAGCTGACAATCTGTCCCACTACACTATACTGAATTTTTAAAAAATGTGAAATCATTTGAAATGCTGACATAACTGATTTGCTGCAACTTCAAATGTAGACGTTTGAGATGTTTTGTCTTGATGGAAGCAAATGTCAGCAACCCAGGTATTTTGGCACAGGCAAGGTTTGTGGTAATCGTTTACATTCCAGCTGAAGGAAGAAAAGAGCAATCCTTGAAGTTGTGTTCAAGATAATGTTTCAGCAGGCCTGCCCTCTCCTTTATCCCCACTCCAGCAAAAAGGAAATAAAAAAACAATTGCTTGTAAATTTCATGCTGCATGTACTGTATTTGCCTCCTCTTATATAAAGTGGAGGGTACTCTAAGCAGTTTCCGGGAAGTGAGGCTACCATGTTATTGAATCACTGTCCACTTGGGGCAACTAAAGTTCAAGAACTGGGTGAGATAAAGGTTAACACACATGGGGAAATGGGCTGTTGACAAAACTGCAACATTTAAAAGCGATGATTACTGGTAATTTTACTGTAAAATAACCGCAGAAGTAAATTGGCTGAGCTCTTGAATGCAGATGATTTTACAGAATATTATGATACTATAGAATTCAAGATGCTCAGAACTGCTTCCATGAAATCCTCAAGCAGAAGTGTTCCCAAATTATGCTTTAGAGCTGTGTCTCTCAACTTGGCACCTTTAAAGTGTGTGAATTTCAACTCCCAGAGTTCTCCAGCCAGCCATGTGGCTAAGGAATTCTGGGAACTGAAGTCCACACACCTTCTTTAGGGTACAAAAGGTGTACTAAACATGAACTGCCACAATCGCACCATGATTTATGATGAAGTTCAGATAAGGATTTGTCTGAAGTTGTCTAATGAGGGACACAGCACACAGAGAGAAAAAGAGGAGGAAGCAATGAAACTGTATCAGCTGATAGATTGACAAGCGTTGGATTCTCCTCTCCTGTAGTTTACCCCTTCTGAAGTCTAATATTAAACTGAAGTGGAAAGATGTGAAGGGCCTACCTGTAACTTTGACATCTGCACATGCACAGAAGTTCTAAGTTTTCGAACGATGGAAAAATCAGGGAAGACACTGAGAAGATGGGGGGCAAGTGAATCAGAGGTGAGTTGCAGCAGGTTCTGACCAGTTCTGGAGAACCAGTAGCAGAAATTTTGAGTAGTTTAGAGAACCGGTAGTAAAAATTCTGACTGGCCCTGCCCCCATCTATTCTCTGCCTTCCAAGTCCCAGCTGATTAGGAGAAAATGGGGATTTTGCAGTAACCTTCCCCTCGAGTGGGGAGGGAATGGAGATTGTACAGTATCCTTCCCATGCCACTCCCACCAAGCCACGTCCACCAAGCCATGCCACACCCACCAAGCTACACCCACAGAACCGGTAGTAAAAAAATTTGAAACACACCACTGAAGCAAATGGGAATATTAGTGGCGGCTGTTGAAAAACACTAGGAATATTGGGAAGGGATGCGACACTAGGGATGTTGCCTAATTCAGCTAAAGTCCCTGCACCCAGGCACCCGCACAGAACAAAGATCCAATTATCTATTATATTGAACACTCATCGCATAGCCTGTGTTTTGCTTTGCTTTTAATCAGGCTAAAGAGAAAAGTTCACCCAGGCCAGGAAAGCAGAGCAGCGGAATAGACCTTTAACCCTTCTCTTTCCCATCCAGAGTCTGTCTCTCTCTATCCTCCTCTCATCCAAGAAAATTAGGCATTTTCTAATACTAATATACAAAATAGCATCTTTTACTAGCACCCATCAAAATCTTTGTTCCTGCATTTCTTCTAACCATGTTTTAATTCTAATCCAATAATTTCTCGCTTCCGAACATATTGATTTAAAACCTGAGCTGTTCCTATTGGGTATCCTTCCAGAGAAAATTAGCAAAGAAAAGGTATATTTGATTATACATGTAATAACTGCAGCAAGGATAGTATTTGCGCAAAGATGGAAAGTAGAGAAAAATCCCTTCAGAAGACGAAGTGATTAAGAAAATATTAGATTGTGCAGAAATGAATAGATTGACTTTGATAATTAAAGAAAGAGAGGATTCGGAATATTACAAAGTATGGAGACAATTTTACAATTGGTTAGAGAAGAGATATAGATAAATGTATTAATAGTAAACAAGAAAACGTTATAATAAATGAAGTATGGGGAGAATGTTATAACAAAGAAATGGGAAAAATAAAGAAATTATGAAGATCGGAGGAATAAGAAGAAGAAGATGAAGACACAGTAGAAACTTCTAGATGATACACTGAATGATTGATTATGTATTGTATGTTTGTTTATAAAATTATACACACACACACACACACAGAAAATCTTTGTTCCTTTGTGTTTGGAACTGCCACAGAGAAGCTAATGTAGTTTTAGGAGTGATGGTGGTGATGGAAGAGAGTTAACAGCTACAAAATAAAAGAATGCACTTCCATCCTCAAACTTCTGGAATTCTCCTCCTTTTTCTTTCAAACAAAAGAAAGCAGAAGTATTTGCAGAAGTATGTTTTACATTAAAGATAACATGGTACAGAATCTTACATTTGCTTATGTTCTTATCCCCATCCCTTTTCCTTAGTTCATTTCATCTGTTTGTAAGAATGTTATTTTTAAAAACATTGTGTATAGATCCAGAAAGAAAGAAAAAAGAGAAACCTGCAAGTGCTATTGTTGCTGTAACTGCTTTTGCAAAGAAACATTTCTGAGAAAATGACTCTCTCTGCTTGCATATTGGAGAGGGTTCTGCCCCCTTGCCCCTAAAAAAAAAGCCCCAAAGATTGAGAGTCTTTTTAAGGCACCTCCTTTGCAAAAGTGCCTAGAGCGGCAAGCCCTGCCCAAAGACTAAAACCATACTACCTTCACTGAGTGAATGAGAGGGAGGGGAAACTCTTAGACCCTAGGAGCTAGCAATGCACACATCTGTTTAATGTACATGTAAACCAATGCCTCTTTGAACACCATGATTAAATGATAAATTGCTCCTAGTTACACTGTATGGATGCAGCCAATAAAACTGCCCAATAAAGCAGGAGGTTAAAAAGTAGCTGGTGTAGCCTTCTAACTACTGTTTCTTTCAAGCAATCCCACACACTATTGTGCAAGGTCAGTAAGTCAGTCTCAGACCACCCTGGTTGGCTGTGTGTGTGTGTGTGTGTGTGTGTGTGTGTAACAAGCAGGATGCTATACTTGTGACACCGAGTTGTGCAGAATCCTTCGGCTGAGAAATGTCATCTAACACCTTTCATATATATATATGGTATGGTGACTCATAAACAGGAAACCCAGTCCTGTCCATGACACTGCGGCTTTTTCCTATCCCAGATCTTGTTATGAAGGTGAGGAGTGGGGAGAAAGAAATTTTTCCTCCCCCAAACAAAACAAAACAAAGGACCCCACAGTACATTGAGAGCAGCTGCCCTCAGCAATCCTTGCCAAAATAAATATTACCAAATTAGTAAGCCATGCTGAACAATTTAAGCGCTAAGCACAAATTTATCAACTGAAATAAAATGGTAGAATAGCAATGGAGACAGCCATGGAATAGTTCATCTTTTGTAAGCAGATGTTTGTATTGGCCTGTGGTTACAAAGTGACATGGGAACAGAAACTTAAAAAAAAAAGAAAAGAAAGTATGTCTGTGATAGAGAGCTTGTGCTACAGAACCTGAGCACTGGCCCTTTCACATATGCTCACACATTCAAAATCTTTCCTGCTATTTGGACAGAAGAGCACGTGATTAAAATGTACTTTTCTAAAAGATATATTTAAATCTGACAAACTTGGAACTTTCTTAGGTAGCTTCACACACAGCCACAAGTCAGCTTTTCCACCGATATTGTCTAGATCAGCGGTGAAATCAATTTTTTTTTACTACCGGTTCTGTGGGCGTGGCTTGGTGGGCGTGGCGTGGCTTGGTGGGCATGGCAGGGGAAGGATACTGCAAAATCTCCATTCCCACCCCACTCCAGGGGGAAGGATATTGCAAAATCTCCATTCCCACCCCACTCTGGGGCCAGCCAGAGGGGGTATTTGTCAATACCCTCTCCAAACACCTCAAAATTTCCACTACCAGTTCTCCAGAACCTGTCAGAACCTGCTGGATTTTATCCCAGTCTAGATGGATTGGACCACATCTAAGTCTCATCTGAGTGGGAAAAAAATGGATTTAGTAGCATCTATTAATAGACTGAAATTCTGTTTGGGGGAAGGTGACAAGCTTCTGTTTTATTAATGAGCATGGGTGTGTGGGTGTATGGGTGTGTTTGTGTGTGTTTGTGTGTGTGTGTGTGTGTGTGCACATATATTTGCTTTGAGTCTGTGTTAATTCCTGGTGACTGCCTGGACCAGTTCCTGCAGTTTCACTGACAAGATTTTAAAAATGGAAACCTTTTCTTATTACATTTTTTGGCAGAGTTTTACCAATGGATGGCATATTGATTATTGATGGAGGATGAAGGACAAAATAATAAAAGTAAACCTGAATGTCCCATAAATAATTACTCAGATTGCTTATACAATATTTATAATAAGGAAAAATGGAACAAAACACGTAGTGTATTACAGTGGTGAAATTCAAAAATTTCTCCTACGGGTTCTGTGGGCGTGGCTTGGTGCTCATGTGACTGGGTGGGCGTGGCTTGGTGCTCATGTGACCGGGAAAAACAACTATCACACTTTACACAAAAATAACACAAAAACATTATCACACTTTACACAAAAATAACACAAAAGCTACACAACTGACTCACACACAATGCAAAAGAGCCTTGGTAGTACAGTGGTCTAAAGCACCCTGTTATTAACACCAGCTGCCTGCAATTATTGCAGGTTCGAATCTCACCAGGCTCAAGATTGACTCAGCCTTCCATCCTTTCTAAGGTAGGTAAATTGAGGACCCAGTTTGTGGGGGCAATAAGCTGACTTTGTATAAATATACAAAAGTATGAAAGCTATTGCTTACCGCATTGTAAGCCGCCCTGAGTCTCCGGAGAAGGGCGGCATATAAATAAAATTAAAAAAAAAAAAGCAGCTGGACTTCACACAAAATGGCCCCTCCAACAAGCAGAAACCTCACAGAGTGACAGAGCACTTTACACAATAATACCGGTTCGGGCAATAGGTAGTAAAAAATACTTTAAAAAGGGAAAAAATAGTTCCAACCATCACGCGGCAGAGCTGATTGTCACAGCTGTTTGTCAGAACCTTTTTTTTTACTTTTTTAAAGCATTTTAATTACTACCTATTGCTCAAACCAGTAGTTAAAAAAATGCTATAAAAAGTTTTTAAAAAGTTTTGAGAATCAGCTGTGCCGCGCGATCGTTGGAACTTTTTTTAAATTTTTCAAAGCATTTTTTTACTTTGGGCAAACTAGTAGCATTTTCACTACTGGTTCGAGCAAACCGCCCCAAACCAGTAGCATTTCACCCAGTGGTGAAATCTGAACCAGTTTACTACTGGTTTGCTGGCTGCGCAGTGCATGCCAGAAGAAGGCATGGGGCAAATAGAACAGCACACGGGGGTGGGGGGGTGATCAGCTGTGGCGCGTGATCTTTTTTTTTTACTTTTAAAAGCATTTTTTTACAACCTATTCGCCCGAATAGGTTGTTTAAAAATGCTTTTAAAAGTAAAAAAAAGGCTCTGATGATTGCACGGCTCAGCTGTGATCATCAGAGCCTTTTTAAAAACCTTTTAAAAGCATTTTTTTAAAAAGAAGCAGCAAGCAGGCAACCGGGCGATTGGGTGGGCATGGGTGGGAGGGAGGGATTTTTGCTACTGGTTCTCGGAACTACCCGCCGCCATCGCTACCGGATTGGCCGATCCGGTCCGAACCGGGAGCATTTCACTCCTGATTTCACCCCTGGTATAGTATTAGCATAGTTTAGTATTTTATCTTACATTGTACCTGGTTCGATCAAATCAACAGTCAAAATAGCATTATTCCTAATGTACATTATTTCTACATCACATACATCTTTACTTGGGTTTCTAAAATCTAGAGGCAGAAAGGGACAGTTTTACAAGTATCTCTAGATGGAAACTTTATAATCTATCAATCATATGTGGACTGAAACTCTCTGCAACATGGCAGATGGCAGCAAAGAGTTGGTATGTCTTTTTGCTACTGTGTAGGGTTGCCCAGATTTCTGCAGTCCAGCTGGAAGCTCTAATTTAAAAAGACTTCAGAACAAAAAATAAAAACAAAACCCTCTTCCTTGATGATAAGTGGAATGGGATAAATTCAGAACTTGACCATTCCTAAATCTCAACCGTTGATTTAGTTCATTAGAGTTCAAAAATGGGAAAAAACTTCTTTTAGTTCTAGGAAGGCCAAAAGGCAGTATTTTATATTTCTGGTAAACTGCTCAGGCACAATCAAGTCAGAGAAGAAGATTTGTATTTCTAAATAATTCCTCAAACATTAAGTAGATGGTCAATCCCAAATTCGGATTGGTTGGTTGGTTCTTCTCCCTGACCTGCTCATATAGACTTGAAAGATATTGAACTGTGTTGCTGAACTTAGAAAAATAGTCTTCTATCACCTGATTTACTATTTGCATGGTGGTGCAGTGGTTAGAGTGCAGCACTGCAGGCTATTTCTGTTGACTGCCGGCTGCCTGCAATTTAGCAGTTCAAATCTCAAGGTCGACTCAGCCTTCCATTCTTCTGGACCCAGAAGGGTAAAATGAGGACCCAGATTGTTGGCAGCAATGTGCTGACTTTGTAAACTGCTTAGAGAGGGCTGTAAAACACAGTAAAGCGGTATATAACTCTAAGTGCTATTGCTATTTTATATCAATATTATAACTTGTACTGTCATAAGGAAGAAATCTCGTGAAGGTGATTTGGAAGATCATATCCAATAGACAGCCAGATCCATTTCGAAATGGCTTCCTCGTGTAACCAGTAAGGGATTGATTCTGCTTCTCTGGAGCCCCTTACTCACCCTCAAAAACTCCTAAAGATAGTTGGAGAAAAAATCCCACCTTGCAAACTTTTTGTAGCACTTGCTTTATGGATCTAGTTGGAGTGGGGAAGGCATAATCTTTGTTCATAACAGAAGTCTGGATTTTCAGAAGAAGTCACTAATCTTGTTTTTCTTACATTTACCCATCGTTATCTTCTTCACTGATGTAAACGAATCCAGCTTTCCTTTAAATAATATGAAGCACATGGGAAAGGACCATGTTAAGTTATAAGATGACATGAACTAAAATCTTTTGGTGATCCTTCCCACTTCATTTACTGCTGTAGAATCTATACAGTTGTCTCTGAATCTTTACATTGGCAAACAGGAATACTGGATATGTTTTCAGGTAGTTTCTCAATTGATTTAGAAATAAGTGATGCTGTGGTAAGCACAGGATCATGTGCCTTTGATATTTCTTTTGGAGAAAGTATTTTCCAAGGAATGTCATGTGGAAAATCCCATTCTTTGTCCAAGTCACACTCATCTGAGTGTCTAGCAACTAAAAATGAAACAAAAAAACCCCCGAGATCAACACATCTGGACTTATGAATATTCAGTATCCATCATTACGAATTCTTTTGTGCAGCAAAGCAAACATGGAGCCATCACAGCATATTCTATGATACATTAAATTATGCAGTGGTAAGTGTAATAAAATGTGTGTGTGTGTGTTTGAAAGTGTGTGTGGGGGGGTATTCATATGTACACATGTGCACAAACACATTTCATTTAATGGCAACTGTGCATGAATATATCTTACATAGCTGAAGATGATGGTCGGACAATTATTGCTTGTCGCTCTTTCCCGCCATTTTAGAGAATCCCTGTGCAGCCTCACATAACTTCTGTACATGATTTCTAGGAATTCAGATCCTTTTAAAATGGAGTTCCCATGTGGTGGGCAAATCTCCTTTGTTTCAATGAAACTTACTCTTGCTTGGAACTAGCATCTTTCAGGTAATATTGGTAGAAGCTGCATATGCTTATTAAGAGTTGAAGTAGAAAAGAGAGTAGGAATTGTATTTATGCATGTATCAAAAGCATGTCAGATGGAAGATGCTGAAGGTATGGGGGTTTTGTTACTCCACCACCAATGATATGTAACCTTTATAGGACTGGTTTGTGAGAATTTAGAAAGGCCTTTTGAGCAGCAACAATGGGAAGATGTGGAGGAATCAACCAAATGTTTGGAGATGAAGTTGTTAAGCCAAATTCCTGCCTCAGCCTCAGCCATATAGGTTATCTTGGCAAATGACATTTCCCCAGCCTACCTGCTCTGCCAAAAAAATAAACTAAACATGTAATTAGTACTTCAGTCATTTACCTCAATATATTTCTGAGCTGTACCATTTTTAATTGACTTTATGCCATATTATTATGATAGTAAAACTGTGAGCATACAAAACATAATATTAGCATTTTGCTGAACGCTACTTTTGTATTTTTGATGTAAAAATAAGGTCTTTTTTAAAAAAAATCGAAGGAGAAAATATTGGCTACCTTCTCATGACTGTAATAAGTGTGAGTGACTTGTCTTTCATTGCCTGCAGATAACCTGTTACTTCCAGGTTATCTTCCCTTATGGACTTCTGACACTTCCCTTAAAGTCTTAAGACATCGAGGGAGGAAACAATCAGAAGCTATTTTTGCTAGGAAAGCTAAACTTCAAAAGTTAGTTTTCAATACAATATGAAGAGAAAGAGAAATGTGAAATTAAATAATGGTTTTCCTACACTGAGAAACATTCTTCATAAAAGATCTCATCTGAAAAATGACACTGGAAAGAGATAGAATGGCAATAGCATGTAGATTTATATACCTCTTCCTAGTGCTTTACAGCCCTCTCTCAGCTGTTTACAGAGTCGGCCTATTGCCCCCAACAATTCAGGTCCCAATTTTACCAACCTTGCAAAGATGAAAGGCTCAGTCAACCTTGAGCCTGGGAGAATCGAACTGCTGGCAGTCAGCAGAGTTAGCCTGCAATACTGCATTCTAACTAGTGTTCCACCACCGCTCAATAATAATTGAGATCAATAATTCATTGAAAGGAAATTTAACCAACTCTTCAGACTGTTTTTAAAGATCTCTTTTTCCACAAAACCTCTGCCTTCGGAATCTCCAGATCAGATCTTTTGAGGTGGAGCAACATTATGTCTCATGCCAGTAATGCCCTCCTAATATTTCCATACTATGTAGCACGAGAAGAAAATATATCTGGGTTCCCACCCAAGAATGTTTAATGCTGTGGGAGAAATATTTATTCCATATCCATTCCAGTGGGTCCTATGTCACTGAAATAATGTAAGGAGGAGATCTTAGTATCACGTTGTAGAAAGTTTTAAATGTGTATTAAGAATGATTGGAACATTCTTGTCGTTATTGGACTCAGTAGGAGTTTTGCTGCTGGCACTGGTTTGTGTGTTTGTTCTGTATGGCTATGGCTAGGTTGGAATCATATTCTTTGGAGAACTGAGCTCAAAAGAAAGCCATGGACATGAGGGACACTAGGCTGGGAGAAGTTCAGCCTATCCCTTCAAAAGGACAGTTTTGAGCAGAGTTTCAGCTTAAACTTTCCAGAGCCACTAATGTTTTATGAATCTCTTCCTGCATTATCTCATGTCTTATCACCAAATTCTGGACTTGGAAAAACTTAGCACTGCTACATAGAGACATCCTTTGGGGAAGAAAAAAAGAATAATATTTTCAAAGAGCGCCTTCCCATTAATAATAGCATATGGTTCTGTTTTATTTAATTGTTCCTCTCAGTACGGAGACAGGAGATAAAAGTGAGTTTCTGCAATGTCACAGCTGTATTACCAGCTGCAGTATTGGCCAAAGCAGTGATTTAACTCTGACGGGTTTCCCCCCCCCCTTTTTTTTTATAGGCATGATGTATAGCACTGAACCCTGTGGTGGCCATTCACATGTAATGTGAAAGCACCCTTTAGCATCCATTCATGAAGGAAATTCCCATCAGAGAAATGGCTGAAGAGAGAAAGTCACCACAACAAGTTATGCCTATTTTTACTTGACTGCAGCCGCCCAAATTAGCTAATCAGGTGAAAGAATTTTCCTTTTTAAAAAAATCACAGAGCTCTTTGGCTGACAGCCTCCCTTTTCTTTTCTTTTTTTACTTCTCTTCATGCCGTGTTGTGAGCCAGCTTGACTGACAATGTCTAATTGTGTGAGGGACAATTTGAAGAATAGCTGATCCCCTTGACAATATTTCAGGATTAGTCTCTTCAACAACTGGAAACAATCTTGCCATTGTCCGCCCAAGCTCTCTGTCTCGTGGATTTACCTTAAAGGAAGTTTATAGCTAGATAGCTATCTCACTCTCTTACATGAGATTGAAAATGGAGAGGTTGACAGCCACTAAATAGAAACCTGAGCTTGTCCTTTATAGGCAAGTCCTCTTTGGGTCAACAAAGACTTCTGCTGACCTTGTTGATTGGCTGCTACATTTGGCAGCTTCCCCTTTTCTAGTTTTTGAGATGAAAAGTGATACAATGTTCCTGCAATCTGCATGGGAGCTAAAATTCAGAGATAATGAAGCTGGCTTAAGACGGCAGGTTTCAAAAAGGGATAGATGAGGTGTTTTTTCTTCCAGTCCCATGTTGGTTTGTCTCATCAGAAATAACAACATAAGAAATAGCTGTGCAAATTTTACTTGTTTTGATTCTCATTTTTTTTTCTTTTTTGCCAAAGTATGCATACTTGGTTGTGATATTGCTTAATATACATGTTTCTTATAAGCCGTTTTGCATCAAATATTACTTTTGCATAATTGAATGTTGGCTCAGTGGCTAAGACGCTGAGCTTCTCGATCAGAAAGGTCGGCAGTTTGGCAGTTTGAATCCCTAGCGCCGTGTAATGGAGTGAGCTCCCATTATTTGCCCCAGCTTCTGCCAACTGAGCAGTTCAAAAGCACGTAAAAATGCAAGTAGAAAAACAGGGACCACTTCGGTGGGAAGGTAACAGCGCTCCCTGCGCCTTTGACATTTAGTCATGCCAGCCACATCACCACGGAATCATCACAGCACTGGCTCTTCGGCTTTGAAACGGAGATGAGCACTGCCCCCTAGAGCTGGGAACTAGCATGTATGTGCAAGGGGAACCTTTACCTTTATGTGTACATATGCACATATTTTGTGCACGTTTTACAGACTGCAATGTAAAATCTTACAAAACTATGGTCTGAAAGTGAGTGATAGAGAAGTGGGATCATAACAGCAGATACCATTCCTAATCGCAGCTGAGTAATTTCATGAAGCGTGTATATAGTACACAATACAGCTCTTCCTAATCACTGTGAGAGGGTCCCGTCCATAACAGTAGTATAGTTAGAGGCTTACGTGTATGCTTATTTGGGAAATGTATTTATTCATATGATTTCCATAGCCATTCATCTTCAGTGACTACGGACAACTTATAAGACTCAAACCAATCAACCTATCAAATCAGCCCAGACGACCAAGGAAACCACTTATTCTACTCCCCGTCACCATCAATAGCAGCAGATCTCATCTACCCTTGACCCAAAGGCCTGGGGAAACAGCCAGGTCTTCAATCCCTTGTGAAATGCCTTCTTAAAAAGAAACAGAGCAATTTAGTGACAACTTCTATAATCTAAAGAAATCCACGTGTTGAAGAAGATACCTTTCAAAATATTCTTTTTCAGATCTGTTTCGCAAACAGATTTGGGGCTTTGTGCTGTTTTTAATCAAAGAAAGATGGACACCAATACCCACCATCAATGGTATTACCTACATTATCAAGGAGTTCATTTTGGCAGACCTCAAAAATCTGTTCTCACAATTATGTACAGCATTTTTATTTTTATTTTTTTACTTTCCTAAGTAGAAAGCCACCACTGGAATATTGTTGCATGGTTTAAAACTAGTGCATATTATTTCCTGCATTAGTTATCTCCTTTGCATAACAGAGAAACAGATAAATAGCTTGCTCTCTATCATAAACATAATATCGCATTGGCATTCTTTCAAAAACTCCTTCTCAAGTGAGTCTGATAATTTGGTTTTAAGAGTTGGAGATCCATGAATTGGACCTTTCTTACAGCATTTCTGTGCACCATGGCAAAGATGGACATACATTTGATTCTACCACAATGGAAAGGCTATCAGACGAGACTTTTTGACTTTAGCATGGTCTGACAAGGCCAGTTTATTGAAGCTTGGGAGCCTTGTTTCATCCCATTCATTTAGGTATAATATTTAGGTGTTAATACAGCTATAATTATAGCTGTATAGGTGGCGAGAGCATTAAAATATTGGTTGCACTAAGGTGTGCATAACATTTTTTTTAAACACTGGGAACATGTGCAATTTTGACACCATGTCACAAATGCTTTCACCATGTGGTTGCCATGGAGAGGCTTACCTTTCGCATTTTGGATGCCTAGAAATGCACGATCAATCACAAAATGCCCATTTCCCAGAAGACCAAAAAGAGAAAATAATTCCCTGTCAGGACCTTGAGTCCACAGGATAATTTCTGTCACCTCAGTTTACCTTTGACATTTTTTTCTGGACCTTGCTGTAACTCAGCACTATTTTTACTTCATACGAATGCCTATAGTAGTGATGGCTAGCCTTTTCTGGACCGAGCGCCCAAAGCATGTGATACACCTCATGTATCACTTGTCCCCTTTGACCTCTGGCCAGAAGAGTTCTTGGAAATAAAGATGATGAAAGAGATGACTGTTTTACTTTCCAGATTTCTAGTCTTCTATTTATATTTTTGAAAATTAAAACAATCCTCAAAAAAAAGTTTGGCTGAACAGATAGCCTAATGGGCTTCATGTGTATGAAGTTGCCTATACAGTATCTCTGGCAGAAAAGGAACATGACTGAAGATCAAAACATATCCTTTTCCCTACAAATACCTCTTTTATTTTGCAAGAAACCATTGACATTTGGTTCTCTTTTGGAAAATTGGCCTTTTTTGTTGCTCTGATAAACACCAAATCAAAACTTAATTCATGAATACATTTGAACCTTAAACTTGGACAGGTTGTTTAAACATTTATGTTTATTGTTTCAAGACTTGATCTGTAGTGTTTTCACACACCTTCCTCTTTCTGTTGTCTAAAGGTATAACCACATAACTTCATGACAAGTTCCTATCCTGGAAGTGTTATTCCCCAGATACGTTCCAGGATTTCAGTCAGCTGAAAAAAGGAAAGCTATTTTTATTTGATCACTAGCTGTCTTCAATATATATTAAGCAATAATATACACTTCTCCCTGAAATGACAGTGCTTCGATTTTAACTTTTGGCAGCTTGATTAGAAGGATCCATGTTGGAAATTCAATAACCCTTTCTCATTAAAGAGCAATTCAGCAGGGTGCAGTTTTGTCCTGCAGACATGTTGATGCAATACTCCTTATTCAAAGCTTTTTTAAAAAATACATCTCAAATATGCAATGAAATAACATCTGTTCTAGCACAATAGCTCTCTATCTTCCTTCTAGCAATGTTACTGTAACTTACCGTTATGCATTTTTTACTTTAAAAAAAAGCAACAGTACAATGAGTGTTACCTAACCTGTAAAGACTCAATGGCCTCCAGCAATAAATACCTCTTAAAGATTGCCTTCTCCCAAAACCTCATTTTTCCTGTTAAGAAATGTGTTACAATAATCATATTGTGGTTCCACTCGGTAAGCAGGGAGTATTGCTGGCATGAAAACATTGACCTAAGACTTGGAGCTGGACTTTCCAGGAATGCACTGGAGAGAACAGTGCCTTCGTATTTAAGAGTAACAGGTGAAACCCAAGTGCTATATAGTTCACTGAAATCTTAAATGGAATAATTATATCTTCCCTTCTGTTATATAAAGATCTATTTCACAGACAAAAGACAGGAAAAGCACCAGGCCCAGACAGAGTAACTCCTTCTTGCTTGAAAATCTGTGCTGACCAACTTGCCCCCATCTACACCTGCATCTTTAATAAATCACTGGAGATTTGTTAAGTCCACTTTTGCTTCAAATGCTCTACTATCATCCCAGTGCGCAAGAAACCCTCCATCAAGGAGCTGAATGACTACAGGCTGGTTGCTCTGACATCTGTAGTGATGAAAACCTTCAAAAGGTTAGTGCTGGCGCACCTGAAAATCATCACGGACCCACTGCTAGACCCCTGGCCTACTGTGCAAACAGATCAGCAGATGATGCTGTTAATATGGCACTATAATATGCACTATATCTTACAATATCTTTGAATACCCAAGGGCTTATGTAAGGGTCCTTTATGTAGATTCTAGGTCAGCATTTAATACCATCATCCCAGAAAAAAATGCTATGAACTATATGCGGTCATTGGCCATTGAAGCTACCTGGATGGTACCCAACTATCCAGTTGTAAGAAAGGTCGGAGTGTGACCCTTGTAGGCAGAAGCATTTTTCAAGCCAGTTTTATAGCCCTGTGAAGTGAAACATTTTGGGTGGATGGTTAGATGCCAAATATTTTGGCATACATTTTTCCAGTTATGTCCTCAAGTGGGATTTAACAGGAACTTGCTTTGGTTTCAATGCCACAGGTGGCTGTCATATCTGATCTTATTTTTAATGGAAGATCTTTGTGCCTCTGACCTTTTGCATGCAAACATGCGCCCTAACCAGTTTTTAAGATGCAGAAATCAGTGGAGGCGTTGTTTTTTCATTAGCCAGCTACCAAGGAACACATTTTTCCTTTGGTAAGGGCTAGTGGATTTTATTAAGGCCTTCAATTGTTTCACCTCATTGTTCAAGCTTTACTAAGCTAAAATGAAATACTGAAGTAATTCAGTGTTCCTCTACCAAACAAAAATATTCTCGTCTCCCAAAGGCCTTACAGTCTAAAAAGGTATTTATCCAAAAGAAGATCAGCCAGAGTTCATTTCAATGAGTATAACTTTGCACATGCAGAAAGGAGATAGATCAAAATGGTTAGATTGGATCCATCTATGGCGCATTATTTTCCCATTCCTTGCCTTAAATCACATCTAAAAGAATACCACAAGTCACCGTAGAGGCATTCTGGACGTGCAGCAAGAAAGAATGATCTCCAAAATTGAGTTTTATTTCTTGCACTGTCTTTTCAGAACAGCTAAGTTAAACACAGCACATACTGTTTGACAAAAGCAAGAATGTGACTGGTGGCTTTTCTCATCTCCAGATTTTATCATTAACTTGTAAAGATAATTATGGGCCAAGGCCAGTAATTCTTTTACTGATGATATTAATGAAAAGCAGGAAACAGGGAGATAATTGCTTCTTTCCTTCTGGAACAAAGGGTCCCTAAAGAAATACCATGTAATATTACTCAATTCCAAAGTGAGTAATTCAAGTAGTTTGAGAAAGGAAGCTGTTTCTCTTTTTAGGAGAATAAAATTTTAATGAAATAAAAAGTATATTTCATTAAATAATAGGCACCTGACAGCTCCTCAGAAAAATCAAATCATTTTATACATAAATCCTCCTTATTCCATTTTTAATGGGTTTTTTTTAATTCTTCAACATGATTTTGTTTTGCTTTTCACAGAGTTTTGTAGCAAAAACTATATGCATTCTGGACAAAAGTTACAAACAATCCTTAATTTTCCTCTCTGTGGATGAATAAAAGAATATCATAATAATAATTGCCAGATATTCAAAAAATTATAGCAAGAAACTGAAACTCTAGAAAATGCCTGTGAAATTCTGATTATTTACAAAACTAAAAAAAAAAGCTTGCTGAAATAGTTTACAGCTAGCCTTTACATTTCAAACTTTTATATACTGTAAAAATTGCATGGAAATATGATATTTAAAATAAAACTGGAATCATCAAAAGATTCAAGAAGATCTCTCCTTTTGGGAACTAATTGAATTATATTGATTCAATATGGAGCCTTGGTGGAGCAGCGGACTAAAGTTAAGTAGCACTTAGCTGCCAGCTGCCTGCAATTACTGCGAGTTCAAATCTCACCAGGCTCAAGGTTGACTGAGCCTTCCATCCTTCCGAGGTAGGTAAAATGAGGACCCGGATTTTGGGGGCAATAAGCTGACTTTGTATAAAAAAGAACACCGCTTAGGAGGGGCCGAAAGCCCTACTAAGCAGGTATATACAAAAGTCTGAAGGCTATTGCTTAATGCATTGTAAGCCGCCCTGAGTGTCCGGAGAAGGGCGGCATATAAATCGAACCAATAAATAAATAAATAAATATTGAAGTTATGCATTCATTCAATTTGAAAACTTAGTATTATTCATAATAATAAGCTTACCTGGAACATCATAATTGCTTAAACTCTACAGTTCTGCCTTCTTTGTTTTATAACCTATACTTGTAAACATAATTTATAAGTGTTGTTATTGGCTTCAAAATGGTGGCCATGATTGGATGATCAAAGCTATGGTCTTTTTTATGTATCTGCAATGAATGTGATGCACGTTAAAAAGAAGTGGGTTTTGATTGCTCACTTGTATGCTTGCATTGTTGCAAACATCGCTGTTTACAAATGATGCTACTTCTATTTTGGAAATATGGGTGATTGCATTTTGGTTAGATTATTCTTGCTCAGTTTGGAGAACTCCTTAATGCTTTATACCGTTTCTTTGTCTAAAGAAACATAATTACAAGCTGTATTATAAATGTGAGATAAGAATCCTCCTGCTATATAAATTGTGCTATTGTAAATCCAACAGCAATGATAATTAAATTCTAATCTAAGCAAAGAAGCTTCCCCCCCCCCCAAAGAAAAAAAATATCAAAGTCTAAATGACAGATTGAACCATATTTCATCTATGCAGCAAACATCTGGATGTGAATACTGAAAAATCTGGATCTGGGGCAGTAGAAGGGGGGATTTGCCCCTTGAAAGTCTGCATTATTTAGCAGTTTTTCCAATATGCAGTCATGGCTTGATTTTCAAAGATTCCCACATGTCAAGGATATTGTGTTCAAGGCTTTCAGCTCTCCCTTTAATTTAGGATGTTCTTTGCCTTCAACAACAACAAAAAATAGCCCAGCTTGTGAAACTGATACTCTCCTCGGTGTAAAATCAAATTCAGCACACAGATCTGGATTTTTTTCTTCTTCTTCTTCTTCTTCTTCTTGCAAGTACTTTTGCAAATGTCTGCTTCAGAACAGGTTCAGTAGAATAGAAACGGCCCGGTGTTGTGACTGCTGGTAAGTGCTTCCTTGACAGAGGTGATGGGACAATGTTTAGTAGCAGGAGCTCCAATGAGACATTTTAATGGGTCTCTTTTAGTTGGAACTGAAGGAGGGAAAAGGTTAACACCCTGTTCTCATACCATGTTGCATAACGTGATGTCCTGTAACCTTGAGAACTGTCCAGCTTTGAAAGATTTATGGGTGGCTCATGTTCTGAGATAGGACAGTCTTGAAACCTCAGAAGGGTTCACTTAACTTTGTTTCAATTGTGGTCAACGGATTAACACAGGTCAAGTGTTAATATTTTTAATAAAATATTTTTAGTGCTCTACAGTTTGAAACTGATGGCAAGGATTCCTTCACAAACTCATAATTCGATATTATCTTAGCATGTAAAAGTATGGTCATCTATGAATTAAAGATGAATAACTAGGTTCAACTTCTAGAGATTAACAGAAAACATAAACCTCCCTAGACTTTGTAAATGATGAAGGATTGAGCTCTCAAACAATATAGTCCTATGCCCTGAAGTTGACTCAGCTGGTTTCAGTGTACATGCCTTGCAGGTTCCCGTCTGGAAAAATTAATATTGTTAAAATGAGTGCAAACCCACAAAACACACCATTGAAAAATGCTTCCATATCAAGGTTTTATCCCATATTGACTCTGAGATCTCCTCTTTTCCTACTGCTCCTTCCTTGCAAACATTATCTTGCTGTAAGTAATCTTCCTACTCATGCAAAGTTCAGAAGTGTGTTAAGGTAGAGGCTGGGAGAAGCCTCTACCTTAACCCCTGCAAGGTTAATATCTCTGCATTGGAGGAGTTCTGAATGCTTGTTTGGCTGATTGTATCTTGAACTTTCCTTCTGACTGCAATGCTAAATAAGTTCATTAGAGAATCTTACATGACCATAAAGCTGGGAATGGGTTTTGCAGCCTGTCCTAGAACCTTCACCATTGCTGTCTTGGGGGTAGTTTTAAACCCCACTCACCGAGTTAGGATGGGTGCTGCTGAGTTTGGATGGCACTACTCCAGTCATCTCTAACCTCCTCTACTCCTCAAACCCTCACACTTCAACCTTAAACTGTCTACCGTGGACCTCACCCCATTAAAGGGGGCATGCGTAAGCGCGCCAGTGTGCCTATCGTCCCTGTCCTACTGTCGCCATTTATTTGTATTCATTTCCCTCATTCATGTCCATGTTCATATTCATATCTGCTATCTTGTACATGTTTGACAAAATAAAATAAAATAATAAAATAAAAAAAATATAATAAAATAAAATAATAATAATAAACCTTCTATGAAAACAAATGGAAAATAAAATGGCTCCACTTGAGCTTTATTTCACTCATTATTTCCATCTCTCAGTGCAGAAAGGCTATCCTTTACTTTTGTCTCTTTTCATTTAGTTTGACTATTCAGGTAGGACAAGAAACAGGATGCTTTTCTACAACCAACTGCCAGATATTCTCTTCCATGCCTCAGGCTATGAAACGTCATTCTCCTCTCTATGAGTGCCTTAGCACTCGGCCATATCCACATTCTTGGGCTTAGAAGACAGTGAGCAAAGTTTCCTCACTGGAGGCCAAGGTCCTCTCCTGCCAAGTCTGTGGAGAACTAGGTCAAATGGACCAAGCTAAGAGAGGAACTGTCTCTCCGGCCATGTGCTGAGCTGTAAGATATCTCAGAGTTCATCTTTAGGGCTAAAGTGAAGACTAGGCCCGTATTATCAAAAGATAGCTATTTCACGTTCAATACACGTGTCTTACCACTTAAAGAGAACATTTGTTTATCTAGTCCCTGTAATATGCCAGGCTAGTATATACACTAGTGCAGCTAACACATTGCAAGGAATGCGAGAGAAAATATGTGGAAAATGACATTGCTTTGCATGGCCAGCATTATTTATTTAATTCTCAGTAGGCCCATTTCTGTTTTTCCATTTCTGATCTTACTCACTCCACCCCCACCCCCCATTTGTGTGTGTGTGTGTGTGTGTGTGTGTGTGTATGTGTTTGCATCTCCTAATTTCCTGCTACTGGGGTCCTAATGTTACCTGGCACATATTACCATCAGTGGGACTATGGCATATCTAAATTTATCAGCGACTGGGTCCGCTTTGCCTAGACTGGTAAGTTATCAGGAGAGTGGCCGGTGACATTTTTATAGCTTTCTGTATTTGCTGGGATGTTTCAAAACCTATAAAAACAACAGTAAATGTCCCTCTTTACAAATCTCTTTGGAAGGTCTGAAAAGATTAGTATCTCTTCTGCATTCCTTTGCACTATCCCACACTCGAGCCTAACCGTCTTACAAACTGTACTGTGCTTGCACAAGCAAAAAAAAAAAAATCTCTTTGACCACCCACATCTCTTGGGGACATTCAAAAAACTTTGCCAAATGAGGCTTCTGAATGGACCAGGGGAGAGGAGCGGTTAGATGAGTCTCCTTGGTTTCTTTCTATCAGGGCCACCTTCTGATAACACCAGTCTGTTAGAGGCCCTATCTGACTACAAGGGATAGATGGAGCTGCAACAAATGGTGAAGCCAGAGAGTAAACTGAAGTGATCCATTCATTCACTTGCAGTGACATCCTCCTTTTTCTGGCACTCCCATTTTTTTCTGGTATTGTTTTTTTTAAGTTAGTCCTCTAACTTGAGAAATATTTACCTAAAATGTCATGACTTTCCAGGGACCACAGAGGAATTTTTTTTTAATGTGGCTCCATGGCT
This sequence comes from Ptyas mucosa, assembly GCA_012654045.1. Lineage (NCBI taxonomy): Eukaryota > Metazoa > Chordata > Lepidosauria > Squamata > Colubridae > Ptyas > Ptyas mucosa. The sequence continues at coordinate 21,421,043 of WNWU01000017.1, read as the reverse complement.
AAGATGCTGAACTTGTCAGTCAAAAGGTTGGCAGTTCAGGGGTTCGAATCCCTAGTGCTGCATAATGGGGTGAGCTCCCGTTACTTGTCCCAGCTTCTGCCAACCTAGCAATTCGAAAGCACATAAAAAATGCAAGTAGAAAAATAGAGAAGGTAACAGTGTTCCGTGTGCTTTTGCTGTTTAGTCATGCCGGCCACATGACCATGGAGACATCTTCGGACAGCGCTGGCTCTTCGGCTTTGTAACAGAGATGAGTACTGCTCCCTAGAGTCAGGAACGACTAGCACATATGTGCGAGGGGGACCGGAACCTTTACCTTTAATTTGGCTACTAGATTTGGGCACAAATGTCTGAATAACCATGATATGATATAAAGAATACACAAGGCCTATTGTGAAGTTTGCAGCCCAGTTTGGTAGCCCTATTAAACTAAACAAACTAAACAAAGAACACATTTTTGAGAGACATTACTACTCATAAATACTGTTTGGATAACTTGGACTGCTGTTTCAGTCCAATCTAACATAGATTTGGGAATGGGGGAAACTAGGATGAATTTGCTCTGTGTACACCAACTAAATGAAAGACAAGATACAAAATAACCAGGCAGGAGACAGACAGACAGACAGACACATGCTTTGAAAAATGTATTCACAATATAAACAAAGTTAATTTGCTAAGTAATGCTGCCAAGTCTACTCTACAAAAATCTGGATAATCAGTGTATGGGATTAGAATTAGAGATTTTGTCAACCAATCCCAATATTCCTAAATAAGTTTTTCTAATGGGTATATTTGTACTGATCCATATTTTCTCTTGAAAAGACATTCTTTCAATTTTTAAAACATATCTATCTATCTATCTATCTATCTATCTATCTATCTATCTATCTATCTATCTATCTATTGTCTGTCCATTCATCTGTCTCTCTGTCTCTCTTCTATTGTTGTATATGGCCAACCATCTCACTGTAGTGAATCTGGGCAACCAACATCACATTAAAAGCACAGTATAGAACTACACATAAAAACACATTAGAAAAAAACAACTTATAATGGCAGCCAAGGACAAATTCAATCAACAATAAAATAACAGCATCTCATGGGTTCCCATTAACCTGACAACTATCATGTCCAGGAATATAGTCAGGTCTTTAAAAAAAATTTTCAAAAATCAGCAGTCAGATATGTATTTTGTGTGTGTGTGTGTGTTTGTGTGTAAGATTGATTGATTGATTGATTGATTGATGTGGCAAGACTGCTTTCTGAGTCTCTCCAGACAATGTTCTTTTATTAAAGCATGTCTCTCCAGTATGACTTAGTGAGGTAGGTATGAAATGTGTCAAAGTCAGCAAAAAAACACACCAAAAACCTATAAGTGGACCTCCTAGTTTTATCTGAGATCTTGGTTGCATGATTTTATATATATCCTATGGTGACCATACAAAAATACAGATGACACTAGATGATAGCAAGGAGATGCAGAATATATTCTCACCTGTTCTTGCCATCTGGTAGCTGGTAGCTGGTAGCCTTATCTTCTATCTTCTCTTTTCATGAATGAAAACCTTTCTTATTTAGGCTGTAATCCTGAATATACCTTACTAGGAAGTAGAGAGTATGCAAATGAGTGGAATTTTTGGGCCAAAATGTTCACTCCCTGTTCCCAAACCATACATCTGTGCAATTTCTAATACTGGAAGATCTTTGATTCCAGTCAAAATGAAATTACTGAGATTATATGTTGAAATTGGGGATGAATAAACAGGTAGGCAGGCAGGAGGCAGTTTGAAGGGTCCACTGGTGCACTGATGATGTTACCTAGTTTGGGTAATGAAACGTCTGCAAGAAAATAAGCAAGCTCAGAGAGCATCAAGGATCCCTCATGTCAACCCTGAGCTACAAATATTCTCCTTTATTAGGAGGCAGTTTTATTTTGAAAACTCATAAATGAAACTTAGCTCAACATACTTGCCAATTGGTTGAAGGAAAGCCATTTTTCAGATTGATCTCTCTCTCCTGCAAATCTACCACAGGAGCCTCCAAATTTATATAGAAAATAGTTGCATGGATAAGGAAGAACAGGCATCCCACCATCATTTCTCTATGATCAAATTCTCTTTTATGTGTAAAAGTTATCACCCGCCAACAGGACAACTTCTTCCCAAGATGCAATTTCACACCTGCAATCTATATATGGACGAAGATCTTTCCTTCTGGTTATTGCCTATATTTATAGGAGTCTAAAGTTTTGTATACAAGAGCCCAACATAACTAATCACAGCTTTTGCCATTTTTAAGCTAAAGATATCCTGTCCCACCACCACTATGTCTTCCTTGCTAATAATTTTCTAGGAGGGAAAAATGTTTCACATTATTTTAAAAAAAATGCTTAAGTGTTACAATTTCTCACTGAATTAACCACAAATAACATGAGGCATCTCTTGACTTTTCCCTCTCATCCACACTAACTTCTGCCAGCAAAACACTCCATAAACAATATAAGCCTCTTTCTTGGGAAAACAAGGCAAGGAATAAATTGCCCTGATTGATGATATCACCCACCCCACACCCCATGAATGACTGTAAATCTTCAGAAAATACATAAGTGTGACTGTATACCTCAAGAGGTGCTAGGTTTCACATCACTGTCTTCAATGCTCGGAAAGTTAAAATGAGAGGACTTGAAGCCTTTTCAAAATAACCCCTGAGGTATCCCAACATTAGAAAAGAGAACGTTTCTCCAAAATGGGGAAGGTTTTATATTAGTTGTCCATGTTATTTCACTCTCCCTGGTCTACTAGGTCACTGATATCTTTGGTTATTTTTCTCCACAGTTGATGCAGGGAGCTTCGCTGAAGAAGGGCAACAATATGTAAGTGAATGTTAACAGACTGCTAAGGCCATTTGGACAGGATAATTCAGGTTACTATATCCAAAGCTCTTTAAAAAGCTATTCCAAGTTTCTATATTGCCAGTTAGCAATAAGGTGGAAAATTCCCCTCATTGCATTGGCACGAGAAGACAGTTTTGCGCTGATGAGGGTGGTTTGTGTTGCTAACAAGATAAGCAGGAAAAAAGTTTGCATTAATGAAACAGCTTCATGCTTCTGAGAGCAATTTATTTCACTTACCAATAGCTATTTTTAATAAAAATAAATAACTGAGGCGTAACCAGACACCTTTAGATAGCTTGAAAGGAGATTCTCCAGCTGTATGGCCCACACTTTGTTCTGTTTTCCCTCCAACTCAGGTCACAGTCACAGAAAATTCTCGCTGGAGATATGCCCGAGCTACCAAGCCTTAGATCCTTGTCCAACTTCCCTAAAAATACAGATGTTTGAACCAGTGAATTTTATTTAAGTTTGTTTTATGTGCTCTGCCTGTGAGCCCTGTGCAGTTTCCTGCTGTGGCTGGACAGCGCAAACGTCAAGCATGTGATGGCAGAGATTTCAACCATTCCTTCATCCATGATAGTCTGAAAACTGAGCCCTTTTGTTTAGGACAGGGGTGGGGAACGATGGCCCTTTTATGACTTGTAGACATCAACTCCCAGAATTCCTCAGTCATGCTGGCTCAGGAATTCTGGGAGTTGAAGTCCATAAGTCACAAAGGGGCCATCATTCCCCATCCCTCATTTAGGAGAACATGGGCCTCTATTTGTAATTATAGGGTAACTTTTTCTTGCCTAACAACAATGCCCCACTCATTTCTCAAGAAACAAAACCCAAGTGGTTTACTAAATCTGCTTATAATGCAACTGCTTTCAATCCAGGATATTTTCAATAAGACAAATATTATCATAATAAATATTACTCCAAAGTGAGAGAGTTTGGAGAAAAACCAGTGAATTATATTAGCAGTGAATACATTTCCTTCTTGTCTTTACAAGTATGCACTTTTACATGTTCATGTTCTATTTTATGTATGTTTTCATCAGCCATTCACATTATGTATTATCACCAGTCAGTCAGCTATAGTACTATATCACTTTGCAGGGCTTTCCCTCCTTCTGTTTTTTCCCACAATATCACTGTTGTGCTATTGTTAATTAAACATTTGCTACCCCTCTTTCTACCCCACCCCCTTTCTAATTCTTTTTTATGTTTGCTAACTTCATTATCATGGATGTCATTTTCTCATCCATGGGATACCAATGTTTCTACTGATACATGGTTATAAAGAAGTAACTCTGAAATAAAGGAAATATCATTTCCTTATCTCAAGATTACTTGTTCTTCACCTCTCTAAGACCCAAGGATGAATAGGCCCTTAATCTGTTTTGAAGCTACAGATATCCCAGCAGTGGTGAAATTCAGCTGGTATCTGGCTCTGTCCACCCACCCGGACGTCATCATGTCCCATTTTGACCCTCTGCGCATGCGCAGAAGGCTCTGTGCATGTGTGGAGGAGGCACTCACGCTCACATTTGCGAACTGGTAGTAAAGGTAAGTGAATTTCACCCCTGCATCCTAGCCAAGTCCGTGCTTAGGAACAGGTAGTGATGTAAAGACTGGAGGTTTTTACATCCTCCCCCTCTCTTCATTTTCCCAATTTGTGTAGGGATATTGAAATAATGTTTTGATGGAGGTCTTTGTGGACAGGGATTATAATCTCTTCTCTGTTGGAAGGACAAGGATAAGGAGGCAGGGCAAGCCCACACAGGCAGCTCTGAAGTTCTTCAGGGTGAAGCCCACACTTTCTGAACATAGACAATCCAGCTAGTTCCTCTGTTGAAACACTTTTCATCCTGTTTTTGTTTCTCTATTCCTTTATAGTATTCTTGAGACAGACAGCAAAAGGGAGGGGGGGGGAAGGGAGAGGGGGGAACCATGGTTTGTTTTGAATAATCAGAGCCTTGACTGGCATTCTTTTGCTTCTGTTACTTCCTTTTGCATAACTTCTTTACATTTCAGGATGCCTGATTTATACTGACAGCCAGATGTGACAGTCACAAATATTTTTGGTTCATAAATCCTACTAAAGTACTTCTAGCCATTGCCCTTAAGAACATTGCCTGGATTCTGGTGGTTCCTGGATCCATCTTGCTTCTGCCCAAGGCAGGCCAGGACTGAGCTTTTGATAGATACGTTTAAAAATAATCAAGAAACAAAACTTTTTTTCCCTATGATAATAAGGTTGTATACTTAGAGCCCCCTGTTTCTTTGGACTGCCCTAAAACCAAGCTGTTTTTTATTCATGCTTGAGCTCTTGTAATGGAATTACATCCTTACACTGTAAATTTTCTCAGTGCAATTATTTAAAAATAACACCATTTTGGAAACAGTCCAGCTGAGGTTAAGCATGTTTACACAACAACGCTGATTTAAATGGAAAGAGTTTAACATATGCATAGCCCTCCCACTGAATTTGGGATTAAGAATATTGCTTCGTATAGACTGGCAGATAGTCAAGTTTTTATTTCCTTTATAAACTGAAGTTCCTTGTCATACTAAACATGTTGTTTTGATATTTAGCTTATTAATATTGATTCTGCTAATAACTTGCTGCTGAATTTGGCATCATACAGGAATACCCGGCATTTAATATCATGTGCACTCTCTTTCTGTGGCAGGAGGGCAGGAACCTGCATCTTGAAGGCAGGAATGACAACTTCCTCCACACCTGGGAAGGCAACCTCCTCTCATTTTCTTCTGGTGTATGCTGAAGAATGTCTACAAAAAAGGCAAGGCTTTAATTACATGGTTATGGCCACCATGGACTTTTTATTGCATGTTCGAAGATGTGGGACTTTGGTTGTAGAGTGAAGAGGGATAGGGATGGGCTGCTGGGGGTTTGCAGGGGTTCAGGAGAATCTCTAGCTAAGATTCTGTGCAGTTTGGAGAATCCCCAAATCCCACTCCTGGCTGGCCCCTCCCACCCTGCCCCTCCCCTCCTAGGAGTTTCCACGTGGCCCGTTTTGGAGGCAGGTAAGTGCAGGGCACATGCAGAGGCTCGGGGAGGGCGAAAAACGGGCTCACTGGAAGTTTGGGAAGGCCAGAAACAGGGCCGTTTCTGGCCTCTGGAGCCTGCCCACCATGGCTACAGCCATCCAGCAACCGGGCAGAGAACCCCTTGCTAAAATTTTTGAAGCTCACCCTGAAGAGGGACGACTGGGCTGTGTAACAGGACGACGTTGTGAAGCTTGTGATTTGTTAAATATCCATTTTTCTTCTTTCTCCTCCTCTTCCTCACCACCACCACCATTTAATAATTTCATGAGAAAAATACATTTGGGAGAACAAACAAGTGTATTAAAACAAGCAAAAAAAACCCTACACCCCATTCTTATTCTGGAAAAAATAAGGATGCATTCTTCACCATCTCCTGGTTCATCTCTGCCAGGTTCCAATATGGCAGTTCTTCAAAAGCACCACAAGATAAGAAGCTAAGATGCTTTCTCTAGCCAGAATGCAAGGTGATGCTATAAAATCTGTTAGAGGTCAGTGCCGTCACATTAAATAGGCTTGATCCCTAGTATGTTGGGTGCCTTATTCCTTGAGCCCTTTGTATTTTTAGGAAAGTATTTTAAAGTGATACTTTTATGCCATTTGGCTCTTGTTTTTCATTCATGGTCCATGGACAACTGTCTGGTGAGTAACTTCATCAGAAGTTACCTTCATGCCTTCTCTCTCCCTCTCTCTCCCTCCCTCTCTCTCTCTCTCTCCCACACACACACACACACAAAATCCCCTCTAGCTCCTTTAAAACTATTTATAATCCTATGACTTCTAATGAAGTCTGGTATAGGTAGATAATTAACGGTGTAAGTGTAAATGGAGGTATAATTTAGAGGAAATATGAACATATTAAAAGAATTGAGCCTGGGCAGAAAGGAGAAAAACACTTCCAAGGAAAGGGAGACAAATGAATCTGCCTTCTGACCTGCAGCACATATTTTATTTACTTAGAAAAGCTGATCTTAGAAACTCAGTGATTCTATTTGCCATAACAGGGAAAAAAATTGATAAAAGACCTCATCTGTTGGGTTGACCGGCACCAAATAAATGTGCAAAGCATATGTCAAGGATAAATAATAATGAGTCTTTTAAAAAGTGAATCATTATTATGCATAACTTAGGAAAACACGGCAAAGCAGGAACAAAAATTACTGGCTTTAATTAGGAGACGTCCCCATCGTTTGAGAGTCGGGTTTCATTTTAATTTGGTCAACCTTCTGAAGCCTAAACTTCTCAAGTACAACAATAATGTTGAGTTGGGGGGGGGAGGGGACTGTAACAGGAAAGCCAATGATGAAATGTCCCTGTTCTTGCATTTGCTGTTGAATTATATGATTTATGGGCACCGTTAATGTTGGGAGGGACTTTAGTATATCAGATGAAGCTATAAAGAACTCATAGAGGCAAGCCCATCCAAAGAAAACCTGAACCTCTTTGTCCTTCTTTTTACTGAAGCTTTGACATCTTGTGAGCTCCTGGGTCTACGGTGTGAAAGGCAGAACAACTGGGTAAGTCACATCCTGCCCAATACTGGAGCCTGAGAAACACGAGGAGACTGTTATTTCTGAAAACAGAAAAGCGCTGTAAAATTTTTATTCTCTTCAATAAAACAAACAAAAAATTCCAGTTCTCTGTCAAACATTTCTGACCAAATATTTTCATGAGTCACTGCCTTCCTAGGCAGGTAGGGATTACGGTACTGTCCACATCTAGCCTCCTTCTGTATCTCTCCAAAAGTAGCATTTTGAACATATTTGCAAACACAGTCTCTGGTCAGCTGCCATGGGAGGTAATTTAGATCCCTTTAATAAAGAAAGTTTTAACGTTCCTGCTAATTGACGTATCATTCTCCAGGCTCCAAATATTATGAAGTAAACCCAAGTCAGCTAGTTTCTTTGCTTAGTTCTGAGACCTTCTTTGTAATATAATGTGGCACTTTAGAACAAAGTTATACATATTGCAAAAAATATTTCTGGCACATTATTGGCTCAAATGCAAAGGAACAGGCAAAGTACTTGTTAAAAGTACTAGTTGTTTTCAGGATTGCCACTTGATTAGAGAAGAATCTCTTAGAAAGTTTGTACCTTACTATTCACTCCCACTTCTTCCTGAAGTCTCATCTGCGTATTTCTCTTGTGGATCTTTCTCCATCCAAGATTGCAAGTTGAATGGAAAATTGATCCACTAGCGGAACAAATTCCTTCTGGAGGGCAGCAGGAAGAATATTGTTGGATTCAAACAATTGAAATCAGTAGGATGTAAATGAGTCCTACCTCAGTTATCCTAAACAGTACTTAGATAACTATAAATGTGTCTGAATTTGAATTGGTATCCAAAAGAGTTCTTCTGCATGTAAATCCTTTGAAAAGAAATGCTTTTCAGCAGGCATTTATTGCATACAAAGTACCTCTTTCTAGATTGTTAAAGCAGCTGCTTCTAGGTTCATGGATACGGGTGTCTATGACTAAACTATTTAACAGAATAACAGAGGAGGAAAGGACCTTACAGGTCTTCTAGACCAAACTCCCTGATCAAGCAGGAGACTCTGTGCCATTTCAGACAAGTGCCTGCCCAGTCTCTTCTTAAAAGCCTCCAGTGATGGAGCACCCACAACTTCTGAAGGCAAGCTAGTCCACTAGTTAATTGTTCTCACTGTTAGGAAGTTTCTCCTTAATTCCAGGGTGCTTCTCTCCTTGATTAGTTTCCATCCATTGTTTCTTGTCTTGCTTTCTGGTGCTTTGGAAAATAAGTTGACCTTCTTTGTGGCAGCTCCTCAAATATTGGAATGCTCTATCATGTCACCCCTAGTCCTTCTTTTCCCTAGATTAGCCATACCCAATTCCTGCAACTGTTCTTCATATGTTTTAGTCTCCAGCCACCTAATCATCTTCGTTGCTCTTCTCTGCACTCTTTCCAAAGCCTCAACATCTTTTTTATAATGTGATAACCAAAACTGGATGCAGTATTCCAGGTGTGGTCTTACTAAGGATTTATAAAGTGTTCTAATACTTCACGTGATCTTGATTCTGTCCCTCTTTTTATGCAACCAAGGATTGTATAAGCTTTTTTTGGCTACTGCCGCATACTGCTGGCTCATATTTAAGTGATTGTACAGTAGGACTCCAAAATCCTCTCATAGTTACTGCTCTTGAGCCAGGTTTCACCTAATCTGTACTTGTACACTTGGTAGTACATGTACAGAGGGAGGGACACAGCTTTTTAGATGCACAGGTTTGGAAATAGCATTCAAATTGCTTTAATAACCTGAAAAGAGGAGTTTGATACAAATTCCCAGATGTTTTTGAAACATTGCTTTTAAAGGATTTGCACCACTCAGTGATCTTCCACTTCCTTCCATTTCCAGTGCTAGGGCATTTGGCACAAAGAATGCCCTAGAAAGCCAAATCTAAATGTATTCGGCTACTGTTCAGCTTGTGCAAAGAAAGCAAGATTTGGTTGTAGAGCATTCTATTGTAGCATTAACAGGGGTGGGATTCAAGTAATTTAACAACCGGTTCTCTGCCCTAATGAGTTCTTCCAGCAACCAGTTGCCAAATTGCTCAGAAAGTTAACAACCAGTTCTCCCGAAGTGGTGCGAACTGGCTGAATCCCACCACTGAGCATTATGCTCTAAGTTTACATCAACTCCTTCCATGAGAATGTGCAGAAGAACAGCATAATTCCCCTTTTAGATACAAACCAGTATATGCATATTATTTGTCTGCATAAATAGCATACACGCAATATGGATTTCTGGAGGAGAAGTCAAATCGTTTCTTCTTGCTTGCCTCCAAACTCCTATCTTTCTTTACGTTGGTGCTGCCAGAAACTGCTCTTTAGGTCTGCCATGGTGTTAAAAGCAACAAAAGAGGAAGGAAAATGTGCAGATATCATTTAGCAGCAGAAGTTAAGCCTGCACATTATTTTCACATCCACTGTTGCAGCTTTGCTGCCCCACTGGAAAAAAAAATTCTTGACAGCATGACTTAAAATACAACCCTCTGCATATTAGTCAGAAATAAATCTGAGAATGTTCTACAGGGCTTACCTCAAATAAGAGGGCCAGCTTTCTAATCTTCATTATCGTGAGATTTTGCCCCAAATGTCATACTGATAATGAAAATAAATTATCCATTTTGAACATGGTGCAAAATATCACCACAGGTTGGATCCAGAATTAGCACTTAAAATACACCAGTTAGGCAGTGTGTTCTTTCAAATTGTTTCAGAGGATCCCATGGATCGTATAGGAGCAGAAGGATCATTAAAGGAGCTGTGCCTTTTTTTCCCCAGGTTTCTAAGCATACCTGAAAAGGCTGCTACTGCTTTTCTTGTCACTTTAATGAAACCTCAAAGCAATGGCATTTCTTTTGAGATGCATGGAGAAGGCTGGAAAAGAGCATGGTTGCTTAAATTAATAAAATATAGATCCTATGCTCATGTAAAAGATTCCAAAGATTTCTTCTAAATCAGTGGCCCAGTTCCGTGGAGAGAGGTTTTTCCACGGAGCGGAGGGGGTGTGGTTTCACATGCTGCTTGCATCCTGCGGATGGGATTTCACCTGTTTGCACAGCCCAGTTGCTGGCATGCTGCGCACTGGTGCTGCTCCACGGACCTGGGATTGGGGACCTCTGTTCTAAAACTTCAAAATGTGCTTCAGTTGTAACAGCCATTAGCACTATTACTCTTATGTTCTCTAAATGTAGACCCAATTCAACAGTGATTCTATCCCATGCTCACCAGCATAGCTCATTTGAGATATATATATGCTTTTCTATCTAGCCAGGTTTCTACCTACGTAAACTATGATGTTCTGCCACCCTGGTTCTGTGAAATCTCATTCACAGGGCGGCAGAACATCATAGTTTACGTAGGTAGAAACCTGGCTAGATAGAAAAGCATATGAAGCCTACGAAAGAGAAATAGAAACATCTATATCTATATCTATATCTATATCTATATCTATATCTATATCGATATCTATATCTATATCTATATCTATATCTATATCTATATCTATATCTATCTCTATCTATCTATCTATCTATCTATCTATCTATCTATCTATCTATGTTAAATTTATATTTACTGACAAAGAAATAAAGGGAGACTAGTATAGATCTATTTCAAGCTATTTAGCTCTCATCAGCTAGCCATACCATTCTGGGATTCGAATCTGGGCTTGCCTGCATGTTAGGCAGATGTATTAACCTCTAAGCCACAGGTTCTCCTCGCTTTGTCAGTTTGTACCAGGGGAGATTAAATGGGTTTTCTATCGAAGCAACCTGGTCTACCCAAATATGGGAAGGAGCATACTGTTTCCTTTCACCTTT
>WNWU01000017.1:21380089-21409351 GCA_012654045.1 Ptyas mucosa | reverse complement strand
ATAGGCCAACACAGAGTTGCAGCAAAAAGCCCAGAAGTTGTGAATGAGATTTCATAGAACCAGGGCTGAGAAACATCTTAGCTTACGTAGGTAGAACCTGGCTAGAAAGAAATTGCATATATGTGTGTGTGTGTGTGTGTGTGTGTGTGTGTGTGTGTGTGTTTTCTGAGGTTTTCACGGGTATTTGTATGTAGGTCTTTGGTCATTCGTTATACATGGTTATACTTCCCGCCTACCAGCCATTTGGAAACCCACCCTCATTGACAAACGAGTCCCTAACACAAAGAATGACACCAGACCCACACTCACAAAAACCACACAGGATATCACCACCACACTTCCACGCAAAAAGCAAACCCAGACCCACACCGATGATGAGGCACGACCACAGACCAGAAGCCAGACCACAGCTGCATCATTGGCCACTTTAAACCCCTCCAATCCATACATGAAGCAAACTGACACCCACCATGAAGATGTGGCACGACCACGAAAGCGAAGCCAAACAACAGCAATGCAGCTCACCAGCTCAAATCCCCCTGCAACTCAGATTAATCCGAGCACAGCCAAGCCCCCATCCAAACAGAGCACACCCCCATCCAATCAGAGCACAGCCAACCCCCCATCCAATCAGAGCACAGCCAGGCCCCCAACCAATCAAAGCATATCTCCACCCAATCAGAACACAGCCATGCTCCCACCCAATCAGCTCCCACCCCCACTGGCAGTTAAAAGGAAGAAACAGCTGCGATCATACATTGCTCCTGGAAGCACGAAGCCGAGAACACCAGCCTGAAGATGACGAATGAGACTTCATCGAAACGTTGCCAAGACACTTCCAATTTTACACGGGAGAAAACCCGAATGACCAAAGACCTACAGATATATATATATATACACATACATACATCTATCTATCTATCTATCTATCTATCTATCTATCTATCTATCTATCTATCTATCTAGTTTATTGTTATTGTCCCATATTGGGCTAGACCAGGTGCTTCAATAGAAAAACACTTAATCTCTTCCCTGGCTCAAGCTGATAAAGGGAGGTTAATACAACTGCCTAATATGCAGACAACCCAAATTCGAATCCGAGTAAGGGTATGGCCAGCTGATGAGAGCTAAATAGCTTGAAATAGATCTATATAGTCTCCCTTTATTTCTTTATCAGCAAATATAAATTTGGTATAAAATGGTTTGTTGTGAATGCGACTGCTTGAGGGCTCCTGGATTGGAGCTGAAAGGATTGGAGCTGAAAGGCGAAAGGCAAGCAGTATGCTCCCTCCCATATTGGGATAGACCAGGTGCTTCGATATAAAAACACTATTTATATTTATATTTATATCTATATCTATATCTATATTTATATTTGTACTTTTTTCTCAATTCATTTAAATGGCTTAACCTCCACTGAAATTAGAAGATTGGGGTAACAATGTGCATAGTATCTACAATATTACTTTCAGTTCTTTTATCAATAGCAATCGCACTTAGGCTTATATACTGCTTCAAAGTGCTTTACGGCACTCTCTAAATGGTTTACAGAGTCAACGTATTTCCCCTAACAATCTGGGTCCTCATTTTACCGACTTCCGAAAGATGGAAAGCTGAGTCAACCTTGAGCCGGTCGGGCTCGAACTCCTGTCAGTGGGTAGAATTAGCATGCAATACTGCATTCTAACCACTGCACCACCAGGGCTCTTTTAAGATAGTTCTACTGAGATACTACTTATGTTAGAGAAGAAAAAAACATTCTGGTACTACTATTTGTGCCATTACTTTTTGTCTATAGTGATCTTGTATCTCTGTTGATGGAGTTGATTGGATAATGAATGTAGGTCAATGCTGTCCAAACTGACCCTTTCAAGAGACAGTAGCCTATGATTTCCGTTTTCTCAATATGTGTGAAAGACCCTGATGACTGCAAGCCTGTAGCCTGATACATCCTGGAGGCGCCAGATTGACTTGGTTGCTCTATGTTACTTGGAATGCACTACAATCCACACAGCCTTTCATAATAGTATCTCATCACATTTATGTTGTTCAGGTGCACAGATGTAACAAGACCAGTTATTCTGGGAGGTTTTAGACCATACAGACACCACTCAATATGAACAATCAAAGTAATCACTCAAGTGACTTTGAGCCTTGTGTAAATAAGCAAAAGGAAGAGGCTTCGGAAATCAAAGGGATTCAACATTACTAATGGTCACTTTCTCCCGTTGGAGGTAGAAAAGATGGGGAGGTTGCATACTTGTTGGTACTTTTTCCTAGAAATGAAAACTGAATGGAGGTGTGTCTTCTAATGCCTAAAAAGGGCTTAAATCTATCCTGCCATACATCTGATTGATGCTGAGCTCCAGATCTGTGCACGTATATTAATATTTCCTGCAACTGTATATCATCTACTGTACATACCATATACATCAGTGGTGGGTTTCAAATACTGCTGGTTCTGTGGGTGTGGCTTGTTGAGCGTGGCAGGGGAAGGATACTGTAAAATCTCCATTCCCTCCCCACTCCAGGGGAAGGTTACTGCAAAATCCCCATTCCCTCCCGATCAGCTGGGACTCAGGAGGCAGAGAATAGATGGGGGTGGGCCAGACAGAGGTGGTATTTACCAGTTCTCCGAACTACTCAAAATTTCCGCTACTGGTTCTCCAGAACTGGTCAGAACCTGCTGAAACGCACCTCTGATATACGTACAATAGATACCCTTAGAACACTCATTACAGGTAGCCCTTGGCTTACAGCAGTTCATTTAATGACCGTTCAAAGTTACAATGGCACTGAAAAAAAATGACTTAGGACCGTTTCTCACACTTATGACCATTGCAACATTCCCATGGTCACATGCTCAAAATTCAGACGCTTGGCAACTGACTCATATTTATGATGGTTGTCCTGGGGTCATGTGATCCCCTTTTCTGACAAGCAAAATCAATAGGGAAGCCCGATTCATTTAACAACCATCTTACTAACTTAACAACTGCAGTGATTCGTTTAACAACGGTGGCAAGAAAAGTTGTAATATGCAGCAAAATTCACTTCACAAATGTCTCACTTAGCAATTTTGGATTCCCATTGTGGTTGTAAATCGAGGACTACCTGTATAGTAGTTCAGGGCTATAGCCCCTAGATGTTCCTCTAATAATGCTTATGAATCTTGGTAGCATAAATACCGTCCTAACAAAACAGGTAAAACATGGTAACCAAACACAGTTAATGCAGTCAAAACACAAATAAAAATTCCTTCCTTTCTCCCAAAAGGCAGGAGAAAAGGAAAATTCTGAGCTCTGTAGCCTGCAAAAATTTTAAGTATGTGTAGGTTTGGCCTTTAGCCACCAAAGGATTGCCAATCTCTGTTATAGATCATTGGGAAAAAATGTTGCTTTCGGTGCCAGGGATAATTAAAGATGGTGTATGAAGTAATATTAAAACTGAACTCCATATTTGATCATCGTCAATATAATCTTTCCAGTCACTATTCTTAGAGTGGCCAGGTTATCTTCCCTCATAACATTTTTCCTGGTGTTAGAAGCAGAAGGAACATGCTGCGTGAGTCACAGGGAAGATAGCTATTTGTTTCATATTTTAAAATGGAACCATTCCTAATTCTCTTTGTGTTCCCAAGCCTGGAATATACATATCCTTCAGTGGCGAAATCCAATTTTTTTTTACTACCGGTTCTGTGGGCATGGCTTGCTGGGCATGGTGTGGCTTGGTGGGCGTGGCAGGGGAAGAATACTGCAAAATCCCCATTCCCTCCCCATTCCTGGGAGAAGGATATTGCAAAATCTCCCTTCCCACCCCACTCTGGGGCCAGCCAGAGGTGGTATTTTCCAGTTCTCCGAACTACTCAAAATTTCCGCTACCGGTTCTCCAGAACCTGTCAGAACCTGCTGGATTTCACCCCTGTAAATATCCTTACATATTTATGTTTCTCTGATGTTTGGGTCTCTGGTTAAAAACCAAAACGTATGAGGGAAAAAATGCTGTTCGGAATGGAATTGCAAAAATGCCTAACTTTGGGGTGAGGGGTGGGGGATGAGTATAACTTTTTTGTTTTTAGAAAAAACACACTGAGGTGGAAACAGAACTGGACAAATGTCTGTTTCCAAAAAAAAAAAAAAAAAAACCCTGAAACCATGTAGAAAGCAACTTAATTAGATTTGCTCATCCCCCCCACCCTAAAAAAACTATGGGTTATATCATTCATACCTATCACAACCCCCGTTTTCAGCCAAGGCACACAAAAATCTCAGGACGACCCCTGCCAGTCACCCTCCCTTCCCAGTTTCATTGCTTTCTTTTGGATCTTAGCCTTTAATGTGCTACTACCACAGGGAAAATTCTTTCATAACATAATGGGTATGTTAAAACAAAATAAAGCAGTGGGCCACCAGCAGCCTGGCAAGAAAACAGTCCCACAGGTTGTTCTAGAGCTGGCCCAGAAGCAGGTATACTGCCTGCAGCCAAGTGCATGTACCAACTCATTTTCCAACTGCTGGAAATCTTCATTCCAGGCCTCACATGTGGGTGCTGCAGCTGCCAAACATGCTCTCTAAATGGGGCCAGAAGTAGAATCAACAGAGAAAGGAGAAACCAAAGGGGGCCGCCTTCATCCCGCATTGCATTAAAATCCTCCTGGGCCTGCCAGCTCAGTGACATCATTCATGGTTTATTAATGGCCCCGCAGTTGTTTATTTCAGCGCTTGGTGACACCAACCATCTATTTCAGCAGAGGACACCGGGCGGGATTAAAAGGGTCTTATTTTTGCCTTAGGAAAATTAATGTTGCACTACACGCAATGCAGGCTGCTGAAAAGCAGTGGGGTCTCTTGATACAACCTTTGTTAACAGCAAGCTCAGTAATTAATTACAGAGAAGAGGCCGAGGTGAAAAGTCGTTTTCTGCATACGGGAGTGCTCTTGAAATGTCCACTAAGCGCAATTAGCTTGAAATAAAGTTGGAACAAACCCTGATCCACCGCGATCCTTTAGAAATCTATCTATGCTTGGCCTCACCCATAATGAAAGACAAAACTCTGTAACCTTAGAACAGTTACTTTATTTTGAAAAAGAAAAGAAGGATTAGGGGTGGCATAATAGCAGTGTTCCAATATTTTACTTATTTATTGGTTCGATTTATATGCCGCCCTTCTCCAGAGACTCAGGGTGGCTTACAATGCGTTAAGCAATAGCCTTCATACTTTTGTATATACCTGCTTAGTAGGGCTTCCGGCCCCTCCTAAGCGGTGTTCTTTTTTATACAAAGCCATCTTATTGCCCCCACAATCCGGGTCCTCATTTTACCTACCTCAGAAGGATGGAAGGCTGAGTCAACCTATGAGCCTGGTGAGATTTGAACTCGCAGTAATTGCAGGCAGCTGGCAGCTAAGTGCTACTTTAACAGCACTTTAGTCCACTGCGCCACCAGGGCTCTGAGGGGCTGCCACAAAGAAGAAGGAGCCAACCTGTTTGCCAAAGCACCAGAAGGCAGGACAAGAAGCTATGGATGGAAACTAATCAAGGAGGGGAGCAACCTAGAACTAAGGAGAAATTTCCTAACAGTGAGGACAACTAACCAATGGAACTGCTTGCCTTCAGATGTTGTGGATGCTCCAACACTGGAAGAGACTGGACAACCATTTGTCTGAAGTGGTATCGGGTTTCCTACCTGAGCAGGGGGTTGGAGTAGAAGACCTCCAAGGTTCCTTCCAACTCTGTTATTCTGTTCCGTTATTCTGTTATTTTAATATATTTGAGAATCTCCTTTTGTGGAGTGCCACTTTATGCATATTTACTTACAAGTACATCCCATGGTGCTCAAATAAGGTTATGCCCAGTTGAGAATCCTAAAAACTGTGGCATAAATCAAGGGAGGTCTGTTTCTGTGTCAGCTTTTTTGGAAAAATCTTATTGAGTCCTTCTCCCCTGGATGTTATTCTTTGCTGTGGGTAGAGAGAGTGTGGGGGGAAAAAATCAGGCATGTGGGATCTTTCTTATATAACTCTGTAATCTACCCAGCTAATCCAGATCCAAAATGATGGCTCCATTTCCTAATGTAAATCTTTACTTGAATTACAACAAAGGAAGGACTCCAATAGTCAAAACAATAACATGGAAGGTTAGACTGATAGGGAATGAAGACTTGAAGGTATACAAGGAATGCCATTGAGCCAGACCTGGGTATAGCTGAGTAAACACAATTCCCCTCTTTGTGCCAGTGAGGTTTCTTGGCAGCTGGCTGATGTTTGGAGTGGCTGATATGTGACTTATGGTATGTGTCTGAATCTTGGAGTTTGGCTGGGGAGATTAGAGCTCAAACCGTCTCTGGGCTAGGAAAAACCACAGGCTGGTCAGAATCGTTCAGCTTAAGCTGCTTCGTCAGGATCAAGAATGCATTTATAGTGTAATTAATGAAGAAAAAGCAAGGTGGCCACCATCATTATCCTCCTCCCAGGGGAAAGTTGAGATGGTATCTGTGGCAGCAAAGAAAGATAGAACTGTTCAACATTCTCTTGTTGTCAGAGGCCCATGTCCTGGTCCATCCAAGCAAATTTTCTCTTTTTTCAATGTGAAGGAAGCATGAGGAGGAGGAGGAGGAGAAAGAAGAGGAGGAGGAGGAGGAGGAGGAGGAGGAGGAGGAGGAGGAGGAGGAGAAGGAGAAGAAGAAGAAGAAGAAGAAGAAGAAGAAGAAGAAGAAGAAGAAGAAGAAGAAGAAGAAGAAGAAGAAGAGGAGGAAGAAGAAGAATTTTTATAATGTCTGGTGGTTATTAAAATCTCCAGGAGAGGCCCTTCTTTTTTTTTTAATAGATCTTTATTAATTATTTACAGATAAAAAACATATAGTGTAATTTTAAAACAAATATAAGTTATGTGGGGATATACAGCACAACACATAAAGACAACCACAGAGATAGAGTAACCGGGGGTCATTTCAAACCCCCAAATACTTATTCATAGTATTTGACAGAGGCCCTTCTGTCACCTTGGAAATGACCATTCCTGGTCAACTTTTAGTCTATGTTATGCTTTTTAGAATTTGAGAGTTAATATCTATTGGAAATTTTAGTATTTTTCTAGTTTTGCTTCCTCTGATTTTAGCATGTTACTGTTGTTATTGTTTATAAATGGAGGTTGCATGTTGATTCATTTCACTTCTTTTTTGAACAGTTTTGCATCTATTTTAAATTACTAAGAGTGTAAGGGGAAAAAAAATAGTTAAAAAAAACCCCCTCTAATTTGCTGTAGGCAAAACCCCATAACTTTCTCAATTATTGTTGAACGATAGGAAGAAGCAAGGATTTTTCAGCCTGGCAATTCACAAAGGCAAAATGACATTTGACAATTGCTGGGGAGATAATGAAACCTAGATGATATAAGAGTTTAAAGCAAACACAATGGAAGATGGACTAAGAGAAAAAAAATTGGAATGTACTGAACCTGTACAATGTTTGGAATTCAGAATCAGATGGTGAGATGAGAAACCTGGTTAATGTGGGCATGCTGTAGATGCACTGACATATGCACAAGTATGATCTTGCTCTTTTTCTTATATGCATCACTAGGAAGGGGCCTTTGAGAGAGGTGAATGTTCCATGTGCAACATCATAGCTAGAACAGTTCCATGTGGGCAATGACTATTAGCCTCTTTTGACATGTACAGTGAAAATAGCACCTGCAGACAGCTACACATTTGCCTGTTATTAATAAAGAGAGGACTTCAGCTGAAACAATGGAATGGATTAATAGCAATGTCAGCTAATTTTCAAGGCTACCTAAAATATTTACAGCCAACCGGATTGCATGGCTGGGATTAGCAAAATTTAACTGTAGAGTTTCCAACAGTGAATTGTGAAACAGTAAACCGGTGCCCTGTGGTGGCAATTAAAATTAAAGAAGCAAAAGCTTCAATCCGTGTATTCTGTATTTTGATATTAAAACCATGTGGCAATATATGTACTTTATTTCTTTACAGGGGGTTGCTTCTTAATTGTGGTTCTGTCTTGTGGACAGAATCTAAAAGGATTGGAAGACTTATGAGTAAGGGATACTTGCTGAGAATTCACTCAACTTTTAGAACTGGGAGGATTCCCTTCTTAATTTGGAAAATGAAAGAAGGACTAATTAACAAATGGATGGTTTTCTTTCAGTATTTGAAAACACATGGTTGGATGCTTTATACGGTATAGAAAGGGGAATACAAGAAGAAAAGCATCTGCATCTAAACGTAGAGCAGGTTGAAATGGCCAGGAAGTTCTTATGGAACATGTCTTCTCCTAAAGAGCCTTGGGCAGAACAATTCTTAAAAGTTTAAAATTTGGAGACTATCTTGCTAAGTCCTTTTCATGTGAAAGAGTGAAGAGAGAGAATTGTTAATGAATGCCTTCAGATTTAGATGACTTATAATCCATAACTCACTGATATACAGTGGAAACTCTGTAGTCATTAATTGATTCTAGGAGGTACAGCAAGTATCAAAATTGACGAATAGCAAACAATTTTTTCCTCATATAAATAAATTTAATGCGTTCCCAAACCACAGATAATGCACGTTTGTAAGGGAATATGTAAAAAGATAGAGTTGTATATGATTAGTTTACAGGACAAATAAACCTAAATATTAATAAATACTTAAATTAAATAAAATAAAACTTCGCTTTACCTGTACTGAGAAAAAAAAAGCACAAAAATACACAAAATGATATTTTCTGTGGCAAACCAGCCAGGTCCTGAGCAAACCACCGCAGTGCTCCCAGTACTCTGTGAATTAATAACCTGCATTTCCAAGTTTTGAAATGATTAATAAACACATAGAGAGACCATAATAGTTTCCGTTCACCGTGGCTAACAAGATCTGCATGGAAGCTAAGATTTCATAAGCCCTTTGGAGTGGGCCAGTGTTTAAGATTGGCTGTTTTTCTAGATTGCATCGAACGAACTTTTGATGTTTTCTGTCCCCAAATAGTGGGAAATGGTTACCCAATTTTCACAGCTGTGATCTGAGGAGGTTCTAGGTTTGCATAACAGGTGTGTTGGGAGCTGCAGGTAGCCCTGGGGCTTCAGGCTGTCCACCCCTGCCCACCTTCTGAAGAGCGAGGCGGGTGGATTGACTCTTTTGAGGCATTTTAGGTATACTAAGAGTTGCCCTTCACATCATTTAGCAGTCCTTAGATTAATGGGGACCAAAGGACCATAGCCCAATCAGGGGTGTCTGCAGAGTGTAATCAAATGTATCAAGATGGGTGGCATGACAGTACAATTAAACTTCCATCTTTTTTTTCTTTCTTTTTTTTTAGTTTATTGAGTGTGCAAGCGACATAAAAAATGTGGAGTTTCTACTGCACTGCTGCAGTCGCCATCTTGACTTTTTTGACCCAGCCTGTGGACCTGTCAATGGCAATCAACGCCTTACTCCAAACAAGTGTTTTCCTTTCTGCCTCTGCCATGATATTTCATTCAACTCCAGCCATTTGTTAACACAAACTTGCCTGAAAGCAAATAACTTTTTTTTAAAAAAAAATGTAAATATGGAGTGTTCTCCCACACTCCCAGCCCCGCTTTGTTCCATCTGCTGAAAATGTGCAGTAGTAGTTTTGACCCTTGTCTAAACCAGGCAAGCTCCTTTTCAGGCAAGTTTGGGAGGTAAATGAACTGTCTGGCTGCTTTTCTTGGCAACCTCGTCTATTAGTGGGAGGTGGCAGTAACGAGAACATGAGGAAGGCTGAAAGTGTTTACTTAAAACTTTCGCCAAATGGCTAGGGAGAGTTAAGATAAATCATAACTGTCAATGATGACAACTTTAGACTGCTACTAGTTCACTCCTGTTTATGCACTTTTCAAAAAGTTGCATTTGGAGGGAGAGGAATAGGAGATTCAGATTAGAAACAGGCGGCAGTTTTATTGACACATGCCATCCCATGCTCCAATGTAAATCGTTTGGCCTCTGTTCCATAAATGACATGGAAGACTTGCAGGAAGCAGGCTGTGTAGCTTCACACAACACTTGAGAGCTAATATTTTTAAGTATGTCTCCAAAATATGTATCTCTGACTCATATTTCCCCAAAGAATAAAGTCCATACATCAGTGCAAACTTATTACTTTCTGTCTCCCTCCCTATTTCTCTGCATACACACACACACACACACACAGACAGAGTCACACACACGCACACACACAATCACGCACACCAGAAGCAAGCCAAAAATGTTACAGCATTTGGCCATGTGGGATTGCTAAGCAGAATTCATCTTTTCCTTTTCCCACTCTTTGTCTTGTTTGCCTGAAGAAAGGAAAAATCCAGGATCTAATGTGGTAATTTAACTTCTGCTCTGATCTAAGGGTTTCATAGGGGAAAGAATGCAATTTCATTAACTAGCCTTAGAAACTTTTATCCTTGAAAGTTCGTGGTTAGACTGGCAACCATTTTTTTTTAAATTCAATGCTACATTAAGAAATTAAGCAATCTGATCCTTAATGGAGTTTTCTGCTTTTCATTGGGAAAGCTGCTGCAAATGTTGGGGGTTTTTTCGTTTTGTTTTGTTTTGTTTTTAAAGATGCAGGCACTGTACAACTAACCTTTTGTTAAAGCAGCTACATAGATTCTCGAGCATGTCTCTTATTTTGCTAGCATTCTGAAGTATCCATTTCTTTGTGTTTCATCATGTGCAACAGGAAGCCTTAATTTGTCCCATCTCTTTTTGTGCAATCGCTTCATTTATTTATAGGGGCATATTTGTATATACTTGCCTGATGCTGAATAACAGTTCCTGGGCATAAGTAAAAATTTGGTGAGTGTTCATTTTCCTATCAAAATTTGAACGTTCAGTGAGTGAAAGCATTTGACCAAATATGGAAAATAGCTGCTCATCTGATTTATTTTTCGAACTCTAGATATTAATCATTACTCTGGCTGAAGATCTGCTAAAGCAAACGAAGATGAGGGATGGACAATCTACTGTCTCCAACTACATGCAGTAATAGTCCTTCTTTTGCAATCTTAGATCATACCATGGAAGTTAGAAGACAAATCACCAAAGATTAACAGCATTGCTTTTGTTTTAAAATAAAAATAGAAGATAATTTAAATCTATTAAGTCTTTGTGAGGATTGAAACCCATTTCCCTCAAAAAAAATCTCTTTACATCTGAACAAATCAACAATAGCAACAACAAAAGACAACATGACATCATACCCCTTGTGGCCTCCCATCATCCCTACAGTGAATGGCCCATTGCTCCAAAAATGATTTGCCTCCTGGATCATGTAATTTATACAAAGCTGAAACTTTAAATCAAAGCTTCAACTTAATGTGAATTCTAAGATCCGGTGAGAATATGATTCTATCTTTTTATTTAATGTGCCTGATCCAGCCTAATAGGACCTACAGATAAGTGACTGCTTGATGATCCAAGATTACATGTCTAAAAGAATGAAGGGTAGGCACAGTTATATCAGTGTGAGACAGAATTGATAGGATACCAGCCATCTTTGCATCTTGGTGGCTGTGCAAATTTTTTTCCATGCCGGAGATTACAGTATCACTCTGATACTACAACCTGGGTATCTTGTATATTTAGTTAAAAGAAGTATCCTTGCAAGAGACCAAGACAAAAGAGATAATAGATAATTTCATGAGATAAATCTTGATCTCAACATGACCTGACACCTATCTATTAACTCCAGAAAGCTCCTGAATTATGAGAACAAAAATTCTTCATCTCTGAGCTTACTCATATAAAAAATTACAAGTGGGTCCTTGTATTTTGAAATTTAAATCAGAAATTCCTTGGAGCCTGAAACATAATTGAAGTATATTAAGTTATCAGTATCATTGGTCAATTAAGCATGCATGTGATCTTGTATTGTTCATTTACTATATATGTAAGACTCACAAGATATGGGGCATTTCTGAACTCTCAAGTTTGTTTATTTACATCTCATCTTTTAGTATTTTTATAAATAATTCAAGGCAATGAATATACCTAATACTCCTTCCTTCCCCTAAATTAGCCCATTCTTTGCCACTACAGCCATCAACAATTTTTGGAGGGCAGGAATGGTCAACATCATCCCTCCTTACTCCGGCTGACTGTGAATACAGTACCTACCTGTATTTTTCTGCTTTGTGTTGAAAGTAGCACCTGCCAACTTGTGCCAGGTCAAGTATTGCTGTTTGGTTTACCCAATGATGTTTTTTTTTTTAAATTTTCTTTTAGGCAAACCATCTGCAGTTTTATTTACTTCTATACCTGGGAGCAGGAATGCCTCCTTACCTTGGTCAATGGTCATCTCTGCAGCTCTTTAATCTCTCTGTTTTAACTAATGTTAATAGTGTTCCAGTGCCATATTTGTTATAATTTTTTTTTAAATTTGATTTATATGCCGCCCTTCTCCGGAGACTCAGAGCAGCTTACAATGTGTTAAGCATACTTTTGTATATTTATAAAAAGTCAGTTTATTGCCCCCACAATCTGGGTCCTCATTTTACCTACCTTAGAAGGCTGAGTCAACCTTGAGCCTCGTGGGATTTGAACTTGCAGTAATTGCAGGCAGCTGGAAACTTAAGTGCTACTTTTAAGAGCACTTAGTCCACTGCACCACCAGGCCCTTTTTGGCATAATATATGCCTATATACAGAGAATCATTGGTTCAAAAGATAATAGGATTTTGTTTTAGTTACTATTTTTATTTCTCAGAGCTACTCACTTTCTTACTGGGCTTTTTGGGTTTTTTTAAGTTTGTCCAAACACCATTGAATTGCAAGAGATTTTTTCTTCCCTATTTTTCCATGTCTCAAATAGTCAAAATCAAATGATCTCTACTGGAGAAGATTTGTCTAAGCAAGGGACACAATAGCTGACGGAATTTTCTTCAGCCAACTCAGAGTTCAGTCAGCATCAGCACAGGGCAGAAGTAACTCAAGAATACAGTGCTATTATGCCCTTAGATTTTTCTAGATATTTCAATAAAGTGAGCAGTAGAAAAGACAAATCTAGGACTTTACTATCTTTAGTTGGATGACAACAATAAACCTTGGGTGTATTTATGCAGCTGGCATGCACTCAAGCTACAGGTTTACAATAAAAAAGAGGAACATGGTGGTGGGAGCACTTAGAATGTACTAATAAGTTGAATTCTTCTTGAAGATAACAAATGAAGAATGTTTTTATTTAGATTTTATTTAGATCTCTTGATCCCGTCATCCTGTGCTTTAATCCTTATCCTTCAGCAACTGTCAGGCAGCCTTTTATATGTACGGAGGATGCTCAGTCTCCCTAGTAACCCCCTTCCCCTAATGCTGCTATGTGTTTCAGCATATTTTGAAGTTTCCTCACACCTGCTAATGCCTCACAGTTGCATAACATGTACCTCTTGGATGCACCTTTGTAGTGGGATCAATCAATAGGTGGCAATAATAATCAAATGACCCTGAGATATCAGCTAATTAAAACAAACATACCGTATCACATACAATGCATTATCAGGCAGTTTTATGAATTACCAAGTATATCTACCTTTGGAACAAGTCTGATCAAATAAATGCTACTTTCCAATAGGCAGCATTTTGTATGACTATCCCAGTAAAGGAGTCTGTGTTTCCCAAGAAACTAAAAAAAAACAAAACCCACATATAAATTATAGAATAAAAGCTACAACAGAAAGTTCTAGCATTTTGTGGGTTGAAATGTTTAGGTGTTTAGGAAAGAAATGCAAGGAAGAATCAGAGATGGAATCTCATCAGGCTCAAGGTGAACTCAGCCTTCCATCCTTCTGAGGTGGGTCAAATGAGGACCCAGCTTGTTGGGGGCAAGAGGCTGATTATGTAAACCGCTTAGAGAGGGCTGTAAAGCACTTTGAAGCAGTATATACAGTAAGTCTAAGTGCTATTGCTATCTTTCTTCCTTCCCTTCCCTTCCTTCCTTTCTTTCCTTCCTTCCTCCCATTCTATCCTTCCTTCCTTCCCTTCCTTCCTTCCCTTCTATCCTTCCTTCCTTTCCTTCCTTCCTTCCTTCCTCCCATTCTATCTTTCCTTCCCTTCCTTCCCTTCCTTCCCTTCCTTCCCTTCCTTCCCTTCCTTCCTTCTATCCT
Source organism: Ptyas mucosa (assembly GCA_012654045.1). Classification (NCBI taxonomy): domain Eukaryota; kingdom Metazoa; phylum Chordata; class Lepidosauria; order Squamata; family Colubridae; genus Ptyas; species Ptyas mucosa. Next base: position 21,395,247 of record WNWU01000017.1, on the reverse strand, counting down.
CCCTTCCTTCCTTCTATCCTCCCTTCCTTTCCTTCCTTCCTACCCTTCTATCCTTCCTTTCTTCCTACCCTTCTATCCTTCCTTCCTTCCTTTCCTTTCTCCCTTCTATCCTCCCTTCCTTTCCTTCCTTCCTGCCTTCCTTCCTTCCTCCCCTTCTATCCTTCCTTCCTTCCCTTCCTTCCTTCCTTCCTTCCTTCCTCCCCTTCTATCCTTCCTTCCCTTTCTTCCTTCCTTCCCTCCCTCCCTCCCTCCCTCCCTCCCTCCCTCCCTCCTCCCAGTGCTTAGAATGTAGTATTGCAGGCTAACTCTGCCGCACTGCCAGCAGTTCGATCCTAACCGGCTCAGATCCAGCCTTCCATCCTTCCGAGGTGGTATCCCAGCTTCCATCCATCCTTGTGGCATTTGTAGCTATCCAGTGGGTGAATGAGTGAGCAAGCTGATGAGCAGAGGTCTCAGATGGGACTGCAGCTGAACACCCTTCCCATTCTGTTTCTTGAATGACATGTGAAAGGCCAAAAAAATCAAGCATCCAGGGTCCAATTTTCTAGTTCTTCAACCTTGGATAGGCTCCAAGGTTCTTCAAGAGCCTTGGATAGTACAGTGGTCTAAAGCACCCTGTTATTAACAACAGCTGCCTGCAATTTTTGCAGGTTCGAATCTCACCAAGGCTCAAGGTTGACTCAGCCTTCCATCCTTTCTAAGGTAGGTAAATTGAGGACCCAGTTTGTGGGGGCAATAAGCTGACTTTGTATAAATATACAAAAGTATGAAGGGTATTGCTTAGCGCATTGTAAGCCGCCCTGAGTCTCCGGAGAAGGGCAGCATATAAATCAAATTTTTAAAAAACCAGGATGAAGACGGAGGAAAAAGAGCTATTTGAGCCTGTTCGATGATTTAAAGGAGAGTAAAAACAAAACAAAACCCATGACCCATTGGGTCATCATTTCAAAGGTATTTCCTTACCTGAACAGAGAAACAGAATGAGCATGGTTGGATAAAAAAAAAAAACATATGAGAGAAACTGCTGAGTTCTTGCTGGCTTTCCCATTCACTTTCCTTGTAGGAAGCTAGCAGAGAACCCTGGAAATTATTATCATGTCTGACTGTGGTGGCATGGCAGCACAGCAGCACCAAAGTGGCTGCAACATTCCCAAATTTTAATCCCAAGGGAGTCCTGGAGCCTGGATTTTGGACACATACTTCTAATTATCCCATTTGAGGTATGTTGATTCAGAAATTCTTGCCCTATGATACACCATTTCACTGAACTGAAGGCTACAAATAATCAAACAGACACAAGAGTTGTGCTAGTGTATAGCTATCTTCATTTACATTACCTACTTATCAGGAGGTATAATCCGGGAGATGGGGGGAGGTATTATTTTTATACTTTTTTCTATTTGGAATGGCCAAATTAATCTTCTACATAAATAAATAACAAATAACATCATGGCATTAGAGCTGAAGTCCCGAGTGGTGTTATAACCCTTGTTAAATTCTGCCTCGTCAGCACCAGCTCTATTTGATTTTTCCATATTACACTGCACTTAGCAATATCACTTAGACTTATATACCGCTTCACAGTACTTTACAGCCCTCTCTAAGTGGTTTACAGAGTCAGCATCTTGCCCCCAACAATCTGAGTCCTCATTTTACGGACCATGGAAGGATGGAAGGCTGAATCAACCTTAAGCCGGTCAGAATCGAAATGAATAGATTAACATTTAAAATAAAAGATAAAGAGGAGTCGATGTATTTCAAGACATGGGATAAATTTTATGATTGGTTAGAAAAGAAATATGAATAAGGATATAGAGATAAAATAGATAGAGAATAGATGGGAGAAAACAATTAGAAAAATAGATACCCAGATGATGTCAAGTAAAAGGAGAAAAGGGAGGGGGGGTAAAAGGGAAAAAAGTGAGATATCATAAAAATGTACGCAAATGATGTAATAAAATTAAGTAATAATTGAATAAGAAATTGAAATGAGAATAAAGATAATTAGAAAATCAGGGCTGCTCGAATACCATTTTCGATTGAACTGAAAAGGGAAACAACAGGAGAGAGGGGAAGGAGTAGAGAGAGAGGAAAGGAGAAGAGAGGAGAGGAGAGGAGAAAGAAGAAAGGGAAAAGGAAAGGAAGAAAAGGGAGGGATAGAGGAGCAGAGGAGAAGGTTAGAAGGGGGGAAGATGAGAGGAGTGGGGGAAGAGAAGGGGAAGTAGGAAAGAGAAGGAGAGGAAGAACGAAGGAAATAGGAGGAAGGAAGAGAAGGGGAGAAGAAGAAAGGTTGGAGTAAAGGTAAAGGGTAAAAGAGCAGCCCCCAAAAAGTAAAAATGAAAAATGAAAGTTAAAAGAAAAGATGAATGAAAAATGATGGAAATGACTGTACATGTAAATGTGTTTATGAGAAATAAAAATAAAAACTTTAAATAAATTAAAAAAAAGAATCAAACTGCTGGCAGTTAGCAGTCAGCAGAAGTAGCCTGCAGTATTGCATTCTAACCATTGTGCCAGCACAGCTCTTATCTTTGAGACATAAAGGTCTCCTTTTTCAAAGACTCAAGGTGGCTTCAGCATATGGTTGAGCTAACTTCCTCTTCTGAAAACTCATACTCTGCTTAGACAAATGACACATTTTTTTAAAAAAAAAGTCTATAAATCTCTCTATTATATTGAATTGGGGCGAACGCATTGTGAAATTTTAAGCCCCTGGATTTTGAAGAACTATGAATTTAGCCTACAGCTTAGCATATGGTGCAGACAGCACTACGTTCACAGCTTCAGTGTATTTGTGACCACAAACATTTTGTTCACAAAAGCAACGACAAGTCATAAAGGAGTGTTGATCTTCAGCAGAATACAAAGTATTAAAGCCTTGATGAAATCCTTGGGAAACTGAATCCCATTTCCTCCTAATCACGCCTCTGTGAATGCTGCGGCAGCTAAGTGACCACAAATGTGTGACAATACAGCTGCTGTATTTTTCACATACTACACTACAGGCTGTTAGTATACCCTTCCAGCCTACAGTTCAGCCACATCTAATGGGACAGTAAGGTTGGCTTCCTGTTATCGTAGGACCTCGTTTGTTTTCTGTACATATGAAGTATAAAGAGAATATATCCAAACAATTTGGGTTTTTTTTTTTAAAAAAAATCAATTTAGGTTAGAAGTAATTTAATCACTTCTCAGTTACGATTCAAGGAAAAGCATCTGCAGCAGTGGTGGATTCCTCCCGGTTTGGTCCAGTTCTCCTGAGCCGGTAGCGGTGATGATATGATGTCACCGAACCGGTTATGGCCCCCCCGCACCCCCGCGCACCCCCATCCCCGTGTTATTTTTACCTTTTATTTGGCCCCACCCCCAATCTATTGCTGCCTCCTGAGTCCCAGCTGATGGCTAGAGGGAAAAAAACTGTTAAACTCTTGCCCCGGGGCTTCAAAGGGCCGCCCTACAGCTGATCAGTGTTAAAAGAAAACAAATGAGTAGACCAGTGCCTGCAAAAATACATGAGTAGATCAGTGCCTGCAAAAAATAAATGGGTAGATCGGTATAGCTCTGCAAGCAGTTAAAAGCCTGGTAGACCAGCATCTCTGCTAAATCCTAAATAATTGTCACATGACCATCAAGCCACGCCCACAAAATAAGCCACACCCACAGAACCGATAGTAAAACATTTTAGAACCCATCCCTTATCTGCAGGGTGGGTAAATAAAAAATGTCAGAATGGTGATCCCAACCACATAATTGAGGCCTTGTCCCTTTGGAGCATGAATTAATATCACACTTATATAAAAGAGGGTGAAGTTTTGGAAGAAGATTGTCATGTCAACTGATTTTTAAAAAATCTATCCTTATGGAAGATGCTGCTTTCAAGAGCAAGGAATGATCAGATAGTGTAGAGAAGTAAAGTATGACCAAAATAGATATTTCTATTTTGATCTATGATCACAATTGGGACCGGAATTTCTTCTGCTAATCAAGGCAGCCCGATTTTACAATCATTTTTGCCATGGTCATTAAATGAATCACCACAGTTATTAAGTGAAGCATGTGGTCATTAGTCCAACTTCCCATCTTGACTTTTCTTAGCAGATGCTAGTTAGAAAGTTTGCAGATGGCGATTGTGTGGCCCAAGGATACCGCAACAATCATAAATTCATTTTGATCATGTGACTTCAGGCCCACTGCAAGGGCTGTGAAGTCCAAGGATGTAAGTCACATTTTTTTTAGCACTGCTGTAACTTCAACCAGATGACTGGTTGTAAGCCGAAGACTGACTTTATTTTAATTTATCTATTGGTGATGCTAGGGTTGGATATAAAAGGACCATTATGTTTTATTTATTTATTTTATTCATCATATTTCTATGCCGCCCACTCTCCGAGGACTCTGGGGGGCTTATACCAAAGACAGTATACTAAATAGCATATTGCCCCCAACAATCTGGGTCCTCATTTTACCCATCTCAGAAGGATGGAAGGCTGAGTCAACCTTGAGCCGGTGAGATTTGATCCGCTGATCTGCTGAACTAGCAGTTAGCTGAAGTAGCTGCAGTACTGCACTCTAACCACTGTGCCACCTCGGCTCTTTGTTTTCTAACTGATATTTACAAATTAAGGGCAAAATGGTTGCCAGCCTTGAGAGACTGTTCCCACCCAGCCACTGATCTTCCCAATTACCATTTATTTTAGACCTGCTGGGGTTGTTGCTGATATTGTGGTAGTTGTAAGCACAAGGGGGAAAATAAAAATGAAGCAAGCATATCTTCTTCTTGGCAACCCCTGGCAAGTTGCTATCAGCATACTAGCTTTTAAGATTTGTATTTGTCATTCTAGATGAAAAAAGTCATGCAGACATTATCATGAAATACTTAGGGAGAAATTCCAAAGCGCTTTGATGTGAAAGCAATGTGCAGACAAGAAACATGTTCGTAACTGAAAAAGTCACGAACCTATTTGTACGATTTTGTGTGTGTTTGTAGAAGTGAGCTGCAAAAACCAGTAAGTCCAAACATTTTTTGAGTCTTTAATTTGTAATACAATCTATCAGGAAAGATCATGATATACATATTAGAGACAAAGTCACTTTATTTAAATGAAATAGTTTGATGTTTTTGTCCTTGTCTCACCTACTTCTTTGTCCTAGCCAAGTCCATTTATTTGGAACACAGGATTCTTTTCAAAGGTAATCGAACAGCAAGTGTGCATCCTTGATGTGATTGGACTATTGCCCAAATCTTTGTGATTTGGAAAATAGATTATCACAGCAAAGAGGTTTTTGCCATGCCTGGCCACGAAACTATGGGATAAGAAAAGTGCATAAGTCTGATCTATCTTGTGGATACTATCCTGAGTTCCTTTTGAAGTGCATTATATAAATGTGAAAAGCATATCATGTAAGGCTTGGAAAGAAATAGCCCAAGAACATTTTGTTGGAAATCTAAAACAGATAATTTCTCAGATTTATGAAGGAAGCTTTAATTAGTAATTGCTTTGGAAGAAAAATGTGTTCTATTTAAGCAGAATTTTGAAACGGATCCCAACCTGGGTGTATGAAAGCAGCTGGAATATCAATGGAAAAACTGTGCTGTTCTTCTAAGATACAAGATTCAAATCCATGACTCATTCGGCACAGCTATACTTCGAGGTGAAAAGGGCATTCTTGGGGAACTGTTTGGTAACTGTACCATCAGTTTGGTATGTCGAATGAACTACAGTAAAAGGACATACTCTACAAGCAAATACATAGTGTTAAACTAACATGAGATAACGTGAATGATTTAGAAAGGCAAGGTCCTGGCTAACTGGATGATTCAAGTGGTTACAGACTAAGCTGATAAAAATTAGACATAATTTATTTGGATTTTCAGAAAATGTTGACAATGTTCCATACTACTGGTCTCTATTTAAGCTTCGGTTGACAAGATCCAAGAAACTCTAAGGGAGTGAATCAAGGGATTATGGGAAAAGGCATCTGGGGAGGGGGGGTTAAATGGGAGGAATGAGAGCAAATATGCTTTATTGCAGAGAGCCAGATTTACAAGGGCCTGATTAGGGTCAACATTTTATGTATCTGCGATTCGTGATCTATAAAAATGATACAGGCTAGTAAAACCTGCTGACAGTACAAGCATTGGATGAGACTTGGACTGCAAATGTAGTACACCAAAAAGCCAAGTTTTTTCTTTCTTTCTCAATCTGTAGTCATTTATTTTGTCTTGTTTAGAAAGCATGGAGAATTGCCTGTCTCTTTTATCACCTTCAGCTATCAGAGGCTAGCTTATGCTGTCCGAAGAACAGAATCAGAAAAACATATCTTACATTAAGATTAGTTAGGATGAGAAAATATCATGAAGGAAGGTGAATATATATCTCCCAGGATAATGTTGCAGGATCCAATATGGGTGGGTTACCGAAACCAGAGGTTTTATTTTCCGAGCTTTCGGACTCGTGCTGGAGTTTATCTTCAGGGAATTTCTCTCTAGCGCAAAAATATCAAATGGGATCCTCTAGTAAAACACTGGTTTTATTTTCCCAAGATCATGTATAAGTAAAGGGAGTGGGGAGGCATTGACAACTCTTATAGTGGTTTGCAGCAAACCATGAGGATGCCCAAACAATAACCTGCTTGCAAGGACATCTTCATGTAAATGCAGCTATTACCCACTTGCGATCTAATATCTGATGAAAGTCCTTAAGACATGCTATTTGTGTGCTGATGTCACATATGTTGCCTTTTGTGTAGATGTGTGCTCTTTGGGGATGCCCATGCATTCAAACTTGGCAATTTTAAGATAGCAATAGTAATAGCAATAGCATTTAGACTTATATACCACACCATAAGGCTTTACAGCACACTCTGAGCAGTTTACAAATGTCAGCAATCTGGGTCCTCATTTTACCGACCTCAGAAGGATGGAAAGCTGAGTCAACCTTGAGCCCATCAGGATCAAACTCCTGGCTGTGGGCAGAGCTAGCCTACAATATTGTATTCCAACCATTGTGCCAGCAGGGCTCATGCACAGCAGATATGTGAACTTCAGTTACCAATGGAAGCTGGGCAATTTGGGGAGTTAAAATCCACTTGAAAAACACTGGCCTAGACCTAAAGGTTTCTTAGGAAAAAGAATGCATGAAATCAAGGTACACGATTTCCACCCTCCCTTTAAGGTTTACATACTTGATTCAGATAGAACAAAATAGCTGAGCAGGGCCAATCCACACCCAGTTTTGCAGTGGGCTCCAGTAAATTCAGTTCTCTACTAACTACAGACTGACATGGCAACAGGGTGAATGTTTGCTTCTTCGTTTGATTTTAAAGCTTTAAATAATATGCAGAGGGGAACCAGAATCCCAGTTTTGCAGGGAAAGCTATTGAACTATTCCCGCTTTGTCTTCCTATATTCTGTTATTTGGCATTGGGAAGAAAGCTCTTCCACTCTCTGAGCAGTTACAAATGTCAGCATATTGCCCCCAACGATCTGGGTCCTCATTTCACTGACCTTGGAAGGATAGAAGGCCTTGTGTCACAGTGTTTTTGTGTCATCTTCTTCTGGGAGTGGGGAGGAGAGTTAAATTTTTGTTAACCATTGAAGGAAAGATTAAACTTTTCTCCCCATAGATCAGGGGTCTGCAACCTTAAACACTCAAAGAGCCATTTGGACCCGTTTCCCACAGAAAAGAAAACACAGCAAGCCACAAAACCTGGGTGGGAGTGGCCAACTCGATGTCATTCATTTCCACCAGTCACATGACCCCCTAGCCTCACCTACCCAGCCGGTCGTTAGGGCAGAGAACCGATTGTTAAAAAACACAAAACCCTTTTGACATCTCTCTCTCCCTCCCTCCCTCCCCCGTATCTCTCCCTCTCTTTCTCCCCCTCTCTCTGTATCTCTCTGACTCTGCCCCAGCTGCTTCTCCATCCCCCGCTGTCACCCTTACCTTCTCAGGCCAGGCGAGGAGTGACTGGGAGGGGAGGGGAGGGCAAGGGGTGGGGCCAGCCAGTGGTGGGATCACCCGACAGGGAGCCACAGCAGAGGTCCCAAAGAGTCGCATGTGGCTCTGGAGCCACAGGTTGATGACACCCGCCATAGATACTTTCAATCCTGATCTTTCTCTCCCCCCCCTCCCTTTCTCTCTTAATTTTTAGTTACTGTTTTAAATTTTCCAACCAAACAAATTTCACATTTCACTACCTCGACCCATAATACCCTATAAGATATCTTTAATTGAAATTTTTTGAATAGGAACAGTTTTTGTCCCCTTGTCTTCTTTTTCTTTTGAAGGCCATGGTGTACTACTTGTAATATTTCTACTGAGCATGAAGAACCTAGGAAGATTTAGGGGGGGGACACGGTTTTTTCCCCAAACAAGCCAGGTTTACTCAGGAAATCAAATATGGTTCTAATTAAAATTTGCAGCAGCTGAATGTTGGCCAGGGACAAGTGAGGAAGCCATGGGAAACACAGCCCTGAGGAAAGTGGGAGTCGGCAGTAGCCATCTTCAGGAGAGTGAAAAGTCTCGCAGCCCACACTCTCCATGGGAACATCTGCCAGATCATTTGTGTTAGTTTAGCAAAAGAATTATATCCCTGAAAGACTCCAGTTCAGCCTGATGAGGAAAGATGGATTATTTTTGTTGTTAACACAACATGGCTGGGTTTTTCCCCCCTAAAAAAATCAGGTGGGGGAGTCTCCTATTGAAAGACTACAACTGCTTCGGGCAGTGCTGTTAGAATCATCTTTGCTTTATCTCTCATAAGCAGCTCACATTTTGTACTGATTTTAAACAGAGGCTGTTCCAAGGAATGACAGGGCAGAATGGAAAAATAGAACATCTGTCAAGGAAGGTATGAATTTGAAACACATTTTAAGCATCTGATAGGTCGAGGAGGACAAGACGGGGACCCTCTTTCAAAACAGCCGCGGGAGTATCCAGTCACAAAATGGCTGCCTGAGATGATACCACTAGTTCTAGAGCAACACACATATGCCAAATGCTACCTGTCATTTATTTATTTATACCCCGCTTTTATTATTTTTTTTATAAACAATTCAAGATGGTGAACGTAATAATGTTCCTTCTTTCTCCTATTTTTCCCACAACAACAATCCTGGGAGGTGATTTGGACTGAGAGAGAATCACCTTAAGGCAGGACTAGAATTCACAATCTCCTGGTTTTAGTTTGGTGCCTTAACCACTAGGCCAAACTGGATCTTCTTCTAGATTTCCCCTTCGTGCTTGCCTCTGAGCATTTTCCAGGCAAGTGGGACTTAGCATCCATCTTCCAAACAAAGCAATACTCTCCCTTGCTTTCCTTTGCGTTTTGTTTTATTTTTCCTGCTAAGAAACCTCAGGCACCAATTTGAGACTCAGAAACATTCTGGGAAATAAAGGCAAAGGCTATCATTTCTTTTAATTAAAATATTTAAAATGTGTTAAAAAACGGCCATGGGCATGGACCCTGGGGAGGCCTGCAGGTGCAATGTTGGGTACCTCATGGATACACGATACACCCAGGAGTGAAGTTTTTAGAAAATATATTATGACAGATCTTTTAAATTTGGCCTTTTAGATTGTTTTTAAAGGTTTCTATGGTTGTCATAAATATTCTATGATGGTTATTGTTGGCCTGATCGGACGTCTTGTGGTTTTTGATTTGCAGCACAACGCCTTGGCAGTTTTACTAGAAAGGTGGCATAGGAACATATATTTGTTAAATCCTATAAATCATATTTATACTCATTTGCTGTAACTGGAGAGGGAAATTCCAAATGTCTAATGATGCTATCTTCTTCTCATTACAGTTGTGTCCTGATGTGATCTTACTCTTTCATTGTCTACTTCGTTTTCTGCTTTACTTTGTGTGAAGCTTACATTTCTGGCTCCACACAATCGTTTTCATTATAAAGGAACCTGCCACCTCTTGCTCATCTCCAGGGGCTTTTTCAAAGGGGGTAAAAGAACCATCAAAATGACAGGTGTGGGTGAAACCCCACTCCTTTTTAATGGGCATTGCGTAAGTGGCACTTTTGTCAAAAACGGTGTGCCTCCCGTTGCATGGTCGTGCTCACCATCTTGACTTTTTCGATTCCCTGCCCTTGCAGATGTCCATATGCACATCATTCCCATCTTTATTCACTTCCCTCAAAGAGAGTAGGCAGCACTTCCAAAGCCAGATTTGCCAGGGAAAAAAATTGCACCCTTGGCACTGTATAATGTGCATTTGTTAAAGATGCATTTAAAGTACTGTAGGGCCTCAATAGAGAATATTGGAAAACTTGGGGATGTTTGAAAATATATTTATCCTAATATTAGGATATTCGCATTGAAATGGAAATCAGTCCAACTCAATCTCTTGATCTGAAGTGCCAGAGATCTATAGGAACTTTGACTGAAGTTACTGAAGGCCTGACTATCCTATGATCACTAGATCATCAAGTGGTGGATCATCATCCTTATTATTTTTTTCCCTAATATCCCATCTAATGTTGTCCTTGTAATCTAAATATCCAATATTTTTAGATTGCACAGTGCACACTGCACCCATCTTCAGAGATGTTCACCTCGGACTCCTATCACTATTTATCTTCATATATGGTACTTCCATTTTTCTCAACATCCTTGATCTTTTTTCACAGAATGAAACACATGAATAGGCCTTCTCTTTCTGATCCATGTCACATTCATCTGACTTTGCCAGAATGAGACCCTTCTACAGCTTCACCCAAAGATATGCATCCATCACACTATCACTTCTTGATTCTGCTCAACAGTATGTTTTTTGACTCAGCCAAAAAGAGCATTTACCATCTAGGTTAAATGCAGATACCTATTCCATATATCGTCCATTATGATGCATTTATCTTCATCTAAAGCAGTGTTTTTCAACCTTGGAAGCTTGAAGATGGGTGGACTTCAACTCCCAGAATCCCCCAGCCAGCAGCACTGGCTGGGGGATTCTGGGAATTGAAGTCCATCCATCTTCAAGCTACCAAAGTTGAGAATCACTGATCTAAAGCGTTGCCCTCCATCTGCTTTATTTTTCATACCAGACAAACTGTTTTATTTTCCAATTATCCGGTCTGCTGGTCTGCTTTGTTATTTTATTTTATTTTTTTATTGAAAGGAATGGAAAGATGGGAGAAGGAAAAGGAAAGAAGAAAAGAGATTTGTGAAGAAAAAAAAACAATTAATAAGAAAAAAGGCTCCTCTGAAGAGCAGAACATTGAGGAATAACTGGGCCATTCGCCAAGGATAGAGAACCCACTGGCAGTTCTGTTTATTCTCTCCACCCCCATTCTCCGTCCCTACCTTCCCACACTAAGCCACATTTTATTTTCCTTGACATGAAATAGGCTACATAACTCTTGTCATTTCTGCCAATGCCCAAGAGGTCTGATCCTGTTTATGGGCCCCCTTCTTCCAACTGAACACTTCTGGCTCCAGTTCTGGCGATGACGACAGGATATAACAAAAATGAATCTGTGTAGCCTGAAGGTTGATGGATCAGAAAGTATGCAGCTGCAGCACTTAAAACTTTAAATGGGAGAGACAAGGTCAACCCAAGTTATTATTTTAGCCCAGCGTAGGTGATAACTCCCTCTTCTCTCCAAGGAAATGAAACAAAATCTACTTGTGGGAGACCGGGAGCTGTTGAAAAGCACATCTTGGAAAAACGAACTGCATCTAGTAGATAACAGTGCTTACTGTTGCTTTAACCATTGATCCAGCAACATTCATAGTCATAGAATTTATGCTGAAAGTGTGGTTATTTAGGGCTTGTTGACGCTATTGCTTATCCAGAGAAAGCTATCTTTTAACACACATCAGTGGAAGACTGAATATGCTGCTATTAAGGAGTAAATCTCAGCAACACCGTTCCTCATAACCATGGTCAACATCACTTGCAACAGTTTAATGAAGTGGTTTAATGAAGTTCACAAGTCATGGTAATTACAAAATGGCCGAAAGGTCACACTAGATAAACAAAAGGTTGATGAAGGCTCCCTGAAGCACAATTTTTGCCCTGGTAAACAAACCCCGGATGGTGACTATGTGGTATAATAAGGCAAGATGAATAGTCTCTTAAATTTGCCTGTTATCTCTTGGTTCTAGAGAATCGTCTTTCAAAGTGCCCTTCTACTGCAAGTTGAAGTAGCCCAATAATTCCATTCCATTTCAGTTAAATTATAAAGCTTATAAAATGGAAGAAATTAAAGGAGCGGACATAATGCATGATAAGATTACAGTAGGACAAATTAAGAAAGACACTAGTTTGTGATTGGTCTGACGAATTCTGTCTCCCTGATTATCTAGGAAGTCAGCAGCTATATCTAGAACTCAAATGTGTCTTTCCTAAGGGTCCTGATGTTCTGGTTAAATCAAACCTGATAACGATGGAGAAAAATGATTCACATGGATCTCCTCTAGTTCCCACTTCATCTTTATCTTCTCTATCCCTTTGAAAGATGTTTTTCAAATGTTATGACCAGGAGATCTTACCTAGAGACAGATGAATTCACTATTTCTAGTTTGTATCAGGTTCATCTATGTTCACTCAGAACTTTATAATGTTTGGTTTGTATTTTAAGAACAACATCTATTCAAATGCTTATATTCAGATATTTTTAAAAATATTTTATTCGCAAATGTATAGAATCTATATGAATTTTAAAAAAAACATGCAAGTTTTCACCGCCTATCAATGCTCCCACATGAAAAATAGCATTGGAATTTCTAATAGCAATACGATAATATAGAAACCATTTTCTTACATAGAAAGGTGTGGTGGATAACTCAGTGTAGAGGCCAAACCTAGTGGCTGAGCAAAACATAGACAACTCCTTATATTCTCAGAAGCAGGAAACAAGGAACTGCTGAGAAACAGAAGACTTTTGGAGTTTGAATGACATGACCTGAGATTTGGGTGACACAGGGAACTGTGGTACAACAAAATCAAGGTAAATGTGGATTCTAAAAATTATCATGTTAGATAATTTTTAGATATAATGATGATAATTCATCATCCATATTGAGAATTAGATACAAGTCCAGGTTGTAACAAAAACAGCTTTGTGTTTTAGATGAGGAATAATACACAAAACAAATGGCTAACGTCATGAGACACTAGATTTTTGTCAAAGGAAATATAAAATAAAATCAAGAGAAGAATTGGTGGCAAAAGAACATAGTTGCCAATGTTTTTTTTTTCTTCTTATTTACAGTTATTAGAAAGATTTAAAGTACACAAAGAGTTTGGAATGCAAATATCTACAAGGGACGAACATAATTTTGAAGATTAATATACAATTGAGATCAGAGATCTTTCTTTTGGGACTGATGGACAGACAGTTGAAAAAAAATCATGGAACTTTGTTTTTGTAGATGATAATTAATGAGATAATTGTATATACAAAGAGAAAGATTTTGCAATATCCACAATAGAGAAATGAAACTGGGTCATAAGTATTCCTGGGAGGTCTCTTGTAACTTTATATGGTTGCAAAGTAAACGGTTATAAGTCAAGGACCTTGGTAGTACAGTGGTCTAAAGCACCCTGTTATTAACACCAGCTGCCTGCAATTATTGCAGGTTCGAATCTCACCAGGCTCAAGGTTGACTCGGCCTTCCATCCTTTCTAAGGTAGGTAAATTGAGGACCCAGATTGTGGGGGCAATAAGCTGACTTTGTATAAATATACAAAAGTATGAAGGCTATTGCTTAGCGCATTGTAAGCCACCCTGAGTCTCCGGAGAAGGGCGGCATATAAATCAAATTTTTAAAAAAAGGACTATAGAATAGAGACTTATTGTAATTTTAGAGAAAAGGGTAAATTTATAAGTACACTGATTTCTACGGAAAAGAATGTTGGAAGCTATTTCTTTATACCTTTTTTCTCTGTTTTCTATTTTTGTTTTAGTTTCCTTTCTGTACTTTTAGTTTCCTCTGATTTCTTTCTTTTTCTTTTTTCTTCCCTACTTTGTGTTTTAATCTTTATTTTAAAAACTTTTAATAAAATTATTTGAAAAAGGAGGAGGAGGAGGAGGAGGAGGTGGTGGTGGAAACAAGGAGTTATCTAAGACAACATGTAGAATTTCATCTTCTTGGCTATATGAATAAAGGTTTGTATCCTTCTGCCAGATCATCAACAATGCCAGAATGGCATATGTAGCAAAATAGTTAAAACAGAAGTATGTTTGGAGCGGGGGGGGGGGGGGGGGACGACAATGCGAAGCATCCATTGGAATAAAATGCATAAATAACACTACATAAAATGGAGAGCTGGGAAATCTAAGAAGAGATGGAAGAGCTCTCAGAAAGGGGAAAAGAGAGAATGATGTCCCTATCCACTTTAGGCTCTATTTCAACCCATTGTTTAGCTTTCAACTCCACCCACGTGAGCCTCCTCAAGAAATTACTCCTGAAGGAATTTGGTTTTTGACAGAGAAAAGATTGCCCATTCTTGCTAAAAAGGATTCAGCTGGATCTATTTGAATTCTTTCTCTTACAGAAATCCCAGTGTTATTTTTCATTTGGGGACATTGATAGGTGATGAAAACCTGCATATTTTTTAAAAAAATCATACAGACTCAACTGATTTGAATATTGCAAGCTCACATATGAACTTTTTGCATTTCTCAGAACTGCACAACAGCTTTTAAAGATATATATTTGATAATTTAAAATATATGTATTATGGAAATATGCCTCCAAAATGGGTACTTTAAACAAAATTGCATAAAAATGTATATAGATATTCAAAATTGCATATGAAAACCAACATATGAATAAAAAGCCAGTTTGATACAGTAGTTAATATGTTAATGATACAGTAGTTAATGTTAATGGAATAGAAGCTAGGAGACTGTGAGTGAAATGAATGAAATGAAAAAGAAAGAAGAAAGAAAGAAAAGAAAAGAAAAGAAAAAGCAAAGACAAAAATGCAGAAATCAAAGAACAAGAAGAATGTTAATTATATTGTGTCCAGCAAAAAATCAATAAAGGATTTTCATTCATCATTAAATTTAGACAATTTCTATCTTTAATTAAAGCACTCAGTTGGGCCATCTCAGCAAGTTCCATCTTCTTCACTAACCACAATAGCATTCATTCATTCATTCATTCATTCATTCATTCATTCATTCATTCATT
>WNWU01000017.1:21362115-21380079 GCA_012654045.1 Ptyas mucosa | reverse complement strand
ATTCATTCATTCATTCATTCATTCATTCATTCATTCATTCATTCATTTATTTATTTATTTATTTATTTATTTATTATATTTATATACCGCCTTTCTCCCATAGGACTCAAGGCGGTGTACATTTTAAAAGATCATTCACATGTTCATGGTTAGCCCCGCCTGTTGGAACATCAGGGTCTTGAGGGCACGGCGGAAAGCACGGAGATCAGGGATATTCCGTATCTCTGGGGGCAGTTCATTCCAAAGGGTTGGAGCCCTCACAGAGAAGGCCCTCCCCCTGGGAGTCGCCAGTGGGCATGATTTGACTGACGGTACCCTGAGTAGTCCTTCCCTGTGAGAACAAACTGGTCGGTGGGAGGCTATTGGTGGCAAAAGACGGTCTCATAGGTACCCAGGTCCTAAGCCATGGAGCGCTTTAAAGGTGATGACTAACACCTTGAATCGCACCTGGAAGACCACCGGGAGCCAATGCAGCTCACTCAGGAGAGGTGTTACATGGGCGTAACAAGTTGCGCCCATAATCACCCACGCGGCTACATTCTGGACCAGCTGGAGCCTGCGGGTGCTCTTCAAGGGGAGCCCCATGTAGAGAACATTACAGTAGTCCATACAGGACTTTTATGAAGAGCCCCGGTGGTACAGTGGTTAAAATGCAGGCTACTTCTGCTAATCACTGGCTGCTTCCAATTTGGCAGATCGAATCTCACTAGGCTCAAGGTTGACTCAGCCTTCCATCCTTCCGAGGTCGGTAAAATGAGGACCCCATAATGAGGATCCCATATTGTTGGGGGCAATATGGCTGACTCTGTAAAGCACTGTGAAGTGGTATATAAGTCTAAGTGCTATTGCTATTACAAAGAAGAAATAGCAAACTAGCATGTGCATCATAATATAGACTCTGACTTCAGAACAAAGTTCATCAATTGAGAACAATTTCTTACCAAATTCTTGTCAGAAACTATACTATTGCCTTCAGAATGTCTAAACATTGGGTTATTTGAATCAAAGATCAGCCCATTCATAAGGAAGTCCTTAACTCTCTTATTTATACCTATTCCTGACATGAACACATAACTTATCTTTCACTATTTGAGTTGATTTTCCTAATGCCAGTCTTGCTTCATAGCAGCACAATAGTATGAAACTGAGTAAATATAGGTCATTTATAAGAAAGCATTCAGACTCCAAATCAGTATTTTTCAAATTTAAGATATCTGGACTTCAACATCCAGCTGGTTAGGCAATTGTAGGAGTTGAAGTCCACACATCTTAAGGTTGTCACATTTGAAAAACACTGATCTAAATGAATTTTCTTTGCTGAGACAACATCTCAACATCATAATGAGCCACGGTGGTGCAGTGGTTAGAGTGCAGTACTGCAGGCTACTTCTGCTTATCACTGGCTGCCAGCAGTTTGGCAGATCAAATCTCACCAGACTCAAGGTTGACTCAGCCTTCCATCCTTCCGAGGTAGGTAAAATGAGGACCCAGATTGTTGGGGGCAATAGGCTGACTCTGTAAACCACTTAGAGAGGGCTGTAAAGCACTGTGAAGCGGTATATAAGTCTAAGTGCTATTGCTATTGCTATCTTTCTGTTGGGGCAATTGGCAATGGGAGTTATCCAAGGTCCTGATTGCTGCTCATCAAACCTTTCTAATTCAGCATGACTTGAAGACTAAATTTCTTTGATGTCGCTTACCTTAGTCTTCACCTGAGCAAGTTTCTTCTGACTTATTCTTCTGAACCTGAATTATTGTAACTGAATATAATCCCTGATTATTGTATTGGAACTGATTATCCCAAGTGACTCACCTTGCCTTCTTTGTTGCCCTCCTACATCCCTATGACATTGGATAGTTTTCTGTCTTCACATGGCTTTGAACTTGATTTTTTCTGCATGCAAGAAAGAACAGAGTGAATTTGGTGTTTTGAGAAAATAGGCATATTTTCAAATACAGCGCATATTAAAGTTTTAACTTTTGGGGTATCCTAGCATGTGTGCTCTCTCTGTGTGTATGTATGTGTGTTTGTAATCCAACCTTAATTTCAATGCAGCCCAGAATATACGAATTGAATTTTTTAAAGCATAAATTAGGGACAGTTGTGTAAATGCAAACTTTGATGTGGCTTAGAAAACATTTTTGCGGCTTTTTAAGAATCACTGGAAATTTGATAGAATAGCAAGTGAATCCATATGACACTATGATCTGTACAAACCTAATACTGTTCATATTCATTTCATTTGAAACAACAGGGTTTCCTCCTATGTCACATTAATTCCTTACTTTGAATTCAATATTTTTAAAAATTCACTTCAAGAAGAGAATCCTTCATTCATGTTAATGTAAAAGAACCGCTTTTTTGCCAGCATTCTCTAACAAGTATATAACTGGTTCCAACATTTGGAAATTTGGAAATTTTCCCAATTACAATAGAGATTATTAGTAAGTGCCTTCATTTTAGATCTCATGCATTTTCACTCCTTATTAATTATGTGTAAAAGGTGAGTGTAAAGGATCAATTCTTTCTCATTTTATAGATATGCCAATTTCTTTCTATTGTTGTTATAATAGCAATTTTAATGGAAAATAAACTAAACAGTTCCACACATCTCAATTTAGTTAGTGAAGTTCTATTCTTGATGCACATTAAGTAGAATATTTTTCAAATGATAATAAGCTAATAAACATACTATAAAGAGAAGCAAATATCAGGTCCAAGCCCACTTTCAGTTTATATGGCAAATATTTTTTAATTGATATATGGGCATATCAAAGTAATATAAAAGCAAAAGTTGTGGAAACAATGCTGTGTGTACCATTAAAACTGTTTTTTTTTTTAAAAAATCAAGCTCTGAAGCCTAAACACTTAGTGGGGAACTAATGCTAAAACATTACAAGTTGTTTCACACGATCATTTTTTTTTTTTTGCAAAGTACAGGTGATTTGCCTCATTACAAATGAAACAGAGTGTGAATAGGGTCCCTGAATTCTGCTTATGAACACACGTTACTGTTTTGATAGAACTCCAGACCAGAATTTACAAAGGGGAATGCAGATTGTTGGCATCTGCTTATATTGAATATTTTAGCTCTCATATATCTCTATGTATATCTCCCAGCATGTCATGAATCAACCTCGGTGATCACTTCACATTTAATAATCACTTCACATTTAATAATAGTAATAATGTAATAATAGTAATAATGACAACATAATAGTCATAATGACAACAATAACAACTGCCTAGTAATAGTAATAGTAATAATAATAGTAATAGTAATAGTAATAGTAATAATGTAATAGTAATAATGACAACATAATAGTAATAATGACAACAATAACAACTGCCTATCCCAGGTCCTTTGGAAGGCCTCCGCAGGTGGATAAAGGTAAAGGTAAAGGTTCACCTCGCATGTATGTGCTAGTCATTCCTGACTCTAGGGGGCGGTGCTCATCTCCATTTCAAAGCCGAAGAGCCAGTGCTGTCCGAAGACATCTCCGTGGTCATGTGGCCGGCATGACTAAATGCCAAAGGTGCACGGAACGCTGTTACCTTCCCACTAAAGGGGGTCACTATTTTTCTACTTGCATTTTTTATGTGCTTTTGAACTGCTAGGTTGACAGAAGCTGGGACAAGTAATGGGAGCTTACTCCATTATGCAGCACTAGGGATTTGAACCGCTGAACTGCCAACCATTCAATCGACAAACTCAGCGTCTTAGTCATTGAACCACTGCGTCCCCTCCACAGGAGGATACAAATGCCAAATCTAGTCTAAAAATCTAGCTGACTTTGCAGTGAGCCATAATAATTATAATGCAGATGTGTAATATTTGCAAAAATGTTCATATGCATTGCAATGTGCGCTTTTCTCATTGCATTCATTATTCTATGACTTTATTAAATATATTCATTTTTCAAATGGCATACAGTCTTTTCTTTGGGTACATGCTTTTCTTGAATATATTTACAGTATGTTTTCCTTTAATGTATAAACTTTAGCATGGTTTTTTTTTAAATTACAAATTACTATAAAATTCAGAAAAATACAGATTTCAATGTGCATGATCACAATTAGTATTTTTCCCATAAAATAGTGGGCAAACATCTTTTTAACATGAAGGTGATTGCTATTTACTAATAGAATGGAGAAACAATATGTTGATTAGAAAGAGAAAACATCTATGGAAACTGCACCCTTATTCATATGTATTCCAGGATCCATACAGAAAGCAAATTCCTGCTGACATTACCTCTATTTTTAATGCTATACCATATAAAATGGAAATCCTTTTCTGATTTTCACTGTTTGTCAAGTGTAATATGAATCTTGAATTCTTAATTGATAATGCATTATGTAACAATTAGAAATCAAAGCACTGACATTCCTGGAAAATGTATATATGCATGAGTTCCTCTTATCCATGTTGAGACTCATGTTTCAGGCTCCTTTCCAATATTCTACAGCATTCATTTTTAAATTTCCAAGTCTTTGCTAAATGCCAAAACGCAAGATAAAATAATTTTTATAATCTAACTTGCAAATTGCTTGATGTTCATTGGCTTTGGCAACAAAATTATATTTGCTTGTACTTTTACATGCAGCCTTTATTTTCAAGGTTTAAAAATCACTTGGGTATTTAACACAGTAAGCATTAAACCTTCATACAGCAGAACAATTTATTCCAGTCAAAATGAAATAGAAATAAATTGCATTGCAAAAATGCTCTCTATGTAGCTGTTTTGCATGGTTTCACTAGCTACATTGCATAAAGATATCACCAGAAATTGCTGGGTTTGTATACATGTAGCTTCACCTTGTAAGGGTGCTGTTTGCACAAGTGTAACTTCCCTCTGCTTAAAGCAGAACAAAACTTGCAAATGCACAGGAAGTACCATGAATCATATTTTTTT
Organism: Ptyas mucosa; assembly: GCA_012654045.1. Classification (NCBI taxonomy): domain Eukaryota; kingdom Metazoa; phylum Chordata; class Lepidosauria; order Squamata; family Colubridae; genus Ptyas; species Ptyas mucosa. The sequence continues at coordinate 21,375,162 of WNWU01000017.1, read as the reverse complement.
AAAGGCTTGCGCCCACTTGCTTTTGGAGACTAATGTATTTCATGTGATAAAAGTAACAGTTTCAGTTCTTAATAGAACTGAGTTTCTTTGCAAGTTGCAATTATAAATTCAAACCAGAAAAATAATACAGAAGCAGAACGATGAATTCCATAGCTGAATACAAGCTCTGTGTTAAATTTAATCAGCCCTGACTTCAACTGCTGCAGGCCATATGGAATTCCATGAGGTTTGGACTGGCACATGACTTTGAAAGTTTGGCTGTTTTAAGTAAATTTTTCTTTCAAATTTCTCCCTTGATTTGAATCTGGAACTACTTGATACTCTTTCCAAAATGGAACAGATGCAATCTGATGTATTATTTTAAAATTTGCATAAAGAACATATGCAATTCATGTACCTTTGTTTTTTCAGTTCCTACACACACACACACACACACACACACACACACACACACACACACTCTTATTGTAACTAATAAACTTGTGTACAATGAAAAAACACCATAAAGAGGTGCATACCGTATATATATCTGGTCAGTGTCAAAGCCACTGTCCTGGATGGAACCCAGAGCATCCAGGAATACATCAATAAGATGTTATTGTTAGTTGTGAAGTCGTGTCTGACCCATCGCGACCCCATGGACAACATTCCTCCAGGCTTTCCTGTCCTCAGTAAGATGTATAACAGGAAAACAGTTGATGAAGTGCTCATTACATTTTGATTATCCAATTAGTTATCTGAGGATTGGCTAACACGACTGTTGAGTGAATGTACAGCTAGTTCAAAAATTAGACTCAACAATGTCTCCTCATTAAACTGAACTGAGATGTGGACTGGGCTGCTGCAAAGCTCAATCTTGTATCTATACTCTTCGATGTTTTTGTGAATAATTTTACAAAACTAATGGCATTTTGAAAGCTAAACTATTAGCCTTAGTTGTACCCGCAGCAGTCCCTATTAAAAACAAGGATAGTACCAGATAGATTAGGCACATCTTGACCAATATGCCAGGAGCACAACCAAAGCCCAGTTTGATCTCAAGCATGTTCACACTGTTCTACACAAACTAGGATCTCTAACCTAGCGACTATAAGCCAACATACCATTGTGTGCATCCTACCAACCAGGTAGCCTATGCAGCATCATGAGAGCTATCCATGTCTCATTATGAGGCAAAGAGGGTTCAAGGGGATGCTTAGCCTTAAGAAGGAAAGATTGAAGGGAGATATCTCATCACACTTCCAACTATTGAAATGATAGTGCAGAGGGGAAATTGTTAAAATCTCTTCTCCATTTTCTAGAAACCAAGCCACAGAATAATGGATTTAAGGTATAGAAAGTCAAAATCCAACTGAATGTTAAAAAAAAAAAAATCTTATGTAAGCAGTCCAAAATTGGAATCAATTACAAGGAAGTGATGGATTCCCTTCCAATGAAGAAATAGCTGTCTGTTAGGGATGCTGTAATTGGAATTCCTGCGATAAAGTTGAGGCTTGATGGTCTCTTACAGTTCTACAGTTCCAAAACAGTCAAAATGATGGGCAAAGAACAAGTAGACTCACCCAAAACATTATTATTTCCCTACCTCTGGTCCTTTGAGTACATTCAATACAAACCTGCTCTAGTTCAATTGGCTAGCAAAAGAAGTCCCAAAGGTGCTTTTTCAGAAAGCAACTGGACTTTCTTGTTTTTTTCTTTGAAGATGTTTTACCTCTCATCCAAGAAGCTTCTTTAGCTCTGCCTGGATGGTGGGGAATGGAAGGATTTATATTCCTTGCAGACAGCTGGTCATTTGCATCCTTTTAGACAGTGGTTGAGGCCACTTGGGGATTGGTCTGTATCCTCAGGGTCACTTGAGTCTTGCAAATGGATGTGAAGCCTTCTCGGACCTGCTGAAAGGACTGTGTTGTGGAGCTGTCCTTTCTGCGGGATGTTTTTTCTGTGCCCTGTGTGCCTTCACTGTTGAATACAGGTGCAGGTTGTTGGCAGTGGTGGATTTATTTATTTATTTATTGGTTCGATTTATATGCCGCCCTTCTCTGGAGACTCAGGGCGGCTTACAATGCATTAAGTAATAGCCTTCATACTTTTGTATATACCTGCTTAGTAGGGCTTTCGGGGGGCCCTAAGCGGTGTTCTTTTTTATACAAAGTCATCTTGTTGCCCCCACAATCTGGGTCCTCATTTTACCTACCTCGAAAGGATGGAAGGCTGAGTCAACCTTGAGCCTGGTGAGATTCGAACTTGCAGTAATTGCAGGCAGCTGTTACTTAACAGTACTTTAATCTGCTGTGCTACCAAGGCTCTTGGTTGCTCCTGGTTCGGTCCGGTTCTATAGAACCAGTAGTAAAACTGGTGGGAGGCTCCGCCCACCCACCACGACATCATCATGAGTGATCTGTGCATGCTCCCATTGCGAACCAGTAGTAAAGGTAAGTAGAACCCACCCCTAATTGTTGGGAATGAGTCTGGGTTGTCTGCATCTCAAACTGAAGCACAAATGGGTTGTCTGCATTTTTTTTCTGGAAATCCATTCATATTCCCACACCAATGGCAGGTTCTAATCAATTTTACCACCAGTTCGCATCGCGCATGCACTTTGCGCGCGATCAGCCGCTCTCCCAAACCGGGGAGAACCGGTAGCAACCCACCACTGTCCCATACCCACCATCCAATCAGAGCTGAAAAAGCTTCTTGGATGAGAAGCGAAATGTCTTCAAAGAAAAAAAAAAAGTCCAGTTACCTCTTGAAAAAGCACCTTTGGGACAACCATGACCTGGATGACTGAAAATCTCCATAGGCATCTAGCAAATGAAGGGTTGCAAGAAGCTGGCAAAGCCGAATTCAAGGCATTCAGGCTACTAGAAGTGTGTCTCATTTCAGAGCTGATTTGCCTAAAATATGTCATTTCTTCAAAAACTGGTCCTACAATTAGGCAGAGCGACACATGAACCCTAGAGGACAGATTTTAAATTTTATAACAGAGCAGGAAATAATTAGCCATTTAATTTATTGTTCATGTTGTTTTGCTGGGCAGAGACCCATGGGGCTTTTTTTTCTTCACGCACCAAAGAAATTTGACAGGGTAGTTTGTATTTTAATGAAGTAGATCGCTGTACCATAAGAGAAAACATATTTTGAGCCATCCCTCTACCCTTAATTCATAATCAAACCTGTTCCAGTTGGAACTACAGTTCATGAAGATTTCAGCGGGACTGTAGAGGGATCCTGCTACATAAATTCCATGTATGGAATTGGCCAACATTTGTCATTTTCTGCTTAAAAATTTCCCACAGAGGCATAGTTTCCTGTGCACCAAAGTTGCATTTGGTAGAAAGTTCCATGTATTTTTGGAAATATTTGAATGAGGATTTGACAGCAATGTATGTAATCCTTGATTTACAATTGATCATTTAGTGACCATTCAAAGTTACAACGGCACTGAAAGAAGTGACTTATGACCATTTTTTACACTTACAACAAGTGCAGGATCCCCATAGTCCCATAATCAAAATTCAGACCCTTGGCAACTGACTCATATTTATGACAGTTGCAGTGTCCCAGAGTCATGCAACCCCCTATTGCGACCTTCTGACCAGCAAAGTCAATGGGGAAGCCAGGTTCACTTAACAACCGTGCTATTAACTTAACAGCTACAGTGATTCGCTTAACAACTGTGGCAAGGGAGGTCATAAAATGGGACAAAGTTTGCTTAACAAATGTCTCACTTAGCAAGAGAAATTTTGGGTTCAATTGTGGTCACAAGTCGAGGACTACCTGAACTTTTTGAAAACAATTGCAAAACATTTAATGAAATGGTGCAGTTATTTTATAAAATGAGAGAAATGATGTCAGACCTGAAATCAGGGTGCAGTTTGTTCCTTTACCACTTTATAATGCCTTGGTAAGGCCACACTTGTAATACTGCATCCAGTTTTGATTGCCACAATGTAAAAAAGATGTGGAGACTCTAGAAAGAGTGCAGAGAAGAGCAACGAAGAGGATTAGGGGACTGGAGGCTGAAGAAGGGTTGCTGGAACTGGGTATGTCTAGTTTAATGAAAAGAAGGACTAGGGGAGACATGATAGCAGTGTTCCAATATCTCGGGGGCTGCCACAAAGAAGAGGGAGTCAAGCTATTCTCCAAAGCACCTGAGGGCAGGACAAGAAGCAATGGGTTGAAACTAATCAAGGAGAGAAGCAACTTAGAACTAAGGAGAAATTTCCTGACAGTTTGAACAATCAACCAGTGAAACAACTTGCCTCTAGAACAATGGTGGGATTCAAAAATTTTTACTACCGGTTCTGTGGGTGTGGCTTGGAGGGTGTGGCATGGCTTGGGGGCGTGGCAGGGGAAGGATACTGCAAAATTCCCATTTCCTCCCAGTCAGCTGGGACTCGGGAGGCAGAGAATAGATGGGGGCGGGGCCAGGTGGTATTTACCAGTTCTCCAAACTACTCAAAATTTCCGCTACCAGTTCTCAACAACTGGTCAGAACCTGCTGAATACCACCTCTGCTCCAGATGTTGTAAATGCTCCAACAATGGAAGTTTTAAAGAAGACATTAGATAATCATTTATTTGAAATAGTATAGGGTTTCCTGCTTAAGCTGGAGGTTGGACTAGAAGACTTCCAAGGTCCTTTCCAACTCTGTTATTCTATTCTATTCTATTCTGTTCTGTTCTGTTCTGTTCTGTTCTGTCCTGTCCTGTCCTGTCCTGTCCTGTCCTGTCCTGTCCTGTCCTGTCCTGTCCTGTCCTGTTCCGTTCCGTTCCATTCTATTTCTTCACATCCTGTTGTGCACAATGTTCCCAGGTTTCCTAGGGCAGCATCAGCGCTCTGTTCAAGACAGTGCTCCATAAATAGCAATCTTTCGAGGTAGATGGATGCTTGTTTCCATATCTGCAGGGGCAGTCTAAAGCCGTTTTGCTTTGAGAGAGAAGAAAAAAGATTGTCAAGGAGCAAGTTAGCCTTTCCATTTACAGTAAATCAAACGCAGGGCATGCTTTTGGTGTATGGTGTGCCTACATGTGCATACTGTGTAGACAATGAAGCCAAGCTGGCTTCTGCATTATTGCAGAAACCGGATGAGTTGAGCAGTTTATGCAGCTCTCTGCTTGCTAAGGGGGGGAAAAAAAGTAGCTGTCTTTTCTAAGCATAGTTCACTGGCTCCCAGTTCTGCATTAAAGCACCCAAGTGAGAACCCAGCAAGATGTTATCTGAAGAGGCTCTTAGACGGCAAGTAGTTAGAAATGAATTATCGATGTGTAACAGGATGTGCTTGCATCCCCTTGAAAATATGAGAAGCCATCTGTGTTGGTCAGGTTATATAAGCCGTTGCAGAGCCCTGTTTTTTCCATTCCATTCAGAATGTAAAAAAAAAATTGCATGTTTAGGCAAACTATTATTCACGTGGGAGAGAAGTGAAAAGATCCTCTTAAAATTATTCTTTCTTTGATGTAAGAAATAAGGCTGTCCTGCAGTGATTAGGTTAACCTGCCAAATGACCACAGCTTTGAAGATGAGCTTCACGTTTAATGCCTACTGAGAGCTACTGACCTCATCGGATAAAAGTTGAGTAGAACCGAATAGATTTAAGTTTGGGTCATTTGCTCAGCAAACAAAATGCAGGGCTTTGCTTGGGGTCTGTCTATTTCCAAAAAAAAAAAAGACAATAAAGGCTCTCCATTGTAGATCTGCACCTTATGATAGGTCAGCTAATTTTAGAGGAAATGAGCAATGCTGATAGAAAAGAAGCATGCTTAGGTCTGAAATCTTTGTGCTCAATCTCCAGCTGAGCAGTAGAATGAAGCGCTTCTAATACTCGTCGTTGAGAGCCAATTTGGCACCGAGCTAAAGTATTCCTGGGTTCTAGTCAGAGGTGGGTTTCAGGAGATTCTGACCAGTTTTGGAGAACCGCTAGCGGAAATTTTGAGTAGTTCAGAGAACCGGTAGTAAAAATTCTGACTGGCCCCCCTCCCCATCTATTCTCTGCCTCCCGAGTCCCAGCTGATCGGGAGGAAATGGGGATTTTGTAGTAACCTTCCCCTGGAGTGGGGTGGGAATGGAGATTTTACAATATCCTTCCTCTGCCATGCCCATTAAGCCACACCCACCAAGCCATGCCACGCCCACCGAGCCACACCCACAGAACCGGTAGTAAAAAAATTTGAAACCCACCACTGGTTCTAGTCCTGCTCAGAGATAAAGCCAGTTAGGGAACTTTGGGACAGTCCCTCTCTCTCTCTCTCTTTCAGTACATTGTCCTTACTCCCACTGCACAGTTTGAATCCTGTTTCAATATTTATTTTTTTTATTTTTATTTTATTTCCAATTTATATACCGCCCTTCTCCCTGAGGACTCAGGGCGGTGTACAGCCAGAAATAAAAACATGAAATGCAAATATTAAAAACAATTAAAATATATATAAATTTGGCTCCAAAATTTAAAACTAACAAACCAATTAAAATATTTAAAATTTCTTCTTAAGCCAGCCCGGCTTGTTGGAAAAAATGTGTTTTGAGGGCACGGCGGAAGGCACTGAGGTCATGAATTCTCCTTATCTCCGGGGGCAACTGGTTCCAGAGGTTGGGTGCCCCCACAGAGAAGGCTGTCCCCCTGGGGGTCACCAGCCTACATTATATTATAGACATAGGTTTATTGTAAAAAGGTAAAGGTAAAAGTTCCTCTTGCAAACATGTGCTAGTCATTCCCAATTCTAGGGGGCAGTGTTCATCTCCGTTTCAAAGCCAAGAGCCAGCGCTGTCCAGAGATGTCTCTGTGATCATGTGGCTGGCATGACTAATGGTGTGGCATGAACCACTGAACTGCCGACCTTTTGATCAACAAGCTCAGCATCTTACCCACTGAGCCACCCCGTCCCTGTGATTTATTGTATCTGTGCTTAAAGCTGGGCTGCAAAAATCCAGACAATCAGTAGTTGGCAGTAGAAAGCCAGATTTTGCAGCCAGATAAAGTTGCAGCCAAATACAGATAGTCATTGACTTACAACAGTTCGTTTAGTGACTATTTAAAGTTACAACGGCACGGAAATATGTGACTTACGACCATTTTTCAAACTCCTAACCATTGCAACATCCCCATGGATCAAAATTCAGATGCTTGCCAACGGACTCATATTTATGACGGTTGCAGTGTCCCGGGGTCATGTGATCCCTTTTTGCGACCTTCTGACAAACAAAGTCAATGGGGGAGCCAGGTTCACTTCACAACCTGTTTACTAATTGATCAACTGCAGTGATTCACTTAGCAATTGTGGCAAGAAAAGTTGTAAAGTGGGGCGAAACCCACAAATGTCTCACTTAACAACAGAAATTTTGGGCTTAATTATGGTCGCAAGTCGCGGGCTACCTGTATATTTGTATCTTCAAGTCAGTCTTGGCAACTGTAGATTCACTTTCATTCACTACAGGACAAGCTCATGCTATTTCTTGGCAATGTTTGTTTTTTTTTGAAGTGGCTTGCCATTGTCTTCTTCCTAAGGCAGATAGAACGACTGGATCAAGATCACCCAGCTGGTCTCTGTGCCGAAGACAGGACTAGAACTTGGGTTTTCCTGTTCCTAGTCCGGCAATTTAGCCGCTAGACCAAATTGGTTCCCAGCAGGGGCGAAATGTAAAATTTGTTACTACTGGTTCTGTGGGTGTGGCTTGGTGGGAGGGGGGTAATGTGACTGGGTAGGCATGGCCAACTTTTTTTTTTGTTAACTTTTTCAAAGCATTTTTTCTAATGCTTTGAAAAGCCTCTGCCAATCAGGCAACTCAGCTGGGATCATCAGAGAGGCCTTTTAAAAAACGCCTCTCTGCCGATCAGGCAACTCAGCTAGGATTGTCAGAGACTTTTCAAAGCATCTTTTTACCACCTCTTCGGCCAAGAGGTCGCAGAAAAAAATGCTTTGAAAAGCCTCTGACAATCCCAGCTGAGCTGTGCGATTATCAGAGGCTTTTTTTTTTACTTTTAAAAGCATTTTTTCATCGGAAGAGGTTGTAGAAAAAATGCTTTTAAAAGTTTTTTAAAAAGCCTCTGATGATCATGTGGCTCAGCTGGGCACGGGGTGTGTGTGTGGGGGGGGGGGTTTGCAGGGATTTTTGCTACCGGTTCTCCGAACCACCCGCCGCTATCGCTACCAGATTGGGCAATCCAGTCCAAACCGGGAGCATTTCACCCCTGGCTCCCAGTAGCTCTAATAGTTTTGGTTTTGGAGACTACATCATACAATCTAATAGCCCAACATAGAGGAAGCTATAACCAATGTGCATTTCCTAGAACATTTGGCTGCATATAATGAATGGATAAGAATGATCATGGTATTTGTGGCCGGCATGAATTATTGTCTTTGTTCCTTTTAAGATGTTTTATAATATTGTGGCTGTACCTGAGGACTGAATTAGGCACAATCAATGTTCCTACTAAATAGAATGCACTGTAGAATGAATAAGAACTATTCATAGATAACATAGATAACTATTTGGGATGTGTAACCCCAAAACTGGCTCCAATATCTGAAACGGTACATCTTTCAAATAACTCCATTAAGGCTAGGAATCAGATTCATCTTAATCTGAAATTCCAAACAGAAGTGAAGAGTTTTCAAGAGCTATTAAATCTGTGGTTTAACTGCACGGACCTGTCCAGGCAGTTACCAGGAGTCAACATTGACTCAAAGGTGACCAAAAAAAGATAGAATGCCTATGGATTTACAAAGAAACTCATAAATGTTTTGATTCTTTTGGATGTTGTAAAAGGGAGATGCTATATCTGCAGAAAAAAGAAAAAAAAAGACTATTTTCCTATAAAAGAACAAATGAGAATGGTGGAAAAATAGAGCTAAGTATGATTATTTAGAAAATGATTTTTTCAGGAGACTTACAGAACAGGAGGTTCTTTTGGGGCGGGGGGGAAAGAGAAAGATAAAGTTCAAGAGCCTGACAAGATTTTATTAAGAGCCTTGTTTCACATAGAACTGTTGCACAGCAAACCAACCAGTCAAAATATTATTGGGCTGATGAGGAATAGAATTTGATCAAAAAATGGTGAAATGTATTTGTTAATTGTGGAGAAAAGGTTTACTCAAACCTTTGATACAAATTCCTTACATAGACTAATCTGTAACCATAGTATACAATGGGATTCATTTAAAAGAATATTGCTTTTGTTCTCCTAAATCAGGGGTATCAAACTGGCGCCCTGAGGGCCAGATATATCACACACAGGCCACGCCTACCCCAGCTCCGTGAAGGGGAAAAACATCAGGAAACGTCACACGATGGCAATATGACGCGGCGAGTTTGACACCCGTGCCCTAAATAAAATGGCATAGAGGGACATTTAGTTCTTTGATTTTGCTTTTGTAACACAGTTGCTGTATTTGTTAAACCCCAAAGAAACTCACCAAACCTTTACCAACCATAATCCTATTCATATTAACTCCCCTCTTCCTGTTTAAGTCAGCTGATTTTAATTTCTTAGTTTTGTAATCTCAAATATGGTTGTTTTGCTTCTTTGTTAATTTGAAACTTGCCTTGTGTTCATTTCTCCTAGTACACAGTTTTTAAATGTTGATTTCTTTAATATGTAGCTTGTGTATGGTCTTATCAAATATGCATAATTTGGGGTATTATAACTATAACTAAAAATGAAAAGTAGCTGGTCAGAGAAATATCCTGTGTTGTACTCTGTGCTGCTAACTTTCTAATAAAGAGCTGCCTCATGGCATTCTTATAAAAACACAGGAGTCAGGATAATGGCTGCCCACCTTATAAACAATAGTGGAGAACATTTGGAACATGTTTTGCAGAATGGACTTTCCTTTCCAGACTGCGAAAAGAAGCATAATGGAAAGATATTCAGAGATCAAACTGTGGTTCTACTTTTCTCCCAGCTTCGGTATTGTTGTGACCCAGGCCCAAGTAGGTAGTAGTCGACGCAAACAGTTCCAAAACAAACAAACTTTATTAGAACAGCTGAGAATTAACTCATTCTCAGCGTAATCCAAACTAAATTAAAACAAACTCTTCATAACACAAATTCTTCAGTCTAATCACCAACCTTGGTATAATTAGGCAAACTGCCAAAGGCTTCTCTTGGCAAAAGTTCAAAAAACAGAAGACGCCGACAAGAGATAAGTGCAGCAAGACTATCAACGTTGTTTTCCGACAAAGAGCCCAAGAGCCGTTGCTGGTCTTTTAAGCCTTACGGGAAGGGCCAATCATCTCTTGGCACTACTTCCGAGTCGTCCTCTTTGTTTTAGCTGCTCTTGCCTTCTGGCAGCTCTTCTCATACGTGCACTAGGAACAGGCTCTTCCTGTTCCTCTGCCTCTCTACTGTCAGCCTCTGGAGGCTCTGGAGTCCGCACATCACTCCCAGATGGCCCTGGCCCCATCTCTGCCTCTGATGCAGAGCCCTCATCGGGGCCTTCCCCAGCCTCCAGGACTGGCCTCTGTTCTACCTCAGCCTCCTCACTGTCCGACTCAGCTGCCAGCTCCGCAGGCTGCTGCCGAACCACAACAGGTACATTTAACTGATGGTTTGAGAAGAGTGCACAAACAAAATGCCTTTCTAACCAATTTTTTTACACTAGTTTGTCTCTGGCCCAGAGGAAGAATGAGAGAAATGTTCTAAATTCTTGAATGGGTATTGTTTAGCAGTTGTTCCAAGTCTCACTAAAAAACTGGAAATTGTTGTTGGGAGAGTACTTACATTTCTAGAGTTATTAGATTGGTGATGAGTTCCAGCCTAAAGAGAGATGAACGGCCCCAATCATAAGAACCTGTGAAATTATTTATGTAAAGTGGCGTCTTCAGAATCCAGATGGAAGATGTAGTCTGAATCCTCATGAGCATGTGTCAAAAGGCATTTCGGGAATAGCCTATCACAGAATATAAGTAGAATGTACTTCAGCAATCTAGCACAAATATGTGTGTGTATGTGTGTGTATAGTTTATGACTCCAGTCTATGGCTTTTGAGTATGTTGCAAAATATGGCAATAAAGATAAGCAAAGACCTAATCCAGGATGGTGCAATCATTCTTATCATCTCTTCTAATAAATGTCCAGGGTTCTTCTCATTTTAACCACATTTCTTTTCACATAAATTCCTTTAACTTGTAATTGCTTCATAAAAAAAATGACTAATTGGTTTAGCTATTTGCTCTGCTGTTGGAAGCTGGTATTTTCTGAGATGACGGCTGTACTGCCTAGTCCAATGGATGAATCTGTTGCTTCTGATGGACAGGAAGTAGTTAGAGCAATATATATATTTTTTTACAAACTGGTCTTACTCCTCCTTTGCCAAATCAACCAAATGTTCTCAACATGTGTGAATAGTTTTCACATGAATTCACTGCGTCACATTGTTCGGTCTGATCTATACCAGATATTTGGCTACTTGTGCAAAATGAGAATAGAGAAGTAAAGATGAGGGGGGGGGGACCATGCATGCCCCCTGCCTCCACAACAAAGGTGTGCAGAGGATTTAGAAAAAGATATGTGGGAACTGATCACGCCAATCATTACTTCGTTTTTTACAAGGTGGTGGGGAAAATCATGCTCAGGCTAGAAAAAAAAAGACTTTAGGAAATTGCCTTATGCCAGACCAAAAGTTCCTCCACTGAGCCCAGTTTTCTATTGAAAGTGCTTGCTAATTCATACCCTTGAGGTCCTTCACACCTTCCCATCCAATTCTATGAACTAGAGATACTATTATCAACCCTGAAGCTGACCTGGCTGAAGCCATCTTGGAGATTCAGTGCTGCCACACTGGAGTGAGGAATAGGGAGGGGCGGGGGATTAGATATAGTTGGAGTTGTGTAACCCCAATACTAATCAAACCAATCAAACTAAAATATTTTCTCTTGGGAACCAAGGACGTTCTTGCATCTGGTTGGAGAAAGGAGGAATGATGTCACCAGACCAGTGGACGCTGCCTTGCTTGGGCCATGTGACTGATTGTTTGGGGTTGAGGAAAAAAACTTTTAATTAAGTGAAAACCAAGGGGGGCCCTCAGAGTTGGTTTTCACCAGATATGTGCCAATTTGATATTTTCAATAACGCTATTCTTTGAGGAATCCACCTGCCTCGGAATTTTTGCTTGCAGTGGATCTATTACTAGGAACCCTGACAACTATGATGAAAAGTCTTTCTACTTGGAAGGCACCAAGTAGATGTATTTTTGGAAGAGATATATTTTTGGAAAAGGTTCCCTTGTGGGTATTCCTGAGTCCTGCATCATTCCCACTTAACCTCGTGTCATTTAACCATAGAAATGAGGCATAATGTTCAAAGGCTGAAAGATTCCAGAAAGCTTGTAAATGTAAAAACAGTGGGAAAAAGTCCATTTTGTCCTCAGTGATTTTTTCCCCCCATAAATGGGAAGTTGGGAAAAACTCTGAAAAGCAAATATGAGCCTAGGACCAATAGCTTCTCACTCCTTCTCCTAACATCTAGGTCCAGAAAGAATATTGCCTCTGACAGAGAGAGAAAATTTGGTCATTGTGACTAATGGTTATTGATGACCTTGACTCAGAAAGAAGCAATCCACTGTACAATGAATCCGCGACTTACAACAGTTCGTTTAATGATCATTTGAAGTTACAACAGCACTGAAAAAAGTGACTTATGACTGTTTTTCACACTTGCAACCATTTCAGCATTTTGGTCATGTGATCAAAATTTGGATGCTTGGCAACTGGTTCATATTTATGATAGTTGCATGTCTCAGAGTCATGTTTATGCCCTGCTGACAAGCAAAGCCAATGGGGAAGCCAGATTCGACCAACAACTGTGTTACTCATTTAACAATTGCAGTGATTCACTTATAAACTGGGGCAAGAAATGAGGCAAAATTCACTTAACAAATATCTCGCTAAGCCACAGAAATTTTGGGATCAATTGTGGTCGAATGTCAATGATTACCTGTAATGTAGCTTCTTTCTCTCAAAGTCGTTTTGTTTTGTTTTGTTTTGTTTTGTTTTGTTTTGTTTTGTTTTGTTTTGTTTTGTTTTGTTTTGTTTTGTTTTGTTTTGTTT
>WNWU01000017.1:21305521-21361077 GCA_012654045.1 Ptyas mucosa | reverse complement strand
CTATCCTATCCTATCCTATCCTATCCTATCCTATCCTATCCTATCCTACTCTACTCTACTCTACTCTACTCTACTCTACTCTACTCTACTCTATATTATCTTCTCCTACTCCCGATAACTCAAGTGCATATCTTTTTCAGATGCCTCTAATGTCCGTAGGATTGTTTGACAGAGCATTTCCTACATAATTTAGGGCAGTGGGGGAAGAGAGAAAACAACAGTGGAGAACCAGGTAAGTGTGAACACCAGAGGTGCCTGTGCAAAACATATTCAGTCTTAGGTTGGAACAGTATCTTGTCTTACAGGCACACCCTGAAGTGCACAGAGTATACGTTTATCACAAGCCTACAGTATGTAAAAGCTATTGGACTTTTTCAATAAGTGATTTCAATGTTTTTATTAAGGTCATATGGAAAGCATAACTTTTGCATTCCTGCATGTTTACTGTACTTTCCCTAACAGACTGGCTGTCAGGGGAAAGGGGGGGGAGGGGGGAACTCCGCAGAGTCAGAAAACAGAATGTAAAATAAAAGGGCAAACCTTCCGTGAATGTCATCAAAGCCATGGGATCTCTCAGTTAATGGAATCAGGGAATGGCAAAGAGCAGCACCACTGCTGAGAAGCCAAGCAGAAAGAATGCTTGGTTCTCAATGCCTTCCAGGCTGACACTGAAGCTCCACCAAGGCTTTGCCTGAGGACCTGCCTCCACCAGAAAAGACAAATAACTCTGAAAGTACCTAAGGAAGAGTCAGCTGGACTTCATTTTGGCCTGGGGGCCAAAAAGCTATTCTCAGCTTCCTGTTTTTCATCTTTAACACAGGAATAACAACAGCAATAGCACTTAGACTTATGTATCACTTCATAGCCCTCTCTAAACAGTTTACAGAGTCAGCATATTGTCCCCAACAATCTGGGTCCTCATTTTACCCACCTCAGAAGGATGGAAGGCTGAGCCAACCTTGAACCAGTCAGGATCAAACTCCTGGCAATGAGCTGAATTAGCCTTGCAATACTACATTCTAACCACTGTGCCACCATGGCTCCTAATGACCATAATGACAATGAAAGTGGTGATGACAGTTGCTCTAGGCTCCAAAAAATGAAACATTTCAGAGAATACCACAATAATTTCTGTTTATGTTTCTGAGAAGTGCTAACTATCATTAATTTTTTGCCCTATATAAAATCATTGGATCTAGAAGCTATCAAATATATTTTATACAACAACTTGTACGGAAGAGCATCATTGGCTATCATCTTCAGATTCAAATTAGTATTAGCCAACCATATCATCTGCAGATCACCCTATCTCTACTCCTATCTCTAGATCCTTAATGAATTCACATGATAAATATTCTTTCAGCAGGGAGGCAAAAGGTAATTAAATTGTTAACTCCAGGATTTCCATAATAATAATGTCAACTAAACAATTTTGAGACTTATGCTGGTATGCAATTATTTCTAAAATGCTTATTGGTAAGGATGAGATTGATGGTGATAAACTACATAATCATAGGACTAAACAAACCTGCTAATATTTCAACATCAGTTAATTTCAGTGGGCCTCACATTCTGTAAATCAGTGGCTGTTTTAAGAAAGCTGCACATTAAAGTTATCATGCAGCTGCAAATATTTTCAGAGCCATTGGAAAATCATGGGCATCTTTAATGAATAGCTAAAAGATGGTAGGCTTGTTTTTGCCCAAGGTCTGAAATGTTTCCAAATCTTTTTGAAGCACTGATCATAGCCTAGTCACACACAGAGTCATAAAAGGTTGCTAACATAAAAAGTTCAAATAATTAATTAGAAATGGGGACTCTGTAGTTGTCCAGAGGTTGCTGAACTTCAGGTCTCAGAATCCCTCTTCAAAATTAGATATCAGTCTCTAAAGGATTTAAAAAACAACAACACTAAGAAAATACTTTCCAAAAATACTTCAGTAGAACAGAGCAAACGGAATGATTAAGATTAAAGCAGTTGTGACCAGTATTTTTTATTCATTATTTTTTTAGGGTGATGTAGTTAAAAAAGTATTTTTGGAGAATCACAGATTGTTCATCAAGAAAGGAATCCAATCCATTTTAATATTTTGAAGCACGTTATTATTTTCAGAATTGAATTAGCATGTAAGATCATATTAATCAATGACACAAGCAGTGCAACATTAAAATTAATGTGCATATTGACCTGGGTGTGAAAAACTAATAGGGAATACAAGATTCGCCTCCTTTAAAAAAAAAAAAAATTATGACCGTAAAATGAGCTTCACATTTAAGATATTGTCCTTTCCTTTATAATAATATGCTCTTCAATTTTACAAGCTCTGTATTATTTTTAAATTTTTAAAAAAACACTATGAAGTTCATGTTTTATTGTTCCTTACAGTTACATAAATTACATTTGGCCAACATAAATGTAATTCCTACTGTGTGAACTGGGAACCCTGAATGTTGGTTTTCCTCAAGTTATAAACAATGTGAAGATATGTTATACTGGGTCACAATTTTCCACCGTACAGCAAAATATATAACTCACTTTTAATAACAAAACTGCATATATCATTAAAGTTTCCTGCTCAGGCGAGCTCATATTATGTTACACTGCACAGCAAGGAATATCCTTTCTCTACACCACTGTTTCTACAATATTGTTTAAGTGAATGAAAAATATTTCACTGTTCCATTAACAAAACAGTTGTCATTCTGAAAAATTATTCAAATATGTTGATATTTTTATGAGATGTATTGTTAAGTATGGAGTTTTTCATAAGTAATTGTTTTTGTAGCTCCATCGGCACTCAAAACATTTTTTAACAAAATATGAAACGCATTTTTCTGCACCAAATCATTTACACTTTTCAAACATATGATTTATTAATTTCTAGGAACTGATGATCAGATTTGAACGCACTGAATTTTCCCCATTGGTCATACTGATCGATTGAAACCTACTCTACACCTATTGAAAATCTTACGTATCTTTGGTTCACATTCTGATTCCGATCACATCTCTGCACTTACCTTCTACCTCACATGTTGGCAACCCATCCTGCCATCCCCCCCCCCTTTTTTGCACAGTACAGTATTCAGTTGCAAAATTTAGATATAAACCCATCACTTTTCAATGACACAATTAGTTTACATTATATAAATACAAACTGGATCTAAAATAAACACATAGCATGTAGGATGAAAGAGGGATGCGGTAGCTCAGTGGCTAAGATGCTGAGTTTGTTGATCGAAAGGTTGGCAGTTCAGTGGTTCGAATCCCTAGTGCCACATAATGGGGTGAGCTCTGGTGTCCAAGCTTCTGCCAACCTAGCAGTTCGAAAGCATGTAAAAAATGCAAGTAGAAAAATAGGGACCACCTTTGGTAGGAAGGTAACAGCATTCTGTGCACCTTTGGTGTTTAGTGATGCTGGCCACATGACCACGGAGATGTCTTCAGACAACGCTGGCTCTTCGGCTTTGAAACAGAGATGAGCACCGCCCCCTAGAGTCGGGAATGACTAGTGTGAGGGGAACCTTTACCTTTATGTAGGGGGAGCTTAAATTTACTGAGTAAAATTTGAGAAGCACTTGCCTACCACTGACCAAAAATCGGCCAAATTTAGTCCTAATTTGTTTGATGGCCATATTGCTACTGAAGATGTCTAAGACCCTTTTTTCTA
Organism: Ptyas mucosa; assembly: GCA_012654045.1. Lineage (NCBI taxonomy): Eukaryota > Metazoa > Chordata > Lepidosauria > Squamata > Colubridae > Ptyas > Ptyas mucosa. The sequence continues at coordinate 21,357,406 of WNWU01000017.1, read as the reverse complement.
AATGCAAGAGGCTCCCAAATATTGCCCACCTGACAAATCTTATCAATAATTTCTCTAGGTTATATATTATTTCAGAATGTATGGAAAGGTACATGGCTTCCTGATTCTAGAAAAACAGGCCTCATGCCCTAGATGAACTATGAAAAATATTTGCTTGGAATTAGAAACATTCAATGCACAGCATTCAATTGTTCATTATTGAAAAATATCAACTTCATAAAAGGGATGGATCTGTAAGCAAAAACATTTGGGAAGAGAAGGGTCTACTCACCTGCCTCCTGGTTATGTCCAAATTTAGTTGATGGGCTGGCGTACTAGAAAGAATTAGAATCCGTGATAGATGTTTTCATATAAACCTTTTCAATGAAGGAAGAAACATTGAAAATTAAATCGAAAGTGTTTTGAATTGATGAATAGGTCATTGCTAGCAATGACTGAGGGGATGAAACATGCACCGTTTTCCAAGTGTACAAGGAAAAGAAATGAGAGACCAAAGAGCTGCAAACTCAGTATTGCTAAAGCCTCATTTTCTTGATGGGCTTCTTCCTATGGTGCATAGTTAAACTATAGAATTTGCTTCCAAAAGTTGGAATGAAAGTTTGAAAAATCAAATTTGACAGCTGCTCTTACCATGGGCATCTGACACTATCTCAGTCAATTGTGTATGCATTCTTCTGAACATCTGTGCATTGTGCCTGTGCTATACTGAACCTTGGTCTATAACTGCTATTTTCAAACTTCCCTCCATAGCTTATGGCTCGCAAAATTACTTTTCTGCCTTCTTTTTTTTCTTTGCGGTGTCCTCTAGTCTCTTATTAAGAAATGTTGCATAGGAAGAATGTTAGCCTGGGACTCTTTCTCCAACAGAAAGAGTATGCTTAATTTTTGGCTGCTTCATTAAAGAAATGCTCTGAAGTTGTTTGGCACTGTTGTTCTAACTATTATGCACCTGGCATTACTTCCAAATCTCGGATTTGCAACAGGCAGCAGAAGATATGAATGAAAAGTCACTGGGGAAAAGTCAGCTAGTTCTACATCCAAAACCCGCTCAACCAATTGCCACAGCCTTCAACCAGACTCAGCAAAGGAACCCTCAGCGGAACCTCCATTTTCCCAAATTTACAGAAGACTGGAATTATAATACAAAATGAGGGGTCTTTAATAGGTCAGACAGCTGTTCTAGAGAAGGTGGAGCTGGCTATTGTGTAGAACCCAGCCATCTTTCAGTGGCTTTCCATCTATTATTCTGGAATTATTTTAATAGGGGAGAAACTAAGCCATTTGGAGCTCTCCAGGGTCCTGTTTTTTGCAGCTCTTTTCACTAAGGGCCTTGGGTTTGGGTTTGGCCTGTTGTTCTCATTAGTGGAGACCTTGCTTCCCTCTTTCCAGTCATTTCTAACTTTCCCTGCCAGAACTAGCCAGGAACAAGGTAGTTGTGCATGTTAGACTATATAGCTGGATGCCTAGTTGGAATCTGAACAAAAGATGCTTCAGTGACACAGAGAAAAAGTAGGAATGTATCACCTCCAATACTTAGCTGAGTGTCTCATAAGACCTCTTTCATTCCCCACTGAATGGGGAAAAAGTGAAGGAAATGCATCTGTCTCTTCATTTCTTTTTTGCTCTTTGAAAGAAAAAGTCATCAGAAACCTGGTGTTTTACCTTCTTCCATTAATTATTATCACAATTAAATGGAAGAAGGAATGTTTCCCTCATCCCTTCTTTCTTGGCTCAGGACTGATCAGGAAGAAAGTTCCTTCCTTCCTTCCCTGTCATAGAATATAGGAGGATCATGACATACTCTATTTTTTTGAGTGCTTACTGGTTATTATTTTTCTCCATTTGATCTGTGTAAATATTTTTGCTGTCATTGATATAAACTCTATCTTATTTTCTTAAGATATGGTGCATTTTAGAAAAAAAGGGGCATGATGCTAAAAACGCTCAACATAATTCAGTGGCATTAATGTCACCCTTTACCCCCAGTTATCACTTCTATACATAAAAGAGTTATTCGACTCAAAACTAGAACTGAACTTGGATGTTGGAGAAAGTGCAGCAAAAGTGGACTATTAGTACCCAATTGTTAGAATGGAGCAAGGCATCACTAATTTTGTCTGTTTTGAGGAATTTCTGTTCAGCTTCAATGCAAAAGATTCATGCCATTGCACTGAAAAGGGACCCATTTTGTTTATTTAAGAAGTTCTATAGAATTTATATTAGGCTCTAATATAAGAGCCATAGGGAACTCAGAAGAAGCCCTCACCAGAGAAAGGAAATTAAAAATCCTATGTTATGCATTGTAATTTTCAAGCACCAGGGAAATCAGGAGATCCAGGCAGTTCAAATGGGTATAAAGATTTATTGGAAGCTTAAGTTCTCTACAAGAATCTGAGCTACTAACAATTAAAGCAACTTGGCATAAATAAGAAATTCACAGTGGACTGAACTTAGATCTCTTGTGGGCACAAAGTGACCTGTGACTGATGATGTGTTTGACCCTTCCATCGGTCTCATCTCCTGCACCAATCCTGAGACAGGTTTTCTCCCACCCCACCCATATACTCCACAGTTACCATTTAGTTTAAAGTTAAATAAATGCAATATAGGAGTGGCATGTATTGCACATAATATCATGTGTACAGTTTGACTCTAACCATGTGTCCATTCACAGGAAAAAAATGGAGCAAAACAATTTTATGTGTAGCCATAGTGGAAAATGAAATGTATGTTACAGTATGGCAAGATTTTGCTCAGTCTTCTGAACAACGGGAATATGTTCCCTTCCCACTTTCAGAATGGTCCCTTCTACTCGATTCTACAGTAGTTTTAAGTTAGTATGATGAACTGCCTTTCTTTACTCACGGAGAAATTAGTATGTAACCAATATATGATTCACTTAATCCTCCAAGGAAAGATTGAAGGCCAATGAGGTCCAGGCAGAAGAACATCATGGCTTCAAAATCTAAGGGACTGGTTTGGACAAAACTCAACAACACTTTTTCGTGCGGCTGTTGATAAAAAATAGGATTGCCAACGTCCGATGATAGATATGGCACAAGAAGAAGAAGATATGATTCTGTTATGACATCATGTCCATACAGTCCCTGACTGTTTGGGCATTTTTTCATTTCATGAAAATATTTTGTCCTATTTTTTAAAAAATGTGCTTAAAGTGCAAGTGCACAGGGGAAAATGGTTACAAACAGGAATGAAAAAAGTAAGACTGAATGAAATGTAAGGACAGTTGTGTGTGGATTCTGCCTTCCTTCCCAGTAAACCTCCCTTCTAAAGCTTTAAGAATTTTTGATGTAGTACTACTTAGATGGATTTTTATAAGCTAAATCTAATATAATGGTTAAAGATTTAATCTGGCTATAAACAATTCTTAGGCAAATAGATGGAAAGAGCTTCCAGGAAAATGCCTACTGAGGATTTCTGGATGGTTGGATTTCAGTTCCCAAAATTTCTGTTAACAGTGCCAGTCAATGTATAGGAATCTGGAATCAAATTCCAGCACATGTGGAGTATGTCAAGTTGGAAAAAAATTATTTTAAACCTTTCAGCATTGCAATTACTTAAAAAACACACACACACATTAATTTAAAGTCAGAGCTGAAGAAGCTTCTTGAACGAGAAACAAAACATCTTCAAAGAAAAACTAGAAAGTCCAGTTGCTTCTTGAAAAAGCACCTTTGGGACAACCATGACCTGGATGACTAAGAATCTTCATAGACATTAATTATTTTAAAGAGTTGTTTAGTGCCATCATTGACCCTGATTAAGATAAAGTGACTTGATTCATTTTAAAATCAGAAGCAATATCATGTCAAAGCAGTGAACTACTGATGAAGAAGGAGCTATAGAACAAGACACCTTATTTTGAGGTGAAATAAAGTGCTAAGCTAAAGCAGTATAGAATTATAGTTCAATGGTGGGATTGCAGATTATTTTGACCAACAATAAATAAAAATCCTTGGATACATTAATTGCAACGCTGTGTTTTAAAAAATGAAGTTATAAACGTTTACAGAATATTTTTGTGTATGTTCATTTCTTAAAGCAGCAGTCACCAACCAAAATTTTGGTGGTCCACAGAAAAATTATTTGCATTTTTTAATATTGAACTAAATACTATTTATATTTTTTTAAAAAATCATATTAGTGGTCTGCGAGATTTAAAATTATGAATTTAATGGTCCCTGAGGTCCGAATGGTTGGTGACCCCTGTCTTAAACAACATTATTGTAATCACATAAATGAACTAAACTGGGTTCTCAGGCTTTCCACTATTCTTTCTTTCCTTCCCCAGTCATTTCTGGATTTTTTAAAATAACTAAGACTACATTTAAAAGTATGCAAATCTTTCTTGTCTGACTGTGTAGCAAATATATTCCAAATGATCTGAAGTTGGGCATGGACTTGCTCATGTGTGAACAATGAGTCTTGCAATTTCATTGTTATTTATTTATTTGTTTGTTTGTTTTATAAAATTTGTATGCCATCCTATCTCCAAGGACTCAGGGCGGCTCATAACGACAATTGACCAAGTGACTGTTAAAACAACACAAAAATATCAAAAAGTGTTTTTTTTTAAATATATATATATATTATTATGGATTGTTACCTTCACCATCTTCTAACAATAATGCCTGACATATTTCTTTCTCTTAAACATGTAATGTTTTTATTCTCTTTAGAATGATAAGGGATGAGGCCTTTGTATTGAGTGGCTGCTAAACTTACATTCTCTTCTCTTTATTTGAAAGGGGGCTAGTTCTGGAGAAAGACCCACCTCTTGTTCCACACTAACAGTCTATGCTAGATATCGAGATCCTCTTAACACTTCTAAATGTCCCAATTTAACTGGTGCTTTTGGAAGCTTCACAGCTATCCACACATTCTTAGTAGATACCACACCCATTCTCCCTCTTCTACACATACATAAAGGACACAATGAGAATCTCAAGTTCTGTTATCCTGATTTTAACTCATAACAAAATCATGAAGTTATTCGTGGCATAAAACAAGTGTAATGAACTGTAAAATTCTGATGAAAAAGTTGATTGCGTGTTTTTCACAAACTTAAATCAACTTCTCATCTAAATTGGCAAAAGTCTTTATCCAGCGTCCTGAGAAACTTGTGGAACCGAATGTCATGCAGCCAATTCGTTCTATCTAATATTGTATAACAAATAATGCCTACCCTCAAATGTCAGTAAAGATTTGGATAATTGCTGGAAATGGTTGCTTGAAGTCAGTTGTTATAATAACCATCCGCTGGTTGCTATCTGATTCCCAGTGGAGGTGTCCATTTGCCATAAGCCACCACTTTGTTTATTAATCTTATTGTGTCAGAACATAGATAAAAATGGAATATTGGCTCATCTGACTCTTACATAACATTTTTGCAGCTTAATCAGAGGTGCTAAGAATTCCTTAGGGGAGGCAGGACTGTGCACAATTTAAAAGCAGTACATTTAAAGGGCAAAGAGTAGAATCCTACTTTGAAAATGTGCCAGCTGAAGGAGGTTAGGATAAGACCCAACTCACTCCTGCCAACAGAAACTATCTCTTGGTTGGCTCCAAGATCTGCTAGCGACCAGTGATTTATGCTAATGGAACAGCCAAACAGGGGTGGTGGTGATGGTTGGAGAAGAGACAGGCTAAGGGAGTTGCTGATTAAACATCACATTCAAACCTCAGCTTTGGGAGATACCCACAATGCTGACACAAAATCAGGCCAAGTTAAACACAGTCCTAAGTAACTTCCAACTTCAAATTCAGTAGAAACGCCAACAAATCCATTCTCTCCCTCTGGACTAGGATGGGCTTCAGTTATGATCTAGGGTGGAAAAAGAATTCTGCAAGGAATTTTGCTCCTACTGTTCTTTGTGGTTTGTCTTTCCTTGATTAAAAAAATTACAAAAGGGAAAAAATGTGTTTTTTTTTTAAAAAAAAGAATTACTGAAACTTGCATGGAAACAGCTGCAGACTATCTCACCTGGGCTTTGGCCATTTTTGGTTACTTACAATTGGCTTCTGAGCAACTGCTTGTCGAATTGGGTTTACTTCTATACAAATACATAAGGCCATGTCATCTTCATGTTTCATTGGATTTCAATAACACATACCAACTGAAATGTGTTCAGAGGTGTTACAGAGAAAAATAGTATTGACATACCAGTTTTGTGAAACTTGGTGTGGGTGTGTTATGTATGTATGGCTGTGCTAGTTTTTTTTAATAATATTAAGAAGAGTACATATAAACATGTATGCATCTAAGGATGTACTTTGGGTAGATAGCTTTATAGATCATTCCATCCTCCTATGACATGAATATCAAATCTACATAAGTACCAGCATATAAATATATTTGCACCTTAACCAAACCAAATCCAAATGAGTGCCTTCCACCATTAGTTGACATGTCTCATAATCTGCAACTTTTGAGGATTCAAAATTATGATAGCAATAGCACTTATCTATTGCCTCATAGTACTTTACAACCTTCTCTGAGTGATTTACAGAGTCAGCATATTTCCGCCAACAATCTGGGCCCTCGTTTTACTGACATTGGAAGGATGGAAGGCTGAGTGAACCTTGAGCCCATCAGGATCAGACTGCTGGCAGTTGGCAGAGTTAGCCTCCAATACTCCATTCTAACCACTGTGCCACCACGGCTCTTGATGAGAGAAAAGACCTTTTATTGGAGCTTAGTTATCAGCCTGTAGGATGCTTACAAATGAAGAGTAATTTGTGAGATAGGGAAAAATAAGTCATCCTTTGAATTCTCTGTAATTTTTGATTCCTAAAAGCATACAGATGCAGCTGATAAAGCCAATGACTATCTGCTAAACTGATGAATCAGTTTTTAGAAAATACTTATGCTTTTGGTTATTAAGCCTTCTTGTGGTGAGAAGATTTGTTTTCTAGTGCTCCCGCAAAGAGGGAGGAATGGGTAGAAGTTTCAGCCAGAGTAATTCAGCCAAATGTGGAAGACATTATTTAATGGTATAAAGCTGTTTGTCAGTGGTCCAGGTTGCTTTGGGCAATGAAGGGTGCATCTTCACTGATGCTTCTTATGCAAAGGTTGGGTGAGTTTCTGTCAGTGATAATTCTCCAAAGCACCCGAAGGCAGGACAAGAAGCAATGGATGAAAACTAATCAAGGAGAGAAGCAACCTAGAACTAAGGAGAAATTTCCTGAGAGTTAGAACAATTAATCAGTGGAATGACTTGCCATCAGAAGTTGTGGGTGCTCCAACACTGGAAGATTGGACAACCATTTGTCTCAAATGGTATAGGGTTTCCTATCTGAGCAAGGGGTTGAACTACAAGACTTCCAAGGTCCCTTCCAACTCTGTTATTCTGTTCTATTATTCTCTTATAATGTATCTAAATCCTGCATTGCACATGGCTTGAGAGAAATGATTCCAATTCTGTATGTTGATAATTCAGTGTGTTTTAATTGATCCATTGCCAGTCAATTTAATCGTATTGGAGGACCCCTAGGGCTAACGTTCTAAGGGTCAATGAACCTTCTCTTCCGCTTGCTTTCTCTCTCCATTCATTCTTTGATTCCAAAGTTTCTACCCTCCCTTATGGATGAATTCAGAATTTGGAGAAACACTCAACTCTTGTTTCAATTTGCCCAAAGATGTCAGAATGCTCTGCAAGAAGGAAAAAGCAAAATAAATTGACCACCATGCTGTCATTTAAGTTTCTCAGTTGGAGCCTGTGCTCAGCTTCTCTCATGGAGAGGAACCAACTGTCACAGGCAGGAGGCATACAATGTGTAACAATAATCCTTAAGGCAACACAGCCTAATTTGCCTTCTTCTGTTTAATGCCATGTCAAACAGAAGGATTGCTACACGTTTCAGATGGTGTATGTGCTCCCTTTCCTTCACTTGAGTAAAATTTGATTTACTTCAGAGCTCCATGAGAGATGAAGGATATGACAGGTTCTGAGGATGCCTAGTCCTCTGTTCATGCCAAAAAAATTCCCAAAAGGATAAATCTCGTTTCCTGCCTTACTTCACAGACATTAATTTTTTAAACAAGTCATGTTCTGTGGTTTGGATACTATGTTTATATCAGTGTTTTGTTTCCAGTCTCAGGAATGATAACGGCATGCTAGCCTGTAATCCTCAAACCATTTCTTGAGGGAGAATTCACAGTGACTTAATCACACTTTTACTTTTTTAAAAAAACATTATTTGCATGAATTTGCCTTTAAAGATAAGCGGCAGTGAGCTGCTGACATTTTCCAGGTATAACTAGGAAAGTATGTGAACTTGAGCTTTACCTCAATCTAAACTATATTTCCATGATTTTAGGTCACCCTTTGATATATTTATATTCAAAGACTTTATTTATTTTAGGAAATATGGAACTGGAAATTAAGGTTTAATTTTTAAAAGATGGTCTTCATTTAAAATGGCTTATGTAAAAAAAATTGTGTTATCCAATGGAAATTACACCATTCTTGTTTATAGTTCTGGGCATTAAATAGCCACTTTGTTCCACTGGATCTAATTTTATTGTAGTTTCCAGAGAAAAAATCCAGAGGGGGAAAAAAAATCTGCAACAGACTATTTTAGTCTGTTGCAGATTAACAATACCTTAAGAATTTTTTTAAAAAAACACATTCTCATGAACATTTCATAGACTATTATTCACTTCACTGGTATATCCCTTTCCCTTCTATCTGCATTTGAATGCTGTTTATTTAGTAAGAATATCTAACTAAACTAGCTACTGGTAAATATTTGAGTATCTGAGTTTTTCTTGGTCTTGATTTTTAAATAATGACTTAGGGAATCCTATAACATTTGGCTGTCTTGTCTCTATTTTGTAATACCTAGATCCCCCCCCTTCACTTAGAACAGGGGTTCCCAACCTTTTCTATATCCCACACCCCTACAATGCTTCTGATATATTCTTGCTATTCTTGCACCCCTTACAAAAGTAAATACCTGGTTTGAATTATGCATATACACTATAACTTTGAAACCTCTAAACCCAAGTTTTTGCACCCCCTGGAATATCGTCACCCCATCTAAGCACCTCCGGTTGGGAACCCTGACTTAGAATCTAAATCGTATCTGACATGGCATGGAATTATAAATGGACAAATTGCTATATCCAACAGGGAGAAGTTTGTAAAATGCAGTTTCTTCTGTTCTTTTATACCATTTTTGGTCAGTACAAGCAAACCAACAAACACATTTTCTTCCACTGATTTCAACAGAGGGAAAAAGCTTAAGGACTAGTCCAAAGTTCTAGTAGTCATATAAGTATATACAGTAGTATAATTTGATTTTTTAAAAAAACCTCATGCATGCTCTTTAAAATTATATATTTATTGTATATGTATATGTGTATGCACACTAAATGCTTCGATGCTGATAGTTAGCTGCTCTACAGCCTTTCAAATATTAAAACAAAATAGATTACCGTATATACTCGAATATAAGCTGAGTTTTTTAGCCGGTTTTTCAGGCTGAAAAACACCCCCTCGGCTTATATTCGAGTCACGAAAAAAATGACTTTTTCCTTGCAACTGTTTTGGCTCCCAAGAGTGGCAAGGAGGCTTCCTAAAGCCAAAATGGGGTGTGGGGGGGGGTGCGTCGCCCCTCCCCGTGCCCCTTTTTGGCTCCCAAGGCTTGCTAGGGGTATGAGGGGGGTGCCTCACCGTTTAGGGAGATCCCATGTGCACTGAGCTTGAGTTGAGAGCTGATTGTAATTGGCTGCTAGCTAGCCTTCTTGTAATTGGCTGCTAACTAGTGGGTTCTCCTAGCTTGGCTGTCTCAGGAATTCTGGGAGTTGAAGTCCACAGGTTGTAAAAGGGCCACATTTGCTCAGCCCTGGTATCTCTTAACAGAGGCTTCAACTTGCCTGAAATTAGATCAAGCCAGTGACTGGGTGGGCGTGGCTAGCTGGTCATGTGATATATGTGTATAGGAACTACTCAGAGGGCTGAAAAAAGTCATTTCTGACAGGTCCTCGCACTTCTGACTGGTCCTCACACTTATGACCATCCTCACATTTATGCCCGTGCAGCATTCTTAAAACCATATCACTCATTTCACAACTGCTTCTCTTGTCATGGTGACAAGGTAGGGCAAAAATGTAAAATGTGAGGACAGTCGTAAGTTCAAGGACTGGTCACAAGTGCGAGGACCAGTCAAAAATTACTTTTTCAGCCCTCTGAGTCACAAAAGTAGTCAATGAGTTTTCCCAGTTTTGGGGGGTAAAATTGGGGGGGTTGCCTTATATTCGGGTCGGCTTATACTCGAGTATATATGGTAGTCAGTGGTTATTCGACTCTACTCCTTTACTTATTCATTTAGTAAATATGTACCATTGATAGCTGAAGTCCCTTCACTCTTTACAAGAAAACATAACAGCAGAATTAATATTTCTGTGGGCCAGATTATTGTTCAATCTCAGGGCAATTTTCCTGTTCTTCAAGAATCTTAAACCACCGTAGAAACAAAGTTATATCTGCGACTCCCATTAATACTTTAGGATGCAGTTAATGTCACCCCGAAGACCTGAATTTATTTAGAACATCTAGGTGGTCCCATACTATCCCTTTACGGTATATTTGTTTGGAATCCTTTCCAGTCATCATTTAATTGCTGTTGTTGTTTTACCAAGATAAGCAGTTTCTTTTTCATAGAAAAGGTAGGAGTTGAAAACTTTCCCTTTCTCTTACTGACCCAGGGACACATCTTCTCTTCTCAGCAGACTTGCAATTTTGTTTTTACCTTCCCCTTAAAAAGTCACTTCTACATTTCTCCTGGTTATTTTTAGTACCTTTCCCATACCTAAACTAATACAGATTTGAACCCAGCTTTCCTACAAAACACCATCTTTGTCTTTTATAAGAAACCCTTAATGTGGGTTCTTCATTGAAATATTATTCTTCAGAACAAACATACAAAAATAGACATATTTAGGAAGCCATATCTAGGATCTTTACAATCCTGTACAAATGTTCAAACTAGTCACAGTAGATTTAAAAGAGAGAAAGGAATCCAATCGTCCTGATTGCCAAGACACACCGAGCAAAGGATTCAGGAAGATTCTTAATTCAATGGAGGTGCCACTGAATTTTTAGGCTAATTATTTGGAGGCTTCCCAAATTTCATTCATCTGCACAAGCCTTCTACCATTTATCAATGACATACATTTTTACTGGGCTTTTTTGATTTTTGGGTCAACTGAGCTGAAAATCTCTTAAGTGACTTTAAGTCTCCTTCATCTGCTAAAATTATTTGTCTCGTTTTGACTATTTGAAGATAATTGGGAGTGATTTCACAGCCTCTTAACAGAAGCTGAATCAAACCTGGATTCAATATATACCCGTTTTCTTCTATTATTATTTCTGATACTTCCATTCCATCATGACCAAATTATTGAGAAATGTCCTCCTACAATCTGAGAAATTGCCACTGGGAAATGTTGACTTTATATATGGACAGTCAGGGTCAAATGCTATATTCTCTATGCAAACCTAGCCCGAGGGACAGTCAGGGCCAACTGCTTTTTGGAATGTCTCAAGCAGTCCTGGGAGACTGGCGTTGTTTGTTTCTAAAGATTTACAAGAATACTTTCGCAAGACAAGCAGCATTTGCCTCCATGTGTGTGACTCAGCCTGCAAATATCTGCCCAAGTTACATTGCCTTTACAGCTTTTTCTTCTCAAGGAGAAAACTTGCCCTTGCTCTATTAGACAGATCTCCAGCAACTAAATTATGCATCAAAATATTTACTACACAGTAGTCATGTTGCTGCTCAAAATATATCTCTGTATACACATACATAAGGGAAACAAAGTTGATTAATATGAGGCAGGAGAAGTGGTCTAATTTCTACTCCTCTAACATCTTTCAGAGAGATGGAAGGTGGTTCTTTATGTTGCTTGGCTCCAAGGAGTGAAGGTGACACAGAGCAGCTGCTTTTCAACCAGTGTGTCAGTTCAACACACAGCCGCTTGTTTCCATTCAACAAACAGAGCAGATGAGGGCTGTTTGTGGATCCGTTTCATGGGAGCACACATAAATTTTGCCTTTGGAAGGAAAGCACTGATTTTCTACTTTTGTGCAGTAATCTTTTGCGCTTCTAAAAACTAATGGCCCCCCACTATCTAGTCTCAACATTCAATACCTATCTTCCCCCACCATCAAAACTGATGAAACGTCTTGGATGAGAAGTGAAACTTGTTCTTCTTCTTCCTCAAGGAAAGAACAGTCCAGTTGCCTTTTGGAAAAGCACCTTCGAAAACAACTTCGATCTGGATGACTGAGAATTTCCATAGACATTGTTCTAGATGATGAATGCAATTTTTTTTTTAAAAAAACAGTCAACTATAATGTAAATGGCTTGCATCACACACATATCAGGGCAGCTGACTAAAGGTTGTCCAGTAGAGGTGCACAAATGCTGGATGCTTCTGGCAAAAAGTAAGACTGTGTCTGCTGGCAGATCCCCAAATGTTGAAGCCAGTTGTACTTATCTAGGCCAGGCCAGTGATGGCTAACCTTTTTGCCATCGTGTGCCATAAGTGGGGGGAGTGCGGGCTGGTTGCGCACGTGCGTGCCCACATCCATAATTCCATGCGCCCTCCCCCCCTGCATGCACGTGTGACACCCCCCCCGTGCTCCTCCCACTTTTGGCATGTGATGGCACAGTAGGGCCATTTTTCGCCCTCCCCAGGCTCCAGAGGCTTTCTAGGAGCCTGGGGAGGGCAAAAACAGCCTACCCCCCCCCCGGAAACAGCCCATTTGCTGACTTCTGGTGGGCCCAGAAGGCCCAAAAATCAGTGGCCAGTGCACGCATGCATGCTGAAGCTGAGCTAGGGCAACGCTCGCATACCCACCAATATGGCTCTGCGTGCCACCTGTGCCATAGGTTCGTCATCACGGATCTAGGCCATTTACTACTAATAACTTAGTAAAGAAATAATAAATGATGAATAGTGATTGGTATAATTGTGTTTCTTGTCTTGCATGCAGGTATGAGTGGGGGGCTTATGGGTTTGGTATTGTGGATTTTAATTTTGAAAGCCACCAGGAATCATCTTGTATATTGGGCAGCCATATAAATGTGCTAAGCAAACAAAGTAGCAAACTAACAAACAAACAAATCAATAAATAACCTAGGGCACATATAGCACTTTGGCAAATGGAGAAATGATGATTAGGGGATAGGGGGCAGTTTTTTTCCCATCTACTTCCCTCCATTCTAATGTATTAAAGGAAAATAGATCTATGAGGTTCTTGAACTAATTCCATGATATTGGATAACAATATTGCACAAAAATATACTCTTGTCAAACTCCTTGTTGATATCAGAATAAGTGAGAGAGAAGGAGGAAAAAGTAAGGTTTTGTTGGTTTTTTTACATAAATTATAAAATTGTAAAAGGTTGGGCATATTACAGTTGGATAACATCAAGCACGGACAGGTTAAAATGTGATTAGTAAAGAATACATTGAAAGAGTGAGAAAATTGTTAAAGACAAAACTGAATGGTGGAAACACCAGAAAATTCATCAATACCTGGGCCATACTTTTGATACAATACACAATAAAATGTTGACAGATTTCCAAATACAAACTGATAAAGTCTTGGCTCATAGCACCAGATTTAATAAAAGAATTGAGAAGATCATGAAAATTGAAATGGAAAGATTATGCCATGAACTGGCCACAGTGATTCTAGTGGTTATCAGTGCATTGGATGCCATACCAAAATTTTTCTGAATAGCCCTTAGAAAATCTCTGCATTATCAACATTTCCATCTGTCAATTATAAAAGGCCATACTGCTTGGATTTGCACATATACTACGTGGATACATTAAAACACTCTAAGTCAGGGGTGTCAAACTCAAGGCCTGGGGACTGGATCTGGCCCACAGGGTGCTTAGATCCAACCCACAGGGCTGCCCTGGAAACAGCAAAGGACTGGCCCATGGTGCCTCTGCCAGCAAAATCGGAGCTCGGGAGGGCCACAAACAGCACTCCCAGATTCCATTTTTGGCCGGGACGGCCTCCTGCAGCCCTCTGCCAATGAAAACAGAGCCCGGGTGGCCCCGAGCTCTGTTTACACTGGCAGAATGCTGCAGGAGGCCATCACGGCCAAAAACAGAGCTTCGGAGTCTGTTTTTGCTGGCAGAGCGCTCAGGCCACCACAGCCCCCGCCCCCCGACATGAGTGATGTTAAGCTGGCCATTCCCACCCTGGCCCTCTGAGATCAAACAGAACCCTGATGCAGCCCTCAATGAAATCGAGTTTGACACCCCTGCCCTAAGTTCTTCAGAAGAACTTGTGTATGAAGGTCAAACCCAGCTAAAGAACTGGCATGTTATGATTTTACCTTGTTCTGTAAATAAGAACAACAACAGCAATAATAATAAATCATTGTATGTTATAAGCTGTTCCAAGCATATGGCATCTTTACTTGGAACCGCTTACATACTGCAGCAATACTTTTAATATTATTAAACAATATCTGCTTTTCCTTGGGATGGTCTTCATAGGTGAACAAAAATGTGAAATCCAGTCTAAACAACTGTTGATTGTATTATAATACAATACTGGAACTGCCTATGTTCTTAGATGCTAACTACACATAATATTAGTTTTGGGAATTATGTTCTTAGATGCTAACTACACATAATATTAGTTTTGGGAATTACAGCACTATCCTAATTTAATTTTCAGACAATGGAAAATTCAGAAATGGTTCCATCATTAGACAATTTGAGACACTGGCATCAAGAAACTGTCCTATTGCTCATGTTGAAGTAAAACAAACAGAGATTGCTGATGCTGGAAGAACTGAGTTCAAGGACCTTCCTTCTTATTACAGTTTAGAAGAGATTTTAATAGCAATAGCAATAGCACTTAGACTTATATACCATTTCATAGTGCTTTTACAGCCCTCTTTAAGTGGTTTTACAGAGTCAGCATATTGCCCCCAACAATCTGGGTCCTCATTTTACTCACCTCGGAAGGATGGAAGGCTGAGTCAACCTTGAGCCGGTGAGATTCAATCTGCTGAACTGCAGCTAGCCGTCAGCTGAAGTAGCCTGCAGTACTGCACTCTAACCACTGTGCCACCTCGGCTCTTAATACTTTTTAAGAGTAGTATTACTTATAATACTACTAAAGTATTAAACTAGTATTTTATAATAGTAGTATTACTATACTACTATTAGTATTAAAGTATAAAGTATAAACTAATAAAATATTTTTATTCAGTCTTTCAACGCTTTGATACTGGTTTTATATATTGTATATGTGTAAGAGACAGAGGTTTTGAAACTTCCAAATTGGTTAGCATTTGCAAATCAACCAACCAATTAATCAAGCAAATTCTATTCTAGTTTGTATTTATGCAAGACTGATGTTTGCTGTGATCCATTTAATTATGGAATAACCGAATAGCAACATGCATGTGCAAATTCATCCTCCAGCAAATAGAGTTAAGTTTATTAAGACAAAGCTGCTTCCAAATGAGGAAGGAAGAGGATGTATGTTTTAAAAGCAGCATTCCTGTGCATGTATGATGAATAAGCAAACCCCAATAAAGAAAGTTTGACACAAGTTTTAAGTCAGGCTGGTTAGGATTGACTCCTAAAATATGAACTGGTGGGTTTAGTCTAGAGCTCTTACATGTCCCCAAATATATGTTTTTATTTGATGTGACATGCTGTCTCTCTTAGCCTGAGACTTCTGATTCCTCTGGCATAGAGAAATTACAATTGTCTTTTCATTCCCCTCTCTGACTGTAGCAAAATCCTCTTGTTAGAAAGGATAACTGTTACTCCTTATTTACCAACACAAAAAGCAAAACATGGGATCATTGTGCAATATCTTTGGATTTGTTATGTTTATAGTCCGGGAGCTGAAAGAAGGATGAATGGTCCTCCTTCCTCCATTTTCTTTTCCACAACAACTCAAAGCAGCCCCAAAGTCACAAAGTGAGCAACATGTCAAGGAGACTTAAAACAGGATCTTCGTGTCTCACCAGATCACTACACCATCCCATCTCTCTTTACCAGTCTAAGTGGGGTTTATTATTTACTTTTTAACTGCTCGTTGCTTAATTGTAATGAGGTTGAGTAGATCAATCGCCAGATTTGTAAGGTTCTCCCATGCCTCATTTTCTAGCAGGAGCATTCATTGGCTTGCAATCCATCCAAATGAGCTGCCAACTCTTTCATTAAGCAGTTGGGTGATAAGTTGTTTCTTCCAAGTGTATTTCTGTGATCAGCAAAAGGAATGTTACACAACCTAGATAAGGGCATCCTATCTGTCTTCCCAGAAGACCTGAAAACTGCAGGTGCTTCTGTAGTTTTTGCTTTAATGCAAGCAAAGCTTATCTCTTCTTGCTACACCTCCAGGAATTAATCTGAGTCTTTGAGGATCACTTTTAAACTTCTACAGCTGCACACCATGGCCTAATGCAATGCACCGTAAATCTAGGTATGTGTGTGAGCAATGTGCTTCTTTCATTTAGCTGAGTCTTGCAAACTTCCATTCCTTGAAGTCTCCCTCTTTTATTAAACCTAAGCATGAAGATAACTTTGTTAATAAGCTCCCTCCAGACCAGATATGTTTTTTCTCTCCCTGATAGGGATGGACAGATCAGTTTACCTGTGGACTGTGTCCATTTCACATGTGTACTAGTCATAAACCTGTCATATATTTCAAGTACAAACACACAAATCCCACATTGATGGCATTCTGTTTTTAAAACAGACATATTGTAACTGAGACTAGCATAAGTGTGCAGTAGCACATATTGTGGCATAGCAATAGGGCGCTGAATGAAGGAAACAGCTGCAAATCCAGGGGTGAAATTCAGCAGGTTCTGACAGGTTCTGGAGAACTGGTAGATTTTGAGCAGTTCAGAGAACCAGCAAATACCACCTCTGGCTGACCCCAGAGTGGGGTGGCAATAGAGATTTTACAATATCCTTCCCCCAGGAGTGGGGAGGGAATGGAGATTTTGCAGCCATGCCCACCAAGCCATGCCCACAGAACCGGTAGGGGAAAGTTTTGAATTTCACCCCTGTGCAAATCTCTATACAATCAGAGACCTTTCTCGATGCCCTTAGGCAAATCCCTTTCTTTCTCCGAAATCTAAATGATGCTCAAGAGTTGAAATTCCATGAGGTAAATTACATACTTTGCTCTTCTCTGTAAAAAAAAAAAAGCATGTTTTTACAGAGAAGAGCAAAGTAAGTATATAATTTACATCATCTGGGGTGGAAGAGCTTTAGTTTGCATTGTTTTTAATACAAACATGGCAGAACAGTTATTCAATATAATTTCAATTGCAAAATAATCAAGTACTCATTGTGGGGGTTCTCATTATTGTGACCAGAAGAGCTGGGGAAGCTATAGTCTTCTTGAGACTGCTGAACCACCATCTCACCACTGACAATATAAAAACATCATCTCTAGGCTAAAATATTACATGAAGTAATTCTTTTAACAACCAGAAAATGCTGCTACCACTGCTTTGTCAATGTTTCTCACAGTTGTGAAAAGGTGCTGAGCTTCTTCAACATTTTTCTGCCGCACCCGGTTTGATCATTAAGAGTGTATCACAAAGACTTTGCTTTGAGTGGGATCAGCAACAAAATGGCCACCCTCTGGTACTATTCATCTTCCAGCACCTGCAAATGTTGGACTCTACTTATAGCTCTTCTCTCTTTAATTTTTTTTCCTGAAATCTTGGTGCCCTGAGAGACCACAAAATTCTTTACAGAAGGAAGGAAAGTGGCCAAGCAGTTGAATATGTTTCATAGACTAATTAATATTTCTTTAAAAGATGGGAGGAAACAAAACTAGAAAACAGCTGAGTGAATTTGAGGTGATTTATCTGGATTAGGATTTTTTATGTGTGAGTTAGTTTTTAGATATTCAAAATGACCTCAAAATCATAAAATGCATACTGGCAAAAGTACTTATTTATTTATTTATTTATTTATTGGTTCAATTTATATGCCGCCCTTCTCCGGAGACTCAGGGCGGCTTACAATACATTAAGCAATAGCCTTCATACTTTTGTATATACCTGCTTAGTAGAGGTATATACCCCCCCAAGCGGTGTTCTTTTTTATACAAAGTCAGTTTACTGCCCCCACAATCCGGGTCCTCATTTTACCTACCTCGAAAGGATGGAAGGCTGAGTCAACCTTAAGCCTAGTGAGATTCGAACTTGCAGTAATTGCAGGCAGCTGGTGTTACTTATCAGTACTTTAACCTGCTGCGCCACCAAGGCTCTTCTTATGCATCCTTTAAATGTGATATGTTTGACGGGGGGGGGCAGATAATGGATCATTTGGCCTGCATTTGTGGCTTATGTCCATAGCAATAGCACTTAGACTTATATTCTGCTTCACAGTGCTTTACAGCCCTCTCTAAGCGGTTTACAGAGTCAGCCTATCGCCCCCAACAGTCTGGGCCCTCGTTTTCCTCCTTACTCAGAAGGATGGAGAGCTGAGTCAACCTTGAGCCTGGTGAGATTTGAACTGCCAAATTGCAGTCAGCTGGCAGTCAGCAGAAGTAGCCTGCAGTACTGCACTCTAACCACTGCACCACTGTGGCTCATACAGTCCATACAATGCATTTCATTTGTTTACAAAATTTATTTTCTGGTTCACCCAATCCATTAAATCATATTAACCAATCAGACTGTATTTATACGGCATACCAAACCATGAAAACATTCATCAAGGTAAATCCTGATCAACAGTTGAACAGAATCTGGTAAAGCAATGCCTGGCTTTACCTGATTGGTTAGCAGGCTATATGAACATGCATTTAATCAGGAACATGGCACATACAGTATATGTTTGAATGGCATCTTCTGATGATTTGATCTTCCTATTTGTGTATTTTCTTGGAGTGGGCACAATTCTTGGTGGATTGAGGATTGTGGTCCATATGTGTGTGCTTGCTTTTATGGAGGGTAGAGATGGGATTAGACCCACACACTTGACTTTTGGAAAAATTAGGATGAAAAGATCATCAGGAGATCACCCCCAAACCCCCCCTGGGTAAAAGCTAATCTGGGAGATCAAAATATTTTTTAAAGGAAAATGATTCAAAGGTAAAGTATTTCTGTATTATTGCCAAGAAAAAAACATCATGACATGTGTTCATGAAGACCCCCTAACCCTAACCTGGAATGCAAAGTAAGTTCTAAGAACAACATTAGTAGCATTTGTTTTATTGCTGAGTATACTACATATAATATGCAGAGAGAAAAGATGTAAGATGTTTGCAAGTGTTAAAATGACTTTTTCCATAGTGTGCACTGCTGATGGCATATGTCTGATTCCCTTTGTCTTCAGGAATGTTAGGAACAGTTTAGCCCACTGACACATTGCTCTGGAACAGTTATTTATTTGCAAAAACAAATAAACATTATTGGCATTTGCTGAAATAATTGGAAATACTTCTGACCACTTCAAACATTCATCCACCCCATAAGACTGGGGGGAAAAACTAATAAGATGTTAGAACTGATTAGTGCTTAGTTGGAAATTACCAGCAAATCCATGACTTGGACTGGAAATTCAACATAAATTGTAGAAAGCAGTGGCAATGCATTTCTTTACTACATGGAGATGCCCAATTAGTCATCAACAATCAAACTTAACCAATTTCAATCTCTAGAATTGATTTGTAAGGTACATGTCAGCATAAGAAGCACAAGGCTTCCATTTATTTTACAAGTCAATATTGGTGGGGGACTATGTGGGAGGGGGAAAAATCTGTACCCTTAGTATGGATTTTGGAGGAAATTAAAACAATTTACTTAAATTGCAGAATTAGCTTGCATGCTAGAAAGTTGAATTTTAAACCTACGTCCCATGCTTCAGTGATAAAGCTATCCTTCCTCCTTTAGTTTGCCATGGCTTTTTTTCCACCAAGTACACCAAGTTTTACTGTTCTCCCAGCCAAAAGTAGACAGTCTGGGATGAAGAAAAATCATTGCAAGAAGGCATTTGTTTATATCAATTTCAGTCTGGGTCACTTAAAAAAAAACACAAGCCAGTATTAATGATATGCAATTACTATGTTAACATTGACGGATTCTGAATTAAGCTAAATGTTTGGGCAAACTCTTTTGCAACACATATTTGTTGCCCTTAACTTAATACACTGGAGATCTTTATCTAGAAATGATGCATTCATTTACCAAACTTTTCCACAATTACAGAGAGGGTGTTTATGCAAATGTATATACCCATTCTGTCGAGTCCTTCGTCCTAACCTTATTTTTGTATGTTTATAAATGGCTCGTGAAGTTGAAAGCCAATAAACACCATCAACCTGATTTAGCCTCAAGTCATGCAGATTTAACCATCCATGCAATTAACATTTACAGCTGGAGATATGCAGAGACATTTATCTTAAAAGAAAAATACATCAGTTGGGAGTTGGGTCAGCATCAGGGTGCAGATTTGATTGAGCAAATCCAAAATTATTTCTGCATGAATCCTTTGCTTTAAGGCATCCTGCACTGGTTGCATTCTATTAACAATCCTTCCCATGTGATATTAGCCTAAAATATTAATATTAGGAAATTAGAAAAATCCTTCCCTCCACAGGTGAGGCAGTACTCCACTGAACAATGTTACACTGAATTTCCTGAAACTTACCTGTTTTGTTTTTGTTTTGTTTTTATTAGATTTATATACCGCCCTACTCCCGAAGGACTCAGGGCGGTGAACAGCCACAGAATAAAACACATACATACAAAAATTTAAAATAGAATAAAAACGAATTAAATAATTTGGCTGAGACAAATTTAAAATACCCAATAATTTAAAACCAAATTAAAATTTGCATTTAACAGGGGGAACGATTTAGGCCAGGCCAGCTTGATGAAATAAAAAATCTTAAGTGCGCAACGGAAGGTGCGCAGATCTGGGATCGTCCGTATCTCTGGGGGGAGCTCGTTCCAGATCGTAGGTGCCCCCACAGAGAAGACTCTCCCCCTGGGGGCCGCCAGTCGACATTGTTTAGCCAACGGCACCCAGAGGAGCCCCTCTCTATGGGAACGTACT
This sequence comes from Ptyas mucosa, assembly GCA_012654045.1. Taxonomy (NCBI): domain Eukaryota; kingdom Metazoa; phylum Chordata; class Lepidosauria; order Squamata; family Colubridae; genus Ptyas; species Ptyas mucosa. The sequence goes on along the minus strand of WNWU01000017.1, from coordinate 21,336,300 downwards.
GGCCGGTGGGAGGCTATTGGTGGTAGCAGGCGGTCCCGTAGATAACCAGGTCCTAAGCCATACCTGTAAGTATTCAAATGGAGCTACTGTTATTTCTACCTTCCTAATATTGAAGAGGGTTTTTATTATCAAACATTTATTGCTTGCCATCCAATGTATGTGGAAAATGAGAAATATCCTTACATGGAAGACTTCTTTTTTAGTTTTCTCCAGCCAATTCTTTGAGAGCTAGTATTTTAGGCAAGTGTCAGCAAAAGGCTGGGAGGTATGCGTTCTCTCTAGTAATTCATAATTAAAATCAGCATCAGAATTTTGGGGATTATGAAGGAGGGAAAAAACCCTTGTATCTTTCTTCTTCATCTGTAACCTTTTATGGGTTTCTCCCACTGTGCTATGGTAGAGAACCTCAAAGAGTAGCTTTGTTTTTTAAACCCAAAATACCACTCACAGATTCACATGTCTCTGTTCATAGTTGCCCTTGGCTGGTTTCAGAAAGTTAAGAAGACTCAGTCTGGTTAACATTGGAAGACCACTAACAGGGGCATAGACCAGTGGTGAAATCTAAATTTTTTAACTGCCGGTTCTGTGGGCGTGGCTGGGTGGGCGTGGCAGGGGAAGGATACTGCAAAATCTCCATTCCTACCCCACTCTGGGGGCAAGGATATTGCAAAATCCCTATTCCCCCCCCAATCCTGGGGGAAGGATATTTGCCAGTTCTCTGAACTACTCAAAATTTCCGCTACTGGTTCTCCGAACTGCTCAAAATTTCCGCTACCAGTTCTCCAGAATCTGTCTGAACCTGCTGGATTTCACTCCTGGCATTGACTAGATCGGGGATGTCAAACTCAAGACCCGTGAACCGGATCCAGTCCATGGGGTGCTTAGATACAGCCTGCGGGGCTCCCCTGGAAACAGTGAAGGACCAGCCTGCTATGCCTTTGCCAGCAAAAACAGAGCTCGGCCCTCGCAAGCTCCGTTTTTGCTGGCAGAGGGTTGCAGGAAGTCGTCGCAGCTGGAAACAGGAACTCAGGAGCCCATTTTCACTGGCAGAGGGTTCGGGCTGCCACAGGCACCCCTACACGAGCAATGTTGAGCTAGCCACGCCCCTGTTCCCCCCTCAGAAGTCAAACACAACCTTTATGCAGCCGTCAATGAAATTGAGATTGACGCCCCTGGGCTAGATCTTCAGATTGAAAAATAATAGTGGAAGAAGGCAAACATTTTGCCCAGAACAACATGGATGTAATCTGGAGTCAAACTCAAGTTGATTTTACTTTTTAATTTAAAAAATACTCTAGAAGTTATCAGCCCAGATTGCTATCAATCTAATAGAAGAGAATATTTGTAGCTCAGGGTTGAACTGTGGAATCCTCTAAGTTTGATTGTTTTCTTGTAGACATTTCATTACCAAACTAGATAACATCATCAGTGCCCCTTTGGTTCATCTGTCCCTTTCCTAGCTGTGTGGTGCAGTAAAACAAAGACTCTGTGGGAGAAATCATGTTCAGAAGGAAACTCGGAGAAGAAAAAAAAGACACAAAAAGAAAAAAAGGAGTAGCTTCACTTCTTTTGGTTCTGGATGGTTCCAGAAACACATTATCCCCCCCCCCCCCCAGGATAAAATCCTAAAAAATGAGAGGAAAATAGTCTAATCTTATTTAAGAATATTATTTCCTTTATGTAGTCTATTCTATAATATAGTTTGCATCAGTCTGCTAAGAAAACTCAGTATAACATTCTATCTGTTTGTCTATGCTGTGTATGTATTCTAAACGTGTGACTCCACAGAATAATTTTTAATCCAATTTTAAATGGGATAGGGACATTCATCCCAAGGAAAGGGTAAGACATTTGAAAACAGAAATTTCAAACGGAAAAGGTTAGGAAGGGCACCGGATCCTTCCTTTCTAACACGGAGTACAGCTAGAAGCCACGGACTGCAAGGTCGAAAGTAATAGAATGTTGGCTTGAGGCTCTAGTTTATCTTCTAGAAAGCAAACGCCTGCCAAGTCATATACACTTCGTATCCTTCTGCAGCAGAAAGTGTCTGATCCTTCTCCAGAACATTTATGAGGACTTCTGTTTTGAAGATAGTTTCTTAGGTAACAGAAGAATAACATAAGATGGTCGTTACTCATTTATTTCACTTTTTGGCATTCTCTTTTTGTTGTGCTACAGGGAATTTGATCCCTTCTTTCTTTGCCATGTTAATAATGAATATTTTAATGTCAGGGTTAGTGCACACAGGAAGGAAAGCATCTTATTTGATGAGGAGGAGGATTAAACCTAAGACAGAGGTCCTATGAACGTGCGAGGGCTTTAATCCAAGGATGGGCAGCTTTCAGCCCTCAACCTTGTAACATGTCCTCTCCCTAGAAGCTGTGATAAAAGAGGGGCAAAAGGAGAGTCCATGAAAAGGGAGGATATTGGAGGACTTAGAAAAAGAGGAAAAAGGATACAAAGATTAATCAAGAGTTGTCACAACTATGTTTATTTCCGGCCACAATTTCTGCTTGCTTCAGCCTGGCCTATCGCTGGCAGAGGACGTTGTTTCCATGATGAAATTCATGATGAAACAAGGTTCTCACTAGACATTATTCTTTTTTCAAGATCCCTTAGTATAATGTACAATATGGAATATGATAAATAGTAATTCAGATTTCCAGGAACAATGATGCACATAAATTTCAAGTGAATGAATGAGAGGAGGTTTTAGCAAGCTACAATTTAGAACCTATTCTTGGACCCCGGTAGAGGGAGATTCCAGAGCTTCCATTGTCACCCCTTCAGAATCTTTTTTTGGAAGGACAACAGGCAACTTTTCAATAGATATTCCTTTCTCAGTTTTGAAGAGAGTCTTATTTGTTTGGTATGATAAGGAGTGGCTATCATTATGTGTAAACCAAGGCAAAAGAAGCCAATGTTTGACCAGTTAGATACTGCTGTTTATTCATCTCTATGGTCAATCTGCGTGGGTAAATCAGGTCAGGATAAACTCTTCCATTATTATTAATATGGCTGGCTACAAGGTGATGGTTACTATAACCACAAGGTTCTGAGATATGCCACAAATTTGGTATATATGTTTGGTATGTATAATGAGGTGGGGTTAGATGGATGGATAGTTAACTGTCATCTCTTTGTCCCTGAAATCTAAAGGGCCTCTGATAGCTGCAGTCCTTATTACTGAATCCTGATCAGTGTATTCAGTTTACCATGTTTATACTGAGACTGTTCTGTTTGGAGAACGAGGCAGATACAGAGGGAGGCTAGGCTGATTCAACTCAGTACTTTATTACTAACACCAACAGGCGAGGTGAGGCAGTGGTTAGAGTGCAGTACTGCAGCTACTTCAGCTGACTGCTAGTTCAGCAGATCAGCGGATCAAATCTCAGCGGCTCAAGGTTGACTCAGCCTTCCATCCTTCCAAGGTGGGTAAAATGAGGACCCAGATTGTTGGGGGCAATATGCTATTTAGTATACTGTCTTTGGTGCAAACCGCCCAGAGTCCTCAGAGAGTGGGCGACATAGAAATATGACTAATAAAATAAATAAATAAATAAACAGCTAACAAGATCAAGGCAACTCTGCGTGAGCTAACACACTGACAGAACTGTTGCCGTCTGACAGCTGCTTAAATAGAGGAGCTGTCAGACGGAGGAACCAATCGGAGGGCTGCGTTTTCCCACTGTTTGGCTGCTCACGTCTTAGCCAATCAGGGACAATCTGCAGCCAGCTGGCTTGGGCAGAGTCGTAAGTGTGAGGACTTAACAGAGACCACCTCTTGATTGTAGGTCCCCTGATTAGAAGACTGACTTTGAAATGTTCTCTTTCTTTTCCCAATCTTTTGTACCGCTTAGTCTGACATAGAGGTTTGATGAATTGGCACACAATTGATTTTGTTTAAATGAAAAGGTTTAAATTAGGGCCGTATGGAAACCCCAGAGAGATTGGGAGGAAATATAGCTTCCCCTTTTTAAAAAAATTCCATTTTTTAAAAAATGGAAACAAGATTATAGAAGAGTCCCTTTTGAAGGGAGATGGGCAGTTCAGAAGAATGAATGAATGAGTGACTCAATCAATCAATCAATCAACCAGCAAACAAACTTTCAGGTTTGTAATCTCACATATTATCTAATTACATGTTACCTACACAATCCATGTAGGGCTGCATTACAGGAAACCTAAATTCAGTACTTCTAGATTTCACATAACTTCATGACATTTTACAAACTTCCCTTCCTCCCTTTGATTTAATCCATTTCTTCCCCTGGGTGTTTGCATAAATTCCCTCATTGTTCATCTCAGGTTTTGAAAAACAAACCTAAGCAAGTGCACTCCTGATTCTGAACCGGTAGCGAAGGTAAATGGAACCCACTGCAGAATGCATGTATTATTGAGGAAGAAATTACAGTTTTGGTGCCATAACACACCAAATTCATTTTAGTACAGAGATAAGAAGCAAAACTAGGGAGGTAAATCTGTTGATTTGTTCATCTGTTTATATTCTTTATTATATATTTTGTGCTTTAAGGTACATTTAAAACACGTAAGGCAATCTACCTATCTCCTTGTGATCTACCTATCTCCTTGTGATGCTCTCTCCACTTTCTCCAGCATACAATATCCCTTTGCTCATCTTGTCCCTCTGGCCCGACCCAAAATGACCACAGAAGGCTAAAGGGGCCAATGAGAAGACTGTCTTACTGAGGTAAAGCAGGTCCCTCCAAATCTGCTTGTGAGAAGAGCTCTGTGGCCCCTTTAGCCTTCTGTGGCCATTTTGGGTGGGGACAGAAGGCCAAGAAGGGCTCTGTAATCCTTGCTAGGAGAACAAACTTTTTAATGAAAGGAATAAAGCAAAGGCAAAGGAGGACAGGTGATCCTACTCATCACAAACATCTAGTTGGCATATTGTATGTCAAACCAAGAAGTGGAGAAAGAGGGAAAAGAAGCACACTTGGAAATCATTCCAATAATCTCAGGTGTACATACCAGGCCTTTGACCTTAATCAACACCCAGGATACAGGCAGGGCTCCCAAAAGCTTGTTTTTCTTTTGTGTTTTCAAAGATTAGATCACAGGAGGAGGTATTTTTCCCCCTCCTTTGGAGTATTTGTGGTTGCAAAGGTGAGGACTTTGGCAGGGATGGGACACCCCTGAACCAATCAGCTTTGGAAAGGTGGGTTCAGTTGTTTTCAGGGAAGTGGCCCTGACTTTGGTAAAGGAGAACTTGGCTTTCGCAGCTGCTTCCAAGTCTCAGCACTTCCTTTGGAGCACAGAATAGCAGCAAATATTCATGACTGAGTTATGGTGTTCATAAACCACAGTAAATTGGGGAAGGGGGTAGGGTTAGGGGGCCATTCTTCCAAAACAAACCTAGAAGAGCTTGAAGATAAAAGTGTCTCTAAAATTCACAGCTGACTGGACTTAGGTGTTCGTAGGGTTGGGTGGACCTATTGATAATTGGCCTTTCTAGCTTGCATTGGCTAACCATTATGTGGTGATAATGCTGTAGAACAGCACCTCTCAATCTGTGGTCTGGAGATCTCTGAGTGTCCTCAGAATCCTTTCAGGGGGTCTCCAAAGTCAAATAGAGACAGATTTTAAAAGGTCTCTATTTTAATTTCTAATACAATAAATATTGATAAAACCTACATACAGTAGTGGCCAAAATCGTGGAAATCACGGAAAAGTGTATTTCTAAAACCAGCTAATAACACCACTTTTTTTTTTTGGAGTACTACCATAAAATTATATATCAATGGAAAGATAATTTAATCAAGAATGTAATGCAATAACTTTTATGAAGGCTTTAACATTAGAATAGCAGTTACACTATAAAGAAGAAAAGTGAAACACGTAGAAAAAAATGAGATATACAAAAATTATCACCATGTCAGTTAATAGTTGGGTAACCTTTAGCATGAATTACAGCCTTACAATGTCTTCCCATGGAGTGAACCATGTTCTGGAGCTGTTATAATGTGAAACCAAGATTGAATTCTATTAACTGGGTTTTATTGCTAGGTCGCTTCTGACTAACAAGTTTTTTAAGTCGGCTCCATAGATTTTCAATTGGGTTAAGGTCTGGGCTGTTCCCAGGCCATTATAGCAGTGGAATATGATTATCTTGAAACTCAAAAAAAAAAAGTGGTGTTCTTAGTCATCAAACCTCAAAAATACACTTTTCCAAAAAGATTTCCACAATTTTGGCCACTACTATAAACCATAGAGTCCTCAGTCATTTTTATGAACATAAAGGTGCCTTGAGGCTAAAATGTTGGAGAACTGCTGCTGTAGAGAAAAGAGAGCATTAACTCAGGAACTAATGAACATTTTTCCAACAATGAATGTGTAGAGTGTGGAATGCTTTCAGTCACAACATTATCCCAAGGAGCTAAAAAGGATTCGCTGGAAGATGAGAGAACGATGAGTCAGTCTTGTTGCTCTGTCTTCATGCTCCATTTGCAGTGGTTATATTGTCTGAGGAAAAGTTTGATTTTGACAATCCACGGCCGGTTAGGAAGGCCTGTTTTTCAGTGGGCAATGCTTGATTTGAAAGGCTATCCAGGTCTGCAATGAAGAGAAGAACCTTCCTTGCCCATCTGTACAGGTAGTCCTTGATTTACGACTACAATTGAGTCCAAAATTTATGTTGTTAAGTGAGACGTTTGTTAAGTGAATTTTGCCCCATTTTACTACCTTTCTTGCCTCAGTCACTAAGTGAATCACTGCAGTTGATAAGTTAGTGAGCCAGTTGTTAAGTGAATCTGGCTTCCTCATTGACTTTGCTTGTCAGAAGGTCGCAAAAGGTGATCACATGATCTTGGGACCCAGCAATGGTCATACCTATGAGCACGTTATCAAGCAGCCAAATTTTGGGGACAATCATGGGGATGCTGGAAAGGTCGTATCTGTGAAAAACAATCATAAGTCACTTTTCTTCAGTGCTGTTGCAACTTTAAACGGTCACTAAACGAACTGTTGTAAGTTGAGGACTACCTGTAATTAACACCTGGAATGTAATTTGAGGAACCAAGTTCCCCTGGTCAGCTCCTTTCTTTTTCTGTTTTAGTTTATAGCAATTATTTTCAAATTTGCCTCCCTGCATAAGGATATTTTCATAGCCATTTTTATGCAAATTGTTGTCTCGTTTCCTTCCTCTCATTGGGGATGATGGTGCATCTCCTCCCGCCCTCCCACCTCAGAAATGGATATCGGATTGTCTAGATAAGATTAGTGAAATGCAGACTAGATGATATTTTTTTTTACCAGAGTAATTATTGTGGTTTGCTCTTCCCAATTCAAACAGGAGTTCCAAAAGACATTTGTAGTTGTCAAAGAAGATGCTAAAACTCAACATTTTCCTTTCATTCTTAAAGAACTTCCGAGCAGCCTTGGAAATAATTTTCTTGCTGTTTTGGAGCTTTGGCTAATGTCATGCTAAAAGGAGGACAGCGTTTTTATGCATCTCAGTCTCTCTGCAGCTTCTGTGACTGCCTTGGTTTTCTAATCTGAGAAATTCCCACAAGTGGTCTTATGTGGGGATTTAACTGAAGCATGGGAAGGCAGGGTAGATGTAAGATCTCTGAAGGGTTAGTGCAATGAAATAGAAGACACTCTCAAATGCACTTAGCCATCCTGTTGTTAATACATTTTTATTAAGTGAGTTCTGCCCCATTTTACGGCCTTTCTGCCACAGTTGTTAAGTGAATCACTACAGTTATTAAATGAGGAACATGGTTGTTAAGTGAATCTGGCTTCCCCATTGACTTTGCATGTCAGAAGAACTCAAAAGATGATCACATGACCCCAGGACTCCACAATTGTCATAAAAAGGAGCCTGTTGCCAAGGGTCAGAATTTTGATCACATGACCATGAGGATGCTGCAATGGTTGTTAAGTGTGAAAAAAAAATCATAAGTCACTTTTTTCAGTGACGTTGTAACTTCAAACGGTCACTAAATGAACTGTTATAAGTCTAGGACTACCTGTATTTATTGTTGTACAATGCCCAGAATCACTTTGTGCAAGACTGGTAGTACATAAATTTGACATATTTAGACAGACACATGTAAACGTTGGACTCTCATCTACTACATTGGACTAAAAATAAGGGTTATGGAGGTGTAGCATTTTCTTCCTCATGAAACTGAAGGTGAATGATTAGGGGGAAAACCGCTTTAGAATAATAGAGTTGGAAAGGACCTTGGAGGTCTTCTAGTCCAACCCCCTCCTTAGACAGGAAACCCTATACCACTTCAGACCAGGGGTGGGTTCCACTTACCTTTACTACCGGTTTGCAACAGAAGTGCATGTATCTGTGCATGCACAGATTGCCAGTGATGACGTCGGGGCAGTGGGCGGAGCCTCCCGTCACCATTACTACCGGTTCGCAAGAACCGGACCGAACCGGGAGCAACCCACCACCGCTTCAGACAAATGGTTATCCAATCTCTTCTTTAAAAAACTTCCAGTGTTGGAACATTCACAACTTCTGGAGGCAAGTTGTTCCACTGATTAATTGTTCTAATTGTCAGGAAATTTATCCTTTGTTCTAACTTGCTTCTCTCTTTGATTAGTTTCCATCCATTGCTTCTTGTTCTACTCTCAGGTGCTTTGGAGAATAGTTTGACTCCCTCTTCTTTTGGCAGCCCCTGAGATAGTGGAACACTGCTATCATGTCACCCCTAGTTCTTCTTTTCATTAAACTAGACATACCCAGTTCCTGCAACCATTCTTTATATGTTTTAGCCTCCAGTCCCCTAATCATCTTTGTGGTCTCAGGGTTCCCGAGCCGAGCACAGCAAAACACAGACACAAACTCCGTTCAGCTCTTTTGGAATGCTGGTTTATTGCGCGCTGGCTTCAGGCATGCGCTGAGAACTCCAAGCGGCTCGAAAAGGGCGGTACATATCACCGCTTCAAGGTGGTTTAAATATCCCTCCTTGGGGACGTCATCGTTATAAACACGCCCATGCTTCTAACAGGCATTTCCGGCTCGGGGCTTCAGCTGCGTTTACGTCTGTCGCGCTACACCTACTCACACCAGCAGCAATCCACAAGGAGTATTACCTATCCCCGCCGTGACCGCCATCCCCACACCCCACACCACGCCCGCTTAAACACCCTCTGCCACCATCACACCTCCCCCCCCCGTGTATGCAGGTTTGTCCCTGTCTCCGTCTCCATAGCGCGTCAGCATTGTCGAGCGGATAGCAGGACTCGACATGTGGCTCTTCTCTGCACTCAGTCTCAACATCTTTTTTACATTGTGGCAATCAAAACTGGATGCAGTATTCCAAGTGTGGCCTTAACAAGGCATTATAAAGTGGTATTAACACTTTACGTGATCTTGATTCAACCCTGCTTTAAGGTTGTTTTTCTGCAAGAGGCCTTTGATTGCAAACCCACCAGCAAGGGTTAAGCCTGAAGTGGCTCTAAAAGCATCTACCTCCCCAAAGGGCATCACCATAACATCCCAAGCGCAGATGGTTACAGCGTCCATCAGTTCTATTAGCATACTTTTCCCTAGTGTAAACTTGGCACTCGGAGAATGTAGCGCTTGAAAGGAATAAAAGCCTCCACGCATGGCGATGGCCCAAAGGAACACTTTATCACTTGTATATAGGAAGGTATTTCATACTGGGTTAATTATACAAAATTCGTCTATTTATTTTCTATTGGTCTGCAAACTCCCTAATTGTAGATTATTTACCAATGGAATTACTTAGAGACTCCATTATTCTGTTACATTTAATGCCATCAAATCCTTCCAAAACATGGAAATATTTAATGGCAGACTTTAAATCTGTTGAGACTTTTATTGGTGCTCAAAAGGGGAAAATTACTGCAAATTGGCAAAAGAGTGGATGAAGCAGAGCCGGAGAGTTGTTGTCAGACAGAAACAAGCACACTGCTGATTTCTTACTCTTTTTTTCCCCCCCATTTTCAAATAGAGATGTTTCAAAGCACACCGTCCATTTTTATCACCACGGTGTTGGGTTTTTAAGACTTCAAGGAATGGAAAAATCTATGGCTTCTCTGGACTGTATCTTCCGAAAAAGACTTATCTTAGGCTTATAAAATAAAGCTTTTAAGCCAAAAGGCCAAATATAAAGAGGAATGGAGAGCTTGTTTCTGACTCTGATTATCTGCTTGTTTGATGAAGCTACCATATGTAATAATATCACTGCAATAAATATACTGGTTGCTGCTGCTAGGACAGATGGTGAAAAATGGGGCTTGGGTGAAATGGGAGATCTTCCCATGCTCTGCAGAATTTAAAAGCAACACACACATCTGGACAAACGAATGTCAGCGCATTTCTAATGCGCTAGGGTTGCCAGGTTGAATGCACCACTAAATATTTGAAGCCTGTGGGGAATGTCCAGACCTTGCTTTGCTGCTTGTTGTTCATTAGACCTCTTGTCCATGTTCCTCATTGCTGGCTAATGGCCAAGCTGAAGCATATGTAATGGAGTTAGTGAAATTTACCTAAATTCCTGGATTCTGTAAAATAGACCGATGGCAGAGATTCCCCAGTCTAATCAATGCAGAATGAGACCCCCTGTTCCTCTTAATCATGTTCTCCTTAGCAGTCTGGTCCTGGGGTGTCAAACCCGATCTCATCGCGGGCCGTATTGTGATGTATCGTGATTTTTTTTTGCCTTTGCGGAGCTGGGGTGGGCGTGGCCTGCACGGGCCATATCCGGCCCATGGGCCACCAGTTTGACAAGCCTGGTCTAGTCTGTTCAGATGGAAACTCCTTCACATAAGGACAGTCCAGGGAGGAGGGGACAGCAGGACAACCAATGTGATGTAGATAGAACATAAAATAACAGAGTTGGAAGGGACCTTAAAAGTCATCTAGTCCAACTCCCTCCATGAGCAGGAGACCCTATCCCATTTCAGACAAGTGGCTGTCCAATCTCTTTTTTTAAACCTCCACTGATGGAGCACTCACAACTTCTGAAGGCAGTGCATTCCACTGATTGACTGTTCTTACTGCTAAGAAATTTCTCCTTAGTTCTAGGTTGGCTCCTCTCCTTGATTAGTTTCTGTCCATTGTTTCCTGTCTTGCCTTTTGGTGCTTTGGAAAATAGGTAGACCCCCTTCGACTTTGTGACAGCCCCACAAATCCTGAAACACTGCTATCATATCTCCTCTAGTCCTTCTCCCTAATCCAATCTGAGACTGGAGATCAGCCAGAGCGTATATCAGTCCATTGAAGTAGAATCTAAAACAGAAAGACTTATAATCAACCCACTATTCTGTTCGAGGCAGGTGAATACAGGTAGTCCTTGACTTATGACCAACATTGAGTCCAATATTTCTGTTGTCAAGTGAGACACTTCTTAAGTGAGTTTTGCCTCATTTTGTGACTTTTCTTCCCACCGTTGTTGAGTGAATCACTGTAGTTGTTAAATTAGTAATATGGTTGTTAAGCGAATCTGGCTTCCTCATTGACCTTGCTTATCAGAAGGTGACCCAGGGACACTGCAGCAGTCATAAATATGAGTCAGTTGCCAAGCTTCTGAACTTTGGTCATGTGATCATGGGGATGCCCCAACGGTCGTAAGTGTGAGAAACGGTCATAAGTCAGTTTTTTCAGTTCTGTTGTAAATTCGAATGGTCACTCAACAAACTGTTGCAAGTCGAGATCATGGAATTAGTGGTGGAGCAATTCCTCTTTCCTTTTTTACTACTACTTATAAAATAAAAGTTAGTAAAAAAAGTACAGTAGCTTTCTCGTACTGATACAAAATGTAACGTACAATGACAATAAAGTTATTATTATTTAAAATGCAGGGTGCATTTCAGTCATAAATGCCCAGAGTTTCTGGGAGATGGGATGTAGTTTTAATAAGCTATTATTATTAACTTATTATTAACTGTTCTTTGTAAGCAAGTAGGATTGTACACTGTATCAATAATTAAACCATTCTAATATAGTGTGCAGTTACAATACATGCACACTCATGTGTTTACATATATAGACATGGCAAATTATCTCTAAGGAATTTTTTTACAAACAAAGTGAAATGAAAACAAATCTTTACAATCTTCTCTTACACTACTTGCACTATTCTTGTGCCAAAGCTCCACAATATATTCTATTCTCGGTAGAGTATCACCCATCCCACTCCATCTCTAGTGAAATGTTTTAAGTTTCTCTAGACTTTCCTGCTGATGACTGAGTGAATAAAAACCCTAAACTGCCCCTCATTATAATTGTCTATGTCTACCCCTAACTGATCTTAGAAACATTGCTGTGATTGAAGTACGTCCCACAGAAATTTCTCCCCCAATCATGAAAAGGTTGTGCATGATATTAAAAATTCTTCTTTTATAAATTCCTTCAACTAACTCCATAACTCAGGCTTCTTTCCAAAGGGCACCTCTGCACTTGCATGTCTTCTTGATACAAATTGCCCACAATTCTTTGGGGCAGGAGAAACCGTCATCTTGCAAAATAATCCATATAGGAAATATGCCCATATGAACAAATTCTACTTCACTCCAAATTGCAGCAGCACCAATCTTCATGGGCCTATGCCATTATCCCTATCCCTAATACCACCACTCTGTGAGCTGCAATGGCTTCCCATAGATTTCCCATAGACAAGTGTGCTTCAAAATTCTGGTTAATCAGCTTTAAAGCCTTACATGACATACAACCAGATTACTTGAGGGGCTGCTTTCTCCTAAGATTATCTTCCCACCACATACAGTCTCGTAGGCAGGGCATGCTTTGGATTTGTTCTTTTAAATTTTGTCATCTTACAGGACCTAGGAAATGTGCCTTTTTCATGGTTTCTCCTGTTCTGTGGAACAATCTCCCCCCATCCTCACCCTCTTTAGGTGCCAACTCTGCTTACCTTTAGCCAAGCTTTTAAGACCAGGCATTACATTCCCATGCCTGTTCCCAGGCATTAGGGAGCAGAGGAGGAAGAGTCTATGGAGATTCTCAGTCATTTAGGTCATGGTTGTCCCATGGTTGTCTCTATCCAAGAAACTTCTTCAGCTATGACTGGATATAAATCCTTCCATTTCCCACCATCCAGTCAGAACTGAAGATGCTTCTTGGATGAGAAGCAAAATGTCTTCAAAAGAAAAACAAGGAAGTCCAGTGGCCTCTTGAAAAAGCACCTTTGGGACACCTGAGGGAGAGTTTTGTAATGTCGTTTGGTTGCCATTTTATATTTAGATATTTTAATGTTTGATGCTGTATCTGGGATGGGGTTGGGGGTTTATTATTTGCTTTTTACATGGCTGTCCAGAGTCACACAGTTTGAGTTGGGTGGCTTTATAAATCTTGGTAAAAGAAACCGAACAAATAAAACTTGGAAGGCTTCCTCTCTGTCCTCACATGGGAAATGCCCATCAAGATGGAGGCCCAACCCAATGGTACCAGGGACTAAGTAACTATACTTTAACTCAATGAAGAAAGCTGCTTTCAGAAAAAAAAAACTGGAGACGAGAGACTTTTTCTCTCTAGTCTAGGAAGAGAGTAGGTACAAATTTAGGTGCTGGTGAGTAATAACATATCTTGTTCCTTTCCGATCTCTAAAAACAAATTTGTCCCTATTTCCCTTAAGTATCGAGAGCCATGTTCTCCTGCCTCATATGTTCCAATTGCATTTCTTATGCGTACTAGGCCATTAATCTTTCTCTCCCCCTCCTTCTTTAAATTTCTTTAAGAAATAGCAGACTCTAAAAGAACAATTAGCGATAAGTAATATCAGGAAAAGAGAAATTGAAGACGGTTCTGAAGAATGAGCATTTGCCTCCATTTTTTTTTTCCAAGATGCCTCTCATGAGGCAGCCAGCCATGTATTCTCAAGTACTTTTCTAGCAGATATTATACTGTCCAGAAATAATATTTCAGGTTACAGCAGCTTCTGGTTTTCGGTGCCATATCATCTTACAATTGCCCCCAAATTGTTTTGGAATCACATTTCCTCTGGCAAGCAGAAAGAGCCCTCATTTCGGATTAGGGTGTACAATGCACAGCGCTCCCTCCCCGCATCAGTCGAGCAGCTTTAATGTCAGAATGAAAAATGATAAAGCTTAAATTAAATCGCAACCATATGTTTTCTGCAATAGATCTCCATGTTTCTCCACTTAGGTAAACAAGAGCCTTATCTCTGAATGAAATCTGCACTTGGGGATCCCTGGGCTTGTCTCTCACAAACTGCCCTATGGAGCAAATGGCTTCAAAGGGAGACAAAGGGGTTTTATTACCACCACAATCAAACTATTCCTTTCCACCCACAATGTTTCCCAATGTCTGGTTTCCCAGATCAACTGGATGATCATTTTCTCGATTTTCACACAAACTAAAGATTCCAGTAAGGGACGTGGTGCCTCAGTGGCTAAGATGCTGAGCTTGTCAATTGAAAGGTCGGCAGTTCAGCAAGTTTGAATCAGGGTGAGCTCCTGTTACTTGTCCCAGCTTCTCCCAGCCTAGAAGTTCGAAAGCACGTAAAAAATGCAAAGAGAAAAATAAGGACCATCTTTGGTGGGAAGGTAACAGCGTTCCATGCGCCTTTGGCATTTAGTCATGCCAGCCACATGACCACGGAGATGTTTTCGGACAGCGCTGGCTCTTTGGCTTTGAAACAGAGATGAGCATCGCCCCCTAGAGTTGGGAGCAACTAGGACATATGTGCAAAGGGAACCTTTACCTTTACCTAAAGATTCCAGACCATGTTACTCAGATTAAATACATAAGAAAGACTGGAGGCTAAAACATATAAAGAATGGTAGCTGGGTTTGGGTATGTCTAGTTTAATGACAAGAAGGATGAGGGGATGACATGATATTAGTGTTCCAATATCTATGGGGTTGCCACAAAGAAGAGGGAGTCAAGCTATGCTCCAAAGTACCTGAGGGCAGGACAAGAATCAGTGGATGGAAACTAATCAAGGAGAGATCCAACCTAGAACTAAGGAGAAATTTCCTGATAATGAGAACAATGAATGAGTGGAACAACTTGCCTCTAGAAGTTATAGATTCTCCAACACTGGAGGTTTTTTAAAAAGAGATTGGACAACCATTTGTTGTCCAAGGTATTGGACTAGAAGACCTCCAAGGTCCCTTCCAACTCTGTTATTCTATTATCATTCTGTTAAATAGCACCAGTGAATTTTTCCATTTCTACATGACGAGCTCAGGGAATTATCCCTGTGACTTGAACAAAGAAAGGCTACCAATGTTTGTTTGAAAATTGTGGGGGGGGGGGGGGCAGCATTAAATATGAGGGGAAATCTGAAAATTTGAGAACTATCTTATTGGCATTGTTGTCACCTGCTTTTTTTAAAAAAGTGAAATATATTTGTCACATAATAATCATTAACTACTTAAATGTTTCTCATTCTGAAGTGTTAACATAATTTATGGCTGGAACCAGTTGTCTCATTTAGATAACATTCTGGCACCATAAACTAAGATCTACATTGTCTTATTCTGAATAAAACAGTTTTAAGTATTATGACTGATCAGCATGATTCATCATTTGTAAGTGTGTTTAAATCTTTGAAAAATCTCTAAACCAGTCACCAAAACCTATAGCATGAATAGGAAACATACATATGGCTGTTTTTATATTTGAAGTTTATCTAAGCCTTTGGTTGTGAGTTTGACTCTTGTCCCTAAATCAGGATTGAGGAACCGATGGCCTTCCAGAGATTCCTAAGCTACTACTCCCAGAAGCCTCAGGCTGCTGAGATGGACCATACACTTTCTTCTGTTTGCTTTAATTTAAAAATCTCAGATAGAAACTGTTTGACAATTTTAGCTATATTCTGGGAAATCTCAACTTCTCACATGCTTCTGGGAGGATTCTGGTGTGTAGACACAAAAAACGATCAGTCCCGACTGGATTCCTGCTCAGCCTCCTGCCCCCATAATTAACTCCTGTTTTAAGCCAAGAGAATTTCACAGTGCCAAGTCACGTGATTGGACCATTACTCACATTGTTATGACAAAGGTCTTATTAAAAGGCTCTCGGCTCATTGTTCATAATGATAATAAGAGCAATCTCAGATTTCATGTTCTTAAAAACAACCACTTGGTCATGAAAAAACCTTGGAAGTGTGACCATGAAGCTATCTGGAGACTCATAAACTGAAAGAAAGAATCCATTTTGATATTTGTTTTAAATAACATTCAGTGTAAACCAGTTTTCATTACATGTTTCTTTGCTTTAGGGTGTTCTCTTTTTTTCCTTCCTTTTATTGGGGAGAAGGAAGGAAGGAAGGAAGGAAGGAAGGAAGGAGGGAGGGAGGGAGGGAGGGAGGGAGGGAGGGAAGGAAGGAAGGAAGGAAGGAAGGAAGGAAGGAAGGAAGGAAGGAAGGAAGGAAGGAAGGAAGGAAGGGTTTCACTGATGAACTTTTTAAAAATGCCATTGGAGATATACTGGCACCATAAACTTTGCAATGCCATCTTCTAATTTCTGATCAGAGTGAAACATACTTAGCTTTTCTTAACATTTTGGCAGTACTCAATTTTTTTTCATTGAAAGGTCCTACAAACATATTCATTCTGTCCTAATGTGGAAGAAGTCAGTGACACCACTGCCTTACCTTCCCTGATGACTAAAAATCAAAACAAATAGTTTTCTTTGAAAGCAATTTAGCCCACTCATGTAACATAAGGATTGCTTAATTTATATTTTTTGGTGCTGATTAGCAAAGGAAAAAGTGCCTTGCAGTCTAAAAGACTGTTAGGATAAATCATTGTATGAAGCTAATTCCCATGTGCATTTGTGCATGTGTGTGTGCACCTGCCTGTTAGCAAAGAAATTGAGAAGTATATTGGGTAATTTTTAATTTAATTGTGTACTCAGAAACATTCAGTTAATAAATTTATACAAAATTAGTATCGAGTCCCCTGGTTTAAAAAATAGAAAAGAAACAAAGGAAATAAATTGAGTAGTTGGCAATATCAAATAGTTGTGTTGATAAGAGAATGATGATTCCAACTACTTTCCCACAAGTTTATATCAAAGGAAACCTTTTCATATCATATTGGGGCCCTTCCAAATGCCTCTAAATAATAGCATATTGGTTCAGCTGTATGTGACAAGTGCAAGAGTGCTTGCTTTTCAGGGTTGCTGTCTGGTCAGTTTATTATCATGCATGCAGGCATTTCTTCATATTTATTTGATTTCTTTATGCTCTGTTTGACCATCTCTTCCCCCTCTCTTCCTCTTCATCCAAACATGTATTATGGAAAATCCATGGCCCATTAATACAGCCATTTGCTTTCATATGAGAGTCCCAGTTTTCCCCCTTGAACAATTGCTGGTTTTAAGTGCAGACAAAGGCTGAATGGATCAATTATCATGATATAGTAAAAAGGCTACTTCTTATTAAGTTTGAATGGAATGCAGATATTGCCTACTTTCTGCTCAGTTCAACCTCCTTATATATAACTGTATTTCTTGCCCCTTCATTTCCATCTACCACTCTCAGCTGCCGTTGCTTGCCCTCAGAATCCTTCAACTATAAACACTGGCTTTAGATGACATAGAATCATGGGGTAGGAAGAAACCTTGGAGATCTTCCAGTCCAACCTCCTGCCTAAGACAGAAGATCCTATACCCGTGATGGTGAACCTATGGCACGGGTGCCACAGGTGGCACGTGGAGCCATATTGGTGGGCACGCGAGCTCAGCTCTGGCATGCATGCGTGCGCCAGCCAGTTGATTTTCAGGCCTTCTGGGCCCACCAGAAGTCAGGAAACACACTGTTTCCGGCCTCTGGAGGGCCTCTGAGGGGGTGGGGAAGGCCGTTTATGCCCTCCCCAGGCTCCTAGAAAGGCTCTGGAGCCTGGGGAGAGCGAAAAATGGGCCTACCAGGCCCACCAGGCCATCACGTGCTAAAAGCAGGGAAAGCATGGGGGGCGCATAAAATTATGGATGTGGACACACATGTGTGACCTCTCCTGCGCTCCCCCCACTTTTGGCACGCGATAGCAAAAAGGTTAGCCATCACTGCCCTATACCATTCCAGACAAATGGAATCACTGGAGGTAGAGCCTCCACAACTCCAGGAGGAAAACTTTTCCATTGATTAATTGTTACTGTCAGGAAATGTTTCTTTAGTTCCAGATTGGATCCATCTTCAATGAACTTTCATTTTTGCTTCTTGTCCCTTCTTGTCTCAAGTGTTTTGGAGAATAAGTTGACTGCTTATCATGTCACACCTAAACATACCTAGTTGATTGTATGATTTAGCCTCCAGACTCTTTGTCATCTTTGTTGTTCCTGTCTTTACTCTTTCTAGGGCCTTGGCATCTTTTCTATATTGTGGCAACCAGAATTGGATGCAGTATTCCAAGTGTGGCCTCACTAGTGCAGTATAAAGTGGTACTATTGCTTTCTTGTGTCATGGACTTGGGTTCGCATTCTCCCCCAAACTCATAAATTTGTTTCATGTCTCCAAGTTTCTTTCACTGGTATAATTCCTAATCCTTGCACCTTGCAGGGTTATTGGGCCTTGCAGGGCATAACATAAATATTGATGACAATAAAGTCCAATTAATTCTTTTCATGGAAGGACTTTTCATGTTAAGAAAGAGTTAGGATAAGCTAGTTGAGGGAAATTTCAGAGAATGATCAATACTCATGGTGATTCTAAAATATTGCAACCGGAACAGGTAGGGTGAGGCTGATTGTTATGAACTGGGGGAAATTTATTATCTTCATAGCCAGTTAGAGATCTTATCGAAGACATCTATGGCCATAATCAAAAACAAGATCCTGGCTGGGAGAGGAACTTTTACTTAAATAATGAATAGCAGGCTTGTCTCCACCACTTTTAACCACTGATTCTTTCAAAGAGATAGTTTCTCTGGAGAAGCATGCTCAGAAAATACTGGTAATTTAGGATCAATTCAAGATTCATCTCAAAGTTTAAGAATTGTTCAAACACCTCCATTGTAATTCCAAGCAAAGCTGTTTTTCTTTTTTTAAAAAAAATCCAGCTCTTTTGACAATTCTACTGTTATGGTTTCTGGTGCTCCAATAATTATGGAGAATTTTTTTTGCCAGTTTATTCCATAATTTCTGCATTTCAGTGGATAAATGCTGATATTTTCCAGTTCTACATTTGGATTTGCATTATTCTTGTTATTACCCTCATCCTCATTCGTGCAATCAATGAGATGTTGCAGATATTTTAACCATAATTACTAGAGCAATGCAACCTTGTAGGACTGAAGCTTTCTTTACAACACCTCCTTCATCAGACTCATAAGTCTCTTCAGAATATATAGATTAACATTTGTTCATGTTTCAGAAAACATTTCTTTAGCCACATTTCCTTAAGACATGCATGTTGTTTTATAAATTGAAAGGTTGGAAGAAGGAGAGACTATGCTGCAAATGCCACTAAATATTTAAATTGGTTAAGCATTCCTTTTGGAACGTTTTTCTCTTAATTTGTTAACTTTTTGTTCCCTTTGATCTGGCTCAGCCTTCATGTTAAATCTCTGGAGCTTTCAAAGGGCAGCTTGCAGAAAGTTATATACACAAATAAGCCAAACATTTCAAATAAAGTCTGATGCATAAACCAGGGAACTGGAGAAATTTGACAACAGCTGTGAGATTTAACACTAATAGTTTTGAAAGATTTTGGCTTAAAGGTTAAGAGTGTCTTATGACAATAAGCAGACTTCGTATATAATGTCAACAGTCCTGTTGCGACATGTCCACTTTTAATTTATTCTTGTTCGGTTCCATGAGACAAATAATATAATCATGAATGTCTAGCTTATGACAGTCAAGTTTAAAAAAAAAAAAAAACCAAGCCCAATAAAATCATATCCATTGTATTTGTTTAGGAACAGGAACTTCTAATTCATTGGCTTGAATCCCTTATTCACATTGGAAGCCACTTGCTTTCAAGATTGATAACCT
The DNA here is from genome assembly GCA_012654045.1 of Ptyas mucosa. Lineage (NCBI taxonomy): Eukaryota > Metazoa > Chordata > Lepidosauria > Squamata > Colubridae > Ptyas > Ptyas mucosa. The sequence continues at coordinate 21,316,373 of WNWU01000017.1, read as the reverse complement.
GAGCCGTTGCGAATGTGCCTTGTGATTCATTATAATTCTCTGCACCCTTATGCTCTCAAACAAACAAATGATAACTTATTGCAACCACAGTCCCTTTTTCTTTGCTTTTCATCGAAGAGCGTACTCTATTATAATATATTATTAGACTGTAAAAGTATTATAGATTCGCTTTTCATTTCCTCTGACTCCCGCCTAGCCTTGGCTTTTCTCTTACATCCTTCTTAAGACCAAAGTTGATGTCTTTAATTATATAACATTTAATGAGCACCCCAATTTTACCAGGCAATTTTTTTTCCTAATTCAAAATGAGAGTTTCAGTGTGGTTTTTTTTAATTAACTTCCAAGTTTGCTTCCAAGTTCAGTGCTATAGATTTTCTAGTCCTTTCCCGTTGTTACAAAATGGCACATTTCAAATACAAATTCTTTGAAGCAGACATAACATTCAAATTAAGAACGATCATGCTACAACTATTTAAGAGCGCAAACCTGTTGCATGTCAACCTTCAAGCACGGCTGAAAATCAAACATTATTGCATGTCAGCGATTATATTTTTATTTTATTTTGCTGTATTATTTTAGTCCCAGGTGTCTCAAGCTGCTTTCTTTGAAAGTTTATGAGAGATGGCTAATTGCGGTCAAAATTGGGGAATGGGAAGTCTCATTCCATGGAACTGAATATGTAGCTAGGATAAGTCCCTCCAACTATATACGGGGGGGGAGGGGAGATGGTCTTTGAGAGAAATACAGAGATTGTTCAAAGATCTTTGAAGTTGAACATTTGGAAATCAGTCCAGTTACTATCTCACTCTAAATGACATAGCATGTCAGCTATTCAATATATGACGAATGCTGGGCTGTATCTATATATACCAATATATACCAATACCTAGAGTAGCAACCTTTTGGGTACCAGGGACTGATTCCATGGAGAGTTTTTCCATGGACAAGAAGGGTCATGGTTGCATCTCGTGGATGGGACTTCGCTTGTTTGCACGGTCCAGTTTCTGGCATGCCGTAGATCAGTGTCGGTCAAACAGACCAGGGGTTGGGAACCCCTCGACCTAGAGCAATCCCCTTTGTCATCTTGATTAAATTAAGACTTCAAGACTTAAAACTTTACTGGGTAAGTAACAATAAACTTATAATATTGAATATGATTTACAAATCTGCGCCATCAGATAATGGGGTAAATTTTGTCAAATACTCTTAAGAAACATATTTGGGGAGTATATCTTTTTAATAGAGAGTATTTGAGATAATCTGGGTGGAAGAGAGGCTTATATGTTTTAATTTCACCTCTACCTCAAAGTTTGCTTTCTCTCTATTTCAACTTGCATATAACATTTAGTTACTGTACATGAATTTCATTACACACTGTCTAGTGTTGCTCCGTATCCTTCATCAGTTAAAGCTATCTCATAGATCCAAATTCCCAAGGAGTTATCATGTTAATCTGCTGAAGCAAAAACAGCTGACTCTTATGGCACCTTAGAGACCAACAAATTATTATGGCATAAACTTTTGACAGTCACCCATCTGATGAAGTCTGTGAAAGAAGAGATGCATATGTAGAAAGGTTCTCTACAACTCAAACATCTACCGCTGAAAAAGATACACCTGTAAATGACATTTGCAAATAGTTTAGTCATCGGGCCAATTACAGCTCATTAATCTCTGGGGTTCAATAAACATGGTTTGCTAATCTGCCCAAAGTGAAAAGCAACAGGATGGAGGGATTGGTAGACATCTGTTGGACCACAATATATGGTTGGTGGGCTGCATTTAGCTTAGCTGGTTGCAGATTATGCAGAACAAGGGTCTTATAAAATGTAAAATTTCCCTGCAGTGGAAAGCTGTAGTAGAGAAGGAAAGCCAGGAAAATGATTTGAGGCCATTAGATTGCCCTTTAGTGAAACAGGATCTATTAAGTATCCCTTGCAGTAGGTAATGAACAAGAAGTAAAATATTTAATGTTTACGGAGGCCATTGGCCAGAGAAGATGCATTATCCATTAAAAGTGAAGGTTGAACCTTCTCCTTGACAAGTGTGGTCCCCTATCTTTGAAGAGAAGGAATGGGGGTCAAGTCTATGTTTATTATAAGAGAGAATATACTAGTGAAGGGTGTGCAATAACATAGAAAGAATGCCAAATTCCATTTCCAAGTCAACTGACATAAAGTGAAGGAATAGATACAGGTAGTCTTCGACATACAACCATAACTGAGTCCAGAATTTCTGTTACTAAGCAAGGCAGTTGTTAAGTGAGTTTTGCCTCAGTTTGCAACCTTTCTTGCCACATTTGTTATATGAATCACTGCCGTTGTTAAGTTAGCAACTTGGTTGTTAAGTGAATCTGGCATCCTGGATTGACTCTGCTTGTCAGAAGCTCCCGAAACGTGATCACATGACCCCGGGACACTGTTATAAATACATGCTAGTCGCCAAGCATCAAATTTTGATCACATAAGCATGGGGATGCTGCAGCAGTCGTACATGTGAAAACCGGTCATAAGTCACTTTTTTCAGTGTCGTAAACGAATGTTTGTAAGTTGAAGACTACCTGTACATGGTTGTACTTTTAATGTGCATGGGATATGGCTGGACTATTTCAATAAAGACCAAAGAAGCGTAATGGCTAATCAAACTGTTGGAAGAAATATCCTTCTAGGTTCAGTTCCAAGTGGGGAAAAAGACACTGGATTCATGGAAGTTGCTTGGAAAGAAGGTTTATTGATGAACAGGATCACATGCCTTGGAGATCTTGGGGGTGGGGGGGGAGGGAAGAGATGCTGAAGGTCCCTAGGTTTTATACCCTCTCTGACTTTGAACTTCCTGGGGCACAGGAAGAGTATCCTGATTGGTTGCTGTCAGAGGTCATAGCTAGCTTTTTAGGTTGTCTGTGTGTTAAGTTTGGTTGAATCTTGTTGGGTGATGCAATGAAGAGCAATTAAATGGCTCTGCCTGAAGGAGGTAGATCTTTGTTATGTAGAATAGACTGGTCCAGGCCTTAATGGCCCATTGACAAAGGTGGGGGGAGGGCTGAGTTTCTGCCTCCCTTTTAGGGGAAGTATTCTGCCCTTTTAATATTTCCTAAAATATCTCATTTTATAGGAGAAGGTTGGGTTTTAACTTCCTACAATACGATGGATCCACTGGTCTTCTTTTGCCTCTCACCATCATTTAATTTTTGTGCTCTCCTTTATCTTACAAGACCAACCCTATGTTGTCAATCTCCTTGCTTTAATAGCCCACTATAGTATTTTTTAAAACTGATTTTCCTTTTGTTTTCAAATGCAGACTTCTTCCTGCCTCCTCAAGGTCCCGAAAGAACCTCCATCTTGTATCTTTTCCTTGTCATCTTTCAGGCTTCTGGCATAGTTATTCCTGTGTTGAGTTCTAGTGTGTAACTGCTTTGATTTCTTTTTCAAACATAGATAGATTTCAGCTTGTTGGATTCCCGCATAAATTGCAATTCCTCAACTATTATTCATATTAATGTTAACACCCATGGCCCAAGTCCACAGATGATATCACTTGGGGTGTAATTCCATTATTTGGAGTGGAATTGTGACAATTCAAATTTTTTAAGGTCACGTTGACTTCATATTATATAGTATAATTGTGTGTGCATCATTATTGTGTGTAGTTGGGTCACTGGGGAGTCAGTGTTAAAGGATAAGGCAGATCTTGTAGAAATATACTCTATAAAACCTTTTACGATCACTATATAATGTGGCTGGTTTCCATCCATATGGTTAGAGATTTCTAACCATATGGATTTCTCCGGTCCACCTTTTGTATAGCTTCTCTATAACTCCTGCATTATGTGTAGATCTGACTTCTTTCAATTTCACACTCCTCCAACTTTTGAAGTGCGATTTTTAGCCCCAGATTCATCTCAAAATGTATAAAAATGCATACAGTTCTTTAGGATGAAACACATTTAGAAACGCAGAATTGAAGAAAATACATGTTTAGAATAGTATAGCTCATGAGAAAATATGTTCCAAATTTAAAACTTCTGTGGATTATTTTTTTTTACAAAAAATGCCGAAGTAGGATTAGAAGGGTTAAATGAATGCACGAAAATTTCTTGTTAACAGGTGGAAATAAATTGATTAGCCATTCCCCAGAGTGTGCTTTGCATTCTTCCAACCTATATATTGTCATTTTGCACATGGATATTAGAATGATATGAAGTTCAAATCTGTTCAGGGAGAAGTGTCAGGCGTAAGAAATTAGGAACAAGAGTTGAATTCAAAGCCCTAAAAGTTTCTTACATGCTACCTATACACAAGAATCTGATCTACTAATGGGTCAAGTCAAATTGGTAGTAGATAAGAATTAATGGATTTTGGCAGTGGTGTGCTCTCCAAGCTTGTTTCAATTTTGTTTCTGAACCTTTCATTACCAGACTAGGTAACATCATCAGCAGAATTTTCCTGTCCTATTCTACTTAGCTTATAAATGTCTTGTGCGCCAGTGTGGTCATTTGGTCATGTGATTGGTTGTTCATTTGGAGCTATATTTAAATTCTGAGCAGCTGATTGGATCTCTTGTTGATTGGAATTCAAGGTGGATGGGGGGCTGGAATTAGCTCTCTTGTGGCTGTGTAAGGACTCCAAACTGATGATGTGTTTGACTGTGCCTAGTCACCAACCTTCAGGAAGGTTCTCAATACCAATGTAAGATGGAATGTAAGAATGTAGGGTCTCCTGCTTGAGAAAGGGGGTTGGACTGGAAGACCTCCAAGGTCCCTTCCAACTCTGTTATTCTATAAGTCTATCATTCAAATTTGGATTGCATAGACTCTTTCCCCAAACTACTTACAGGATGATTGTGTATTAGGGACAGTGGGAATGCCAGGATTGATGACTTTATAGGCAAGTTGCCCTTTGTAGGCCCCTCCTACTTCTTGACTACTCAACCTTCAGTTTCTACCCCTTGTCCTAGACCCCTCCCTTTTCTGGGGTGGAAAGGAAATGGAGGCAGAGGACTGATGAGAGGGGGGAGAGGGAGGGACGGACGGAAGGAGAGACAGACAGACAGTGGGGCAGGACTTCATTTAAGAAAGTTGCAAGGGATTGTTTCATGTCCCTTCCTGTGTTAGCACTGGCAACCACTGAACTCTTCTTAATAGCCATCAATTTCTGCCCTCTACATTTCCCAAAGAATGTATTGGGAGGAAGGACACTCAAGGACTTTCTGGGATGGAGAATGTCAGCAGCTGGTATGATTTCTAAGCAGCAGCAAAATACAATTTCAAAAATGATGACAGTTGAAAGAAGACTATACATATACAAAGAGAAAACTTTGTCACCTGCTCCAAATCATTTGAAAAATGCCTTCCCTTTTCCCGCTCACTTTTGGCAAGTGGGTTGATGAATGTGAAGAGAGGAATTTTGTGTCAGCCTTTGATGATCGCCTGATGAAGTGACAGTTATGGGTTGTGTAAGATTGGAGCAGAAAGCCCAATCTAGTAGAGTTCCCGGTATATCCCACTGATTGCCAATAGGTAGGTGGATGTCATCCAGATGTTTTGGATGATAAAACAATAACATTTGGGCCATGAAACCATTTATTTTAGAGTTGCAGCGCCAGCCAGCATGAATATGGGTGATGTAGTCTAGAGAATAGGGAAAATACAAAACTGCTCATTTCTCTCATAATGAATTGTGGGGGGGGATAATTATTTTAGCCCTCATTATAGCTACCTCATGCCAGTTGATTTTGTTTCTCAGGCCTACAAAAATCTGCTGTTCCTACCTATTAATATGTAGATTATGCCATACCTTCTCTTAAAAAATACCACAACTTGATAATATAGTTTGGAATTCTGAATATACATCTATAATCAATATTTGCTTGCTTGTTTTGATTTCACTTTCCTGAGTGAATTTTGATTTCACTTTCCTGAGAGCAGAGAATTTGAAAGCAAATTCTCTGCTCTCATTTTATCCCTACCATAATGGCGCAGTGAGGTAAGTAGTGCTGAAAAAACCTGGCCTTACTCTATCTGTATAGTCCGCGACTTACGACCACAATTGAGCCCAAAATTTATGTTGCTAAGTGAGAAATGTGTTAAGTAATTTTGCCCGACTTAAAGACCTTCCTTGCCACATTGGTTGAGCGAATCACTGCAGTTGTTAAATTAGTAATTCAGTTGTTAAATGAATCTGTTTTCCCTATTGACTTTGCTTGTCAGAAGTTCACAAAAGGGATCATGTGACCCCCCCCAGGACACTACAACCGTCATACATGTGAGTCAGTTGTCAAGCATCCAAATGTAAATCACGTGACCAAGAAGATGCTGCAATGGTCATAAATGTGAAATATGGTCATAAATCACTTTTTTCAATGCCGTTATAACTTTGAATGGTCACTAAATGAACTGTTGTAAGTCAAGTCCCTACCTGTATCTCTTTCTTTCAGCATATCCAGTATATATACTGTATAGCTGTAATTATCATCTATATCTATCTATCTATCTATCTATCTATCTATCTATCTATCTATCTATCTATCTCTATCTTATCCATCCATCATCCATCTATCCATCCATCCTCTGTGTGTGTGCCGGCACACACCATCTGCTCTACAAGCTGTTGTAAAAGTGTCTTGCCTTCCTTTCTGGTTTACACAGGAGTCAAGCTAGCAGTTTATTTACTTAAACTCTTAAGTCAGGAGCAATTCTTAAGACTTGTAAAATGTCAGTGGGGAGAGCCTGGCTTGCTGACTGAGGGCTTAATGACCACTGAGCTACTTTTAGGCTGGATTTATTTTCTGGGTTCTTTTTTACCTGACCATAAAAAAAGAGAGAGAGGAGGAAAAGAGGTGGAAAGTGGGTGGGTGGGGAGGGAAATGGAAATAACTGCCCACTTAGGAAGTGCCTTAACAGGCTTAACTGTGCATTCCTTTAAGTATCTGTTAATTGCTTTACTATAATGATGAGCACCTGTATAATGTCAGACTTCCCACAAAGCTCATTGTTAACTGACCATCAACCATTCAGGGCTCCTGATTCATAGACTTGGGGTCTAGGTTCATTGTCTGCCAAGAATTATTTTAATGCAGTATTAAAAAAAAGAGTAGAGAAGGTCCCTTAATGGTCCTGAGACCAAGATCCTTAAAATGCCCTCATTGTAGCTCCAACCCTTTATTGCTTTTAAAATTAGGGCCACCGATCTCCTCCTCCCCCCCCCCTCACCTCCTTCTCCTTTCATTGAGAATTAAGGTGTCTGTTTGAGTTGTTGATGTGGTAAGTGGTAGCAGGATGTGGTGTGCTTTTAACCTGCAATTTGCTACCTTCTGGAGATCATGTTATACAATCTTTAGTATTAACTGATCTCATAAAATGCAAATCTGTAATGCCTTACAGCCCATCAGAGGTAAAAGTTTGAAAAAAGATATTAAGGGGGAAAATGAACAAGATACAGTATAACATGGAAAGGAACTTGAGCTTATTTCGGTTCTTTTATACATTTATGTCAATGTTGTCCTTTTGATATCTTACCGAAAGGTTAGTCAAGAGGAAGTCAATGATCTGGGATCACTCAGCCATTTTCATAGCTGGATGAGGATCTAAGCCCCTTTTGTCTTAATTTGTTATTCTAACTATAACACTGGTTAAACTTCTTATGGACCCTACAAGGATGGTTGGATTGAATAAGTCCTCTGAATATACTTCTACACACACTGCAGGCTGTTGATAAAGAAAATGCCTCACCTAGATTTATCTACTAGTTGTTTTCAACTTTAGATGGTTGGCCCAAGCAATACATTTGAGGAACCCACCTAATTTTTGCTTAAAGGTAAAGGTTCCCCTCGCACATATGTGCTACTCATTCCCAACTCTAGGGGGTAGTGCTCATCTCCATTTCAAAGCTGAAGAGCCAGCACTGTCTGAAGACTAAATGCCAAAGCCGCACAGAACACTGTTACCTTCTCACCAAAGGTGGTCCCTATTTTTCTACTTGCATTTTTTATGTGCTTTTGAACTGTTAGGTTGGCAGAAGCTGGGACAAGTAACAAGAGCTCACCCTGTTACACAGCACTAGGGATTCGAATCGCTGAACTGCCAACTTTTCGATTACTGCATCCCTTAATTTTTGCTTAGCATACAGTATATAATTCAGCTTGGATTTCAGCAGGGAGGATTTTCAGTTCCTGAGTCGAGAGAATTTCTGGCCTATGCCGGACTTCAAGGATCTCTTATCCCTCTAGGACTCAATATGCTTCTTACCTGAAACTCCGTTTGCTTTATGATCTGTGAGATCGCTAAACAACCGCAACTGGGAATGCAGAGACTGTGGTCATTGAGCACATCAGTCATGCAATGATCACTTAATGCTGCTTTACTCAACAATCGAGTTCCTGATTCCAATTTGAGTTGTAATTGTAAGTTGAGGACTACCTGTATGTCAGCTGCAGAGAAAAATCCTCTTTGTTTATGAAGGCACCGAAAGAATTCAGTGAATAACAATAACTATGAATTCCTGTGGGATGCAGAAACTGATTTGCTTGTTCTATCATAATTCACAAAAAGTCTTCTAACAATTTATTAGGGCCATGCAAAGCCTTAAGAGGACACTTGATTCAATCAATGCCTTGATTAAAATGCTCCTTCTTTACTGATCTGCAGAGCAGATTTCAGTCCCTTTCAGAAGCTCTGAGGAGCTGAGACTTGTATTAGCAATATTCATTGAGAACAGAACAGAACAGAACAGAACAGAACAGAACAGCTTTATTGGCCAAGTGTGATTGGACACACAAGGAATTTGTCTCCAGTGCATAAGCTCTCATCTGAAGATACTATCATAAATTATAAGATACAACCAACAAAATGATAGTTATAAGATACCAATAGGAGTAGATAATTATTATAATTACCTAATTTATAATTATAATTAATAATAACTATGGAGGGAAGGCCCTTTAGCAGGCACATCAGGCAAAGCAAAGTGAATGCCAGAAGATGCCTCAGCCCCTCCAATGAGAATGTCACACTGGAGCACTTCATTGTGTGTCATTGTCTCAGAAGATATTTAGTGACTGGGAATGAGGCAGCTCCACGAAATGAAGCAGTGTCATGTCATGTCATGCAGATCTCCAAATAAAATAAAATCAAACCTTTATTGTCAATGCACAGCATGTGCACAATGAGATAGAATGAGCCTCCATTGGTGCATCCCTCCCCCCCAAAACATGGAATACGGCACAATAACTCAATAAATAAAAGAAAAAGAAATCCCTAAACCCCAATAAGTAATAACTAGCACACATTCCCATATACATATATGTATACAACATTATATTATGTTACACCAGTATGAACATGTTGCACGTTGCGCTGGCCCTGCAAATCTATCATATTAAACCTAATTGTGGTGTTATGTTGCGTTCAGAAGTCTGACGGCCCACGGATAAAAGCTATTTTTCAGCTTATCTTCTGTCAATGTCATTCCATAAAATGTCTTTTTAATTGAAAATCATGTTTCCTTTGAAGTTCAGAGACCCAGTTTCAAATATTTTCAAGTACCGTGAAGTATACGGAGTATACTTTTCGGAGTATAAGACGCACCTTAGTTTTTAGGGAGCAAAATAGGGAAAATTAATTCTGCCTACCAGGTATTCATCTGGCTAGGGTCCTTAGCCTGGTCAGCTTCAGCACTTTAGTTTGCTCACTGGTTTTGAGGCTGGGGCTGGTTGAGGCTAAAAAACAGCTTCTAAAGCACAGCTGATCCTCGGAGGGAGCAACAATTAGAAAAGCAGGCAAAGCACGGAAGATCACTTCACTCACGTTGGGGCTGAAAAACAGCTTTAAAAGCACAGCTGATCGTTGGAGGGAACTCCAGTGACTAAAACAGGCAAAGCGCAGAAGGGGTAAGAGAAGACAGCAGCTGTTCCGGGTAGCCGTTTTGGGCACTGCACGTCGCGTTTTCAGCCTCCAAACGTGTCATGTTTTCGGAAGGCGATGTGCTTTGCCGATCCCTGCAGCCTTGAAGGGCTCTCAAACTGAGCATTTGGAGGCTGAAAACACGACGCACGGAGCCCAAAAATACAAGCCATTGTCAGTGGCAATCTCTGCAGCCAGGAAGGGTGGGTGGGATTACATTCGGAGTATAAGACCCAAATTTTCAGCCTCTTTTAGGAGGGAAAAAAGTGTGTCTTATACTCCAAAAAATATGGTAATAGTTGAAGCAAATTCTGAAGGGGCTGGAAAGGCATGTAACCATACAAGAGAACTTATTCCATGGCAAGCATATTATAAACACACTTTTTTTGTATTAATGCTGGTGTCTAGCAAGCTGGCTCACCAGACTGTGATATTTCAGTCCTGCCTCTACTATTGTCTGCTAACTTCTTCTCATCCAAGCCCCACTCAACAGAATCAGCAAGAAGTCTCCAAAATGGAACAGAACTGGTTTACCACATCAGAGGTAGGGCAACACACACATACATGTGGGTTGCATTTGATCCATGACCTCATTTCAGCAGCTTCCAGAGCCTACCCAAGTATGATGCTGAAATCCAGAACATCCCAATCACAAGATTTTAACCATCATCACCATCACCATCATCTGTGATGCTATCCGTAACATGATATTATTACTTGCAATGATATCCATAATACCATCAAACATGCAGATCTGCCCATCCTACCGATAGGCAGACAAAAATGCCAAATCCTGTCTGAACATTTGGTTGACTGTGCAATGAACCATAATAATAATAATAATAATAATAATAATAATAATAATAATAATAACAACAACAACAACAACAACAACAACAACAAATAACAGCATCTGCCTATTCCAGATCTTTGGGAAGGCTTCAATAGGTGGAAAAA
>WNWU01000017.1:21279540-21305511 GCA_012654045.1 Ptyas mucosa | reverse complement strand
CATCTGCCTATTCCAGATCTTTGGGAAGGCTTCAATAGGTGGAAAAATTGCCAAATCCAGTTTAAACATCTGGCTGATTGTGTGACTAACCATAATAATAATGAAATCAGTTCTAAAATAGTTCTGGGAGTTTCAGCTTCAGTCCCCAAACATTTTTTCTTTCCAGTGTCATGCCAAATAATTACTATGCCTTAAAAAATGTCTCTGGCTTCAAAAAGGTTGTCCCTTCCACAGGTTTGGATGATAATATCTGCACTTAGAATATCCCCATCTTGGTCATTGGATCTATTAAGTCTAATTAGGTATCTAATTAGGTATCCTGTGCTTCTTTGCTGTCCCCTTTTTGCTTCAGATCAATGTGTCTTAGGTTGGGTGCTTTGAAATGGTGGGATCCAAGATACAGTTGTGTGGTGCTTCTTTAAAAAAGAGGTATTTGTCAAAGCAAATCTTCCTGTCGGTGAACAGTGACTATGATGGCATTGTATATGGCTGATCTACTACAGTAGGATTCAAATTGCTATTAAGAGGAAGGCTGAGGACAAACACAGAGTTTGTGGTATTTCTGCAGAACACAAAGCTATCCTCCACAGCTTTTCAAGCTTTTGGTTTAAAGGACAAAGTCTGACTAAAGAACCAAATGCTAACTACTCATTTCAAAGTCACTCAGTCCAGCTGATGGGCTTTTTAAAATAATAATTGAAGAAGATCAGAGGTGGGTTTCAGCAGGTTCTGACCAGTTCTGGAGAACCTGTAGCGGAAATTCTGAGTAGTTTGGAGAACCGGTAGTAAAAATTCTGACTGGTCCCCGCCCCCATCTATTCTCTGCCTCCCAAGTCCCAGCTGATTGGGAGGAAATGGGGATTTTGCAGTAACCTTCCCCTGGATTGGGGAGGGAATGGAGATTTTACAGTATCCTTCCCTTGGAGTGGGATGGAAATGGAGATTTTACAGTATCCTTCCCCTGCTGCGCCCACCAAACCAAACCATGCCCAACAAGCCACACCCACAGAACCGGGTAGTAAAAAAATTTGAAACCCACCACTGAAGAAGATGGTCCAGTTATTCAAAGGACAGAAAGTTTTGTTCTGCGGAAGAGAGGAATAATATCAGGAAATTCAAATGATGTGATGTAATAAAGGCTTTCTGTTGTGTTCTTGCTCAGTGTCCAAACATTGGCATGATACAAAATGGGTTCATTTTATCTTTTGAATGTTCATCTCATGGTTTAGACATTTCTCTCATCTAGCTCTAAGTTTGGAATTTATTCCTCCTTTCACTACATTGGGAGTCCTGAGATTTAAAACAACCTTTTAAAGGGCTCCTTGCTTTTTTTTTCTTTTTTTTTTCTTAGACCTTATTGCATCCAGAATAACATTTCTTTCTAGCATCCAATACCTAAATTATTGATAGGGCCGCAAACATGCAGTGCTTCAAAATCAATTATGTTGTTCCATTGTTGATACCAATATCCTTTGTGTGAGATTTATTATTGTTGTTGTGTTGTACTTAAGATATCAGCGTAATAAATTTATCGGATCAAATTAGTTAGCAGTAGGCTTTTTGTAGTGTATAGGTGAGTTGTGAGCTTGAAGAATGCATACAAGTAAAATGCTGACAGGTGTAGCTCTCATTGCTATTAGAATAGGGCAGTGCTACCTACTAGAGACCTACACCAAATATATCCTTTTGGGTTCCCCATCCTATGTTGAACAGTACCCTCTGCAGAGTTCCCAGTAGGAAAAAAAAAAAAGACCCTTCCAAGTGCATGAAAAGCTGTCTGCTCACAGATGGGCAGCTGGATCCTGGCCGTGATATTTCAAATGTGTCTATGGTCATTATAAGAGTCTGTGCATGGAGAGGTTGTCTAAATATGACTTTGGCTGAAGAATTCCAGATTTTAGAATAATGTAATTGAAATTAGAAATGGGTTCATTCTGTTATGGATGTGAATAATTGCTTGCTTTGTTCATAAACGGCAGTCTATCATGGGTGGTAGAGTCTGTGCATCATGAATATGTTATGCTAGACTTTGGTCAAAGCCATGACATATCCCAGGAATTAACGAAGGGAAATCTGTTTCTCATTACTCTCTGATGTTCACTGATTTATTTGCTTTCACTAACAAAGAATTTTACCATGAACTTGGACTATCTACTCAAGCTTGCAGTTAACCCTTCCGCGCTGAGATTCCGCTCGTTTGGGAGAAAATGTTGGATTGTCCGGGTTTTCATCTTAGATCGGATTTCTTGCATTCTTACCGTATGTAAGTTAGTGTTAATCAGATTTGTACTGGTAGCAATTTTTCACACAACTTTTTGACATGTTATATTTGGAAGCCGCTATTTTTCTTTTAAAAAAATGTATTTTGACAGTTCTATGACAGTTTTTTCTTTTCTTTTTCCTTTTACAATGCACAGACACAAATAATAGAATAAATGGTTGCCTATACCTACGTCTGTATTTAATTATAATTATCTGTGAAATAGAAAACATCGGATTCACCAACTGAAGTTTAATTTTCAGGTAAGGGGTTAGATAACTGCCATCAAAATGTTATGCCCACTTCTCATAGGTTATGCTATACAGGTAGTCCTAATTGAGGACCATAATTGAGCCCATCATTGTGTTGCTAAGTAAGACAGTTATTAAGTGAATTTTTATCTATTAATGACTTTTCTTACCACAGTTGTTAAGTGAATCACTGCAATTATTAAGTTAGGGACACGGTTGTTAAGTGAATCTGGCTTTCCCATTGACATTGCTTGTCAGACGGTGACAAAAGGTGATCACATGATCCTGGGACACTGCACCCATCATAAATATGAACCAGTTGCCAAGCATCTGAATATTGACCATGTGACAATGGGGGTGCTGCATTATGGTGGTAACTGTGAAAAAAGATCATTAAATGAACTGTAGTAAGCCGAAGACATCGTATAGAAGATAAAGATAATACATGGCAACTTTCTGATATAGTATTCATGCGTGCCGCAATTGAACATATTTTGAAGGGAAAACCCATTGCTTACAGTATAAGCAGACTACAGGCCTATATTTTTAACCAATTTTAACAATGCCGTGTTGTCCTTTATTATATTTTTCAGGTCAGAGATTAAAATACGTAAAACAACTAGGTCATGGCTAAACTTTGCTCTTCATTTAGTCAGAAGGAACAAAAGTCACTCCCTATTTTTCAAAAGAGAGAAAAATATCGATGAAAAGCTTATGAATGGGACAACTGGGACAGGCAATGTGTCTCCAGCTATCTTTGTTGCTAGAATATTTTAGAATTATTCATATTCTGAGTAAAATTGTGAGAAAATGTAGAGACTTTTCCTAATTCATTCTAAAGTAAAATTACAATTATCTGTAGCCCAGTTAAAGTATGTAAACTCAAGGAAGAATCTGGTTGGATATCTATAATATCCAACAATAATCTATATTGTTAATATAGGTCCAGTATAGGTCTATTTAATCTAATTCAAGGGCTTGTAAACTAATAAGATGATTCAAGTGATAGCTGACAAAACACAGTTGAAATCCAAATTCAAAAGTAGAACAGTGGGCAACTAGCTTAAAAGCAGGTAAAGACTGAAACACAATAGTCAGCAAGCAAACAACTGAAATATTTTACAGACTAAGAATTACCTGAATTTGGTAGACAAGGTATATGTATAATTCTGCCCTCTCTTTTTAAAGTAACTGGTTTAATTTTATACCTGAATTTTTGGAATCTTATTTGTAATTCAGATTATTTTCAGATCTTCAGACTATTTTTAGTTTTTCTTGATTTGATTATGTATGCTGCCCAGAGAACTTCTGTGATAAGAGTATTTGGCAGATTTAATATACAAAATAAACAAACTAGGTTCTAGTTAGTGGTTGGAGAATGGATCACCTGGAAGTTTCAAACTGGAAATAAATAAAAAAACATCTTGAAATAAGGCAATAGTATGTTGTTGTGTTACTAAGAAAACAGTATGGGGGCAGTCAGTAGGAATCAAGTCCCTCTTTACAATGGAAGCAACACAGCCAAGGAAAAATCAATACATTTGCTCCCTACCCATCTTCCAAATCATTGATGGGGTGGAGAATTTCCAAAGACTATTTAAGACCAGCCTCAAAACTCCATAACTACAAGCCTGATTTTCTGAATGGGATGGCTTTTAAATTGAGGATGTGTGTGTGTGTATTTTGTTCATATTCTCTACAATGTTAACAAGCACATTTATTGTCTTTCCTATGCTATTTTACCAATCTTATACATTTGGCATTCTTCTGGCTTGGGGGGATAAAAATAGCTCTATTCCACCAAGTTTGGTCCTTCAACAGTTCTTGTGAATTCTGCAACAGGCAGTAACAAATGGCTTGAACTCAGTTGAAAGTTCATGAAGTACTTCATGTCTGTTTGAAGCCTGAAAGAACATGTAGATTATTCCCCTATGCTGAACAGAACATTTCCATACATAGCAGGGTTTTTTTTAATGGAAGGTGGCAAAGATCTGGAGATCAGTAGAAATATAAATCAGAAGTCTTAGTTAATGCCACATTTATTTAACAGAATAAGAGTTGGAAGGGGCCTTGGAGGTCTTCTAGTCCAACACTCCCTGCTCAAGCAGGACACCTTATATCAGTAGTGAAATTCAAATTTTTTTTACTATCGGTTCTGTGGGCCTGCTTGGTGGGCGTGGCTTGGTGGGCATGGCAGGGGAAGGATACTGCAAAATCCCCATTCCCACCCCACTCTGGGGCCAGCCACAGGTGGTATTTGCCGGTTCTCTGAACTACTCAAAATTTCCACTACCGGTTCTCCAGAACCTGCTGAATTTCACCCCTGCCTTATACCATTCCAGGCAAGCTGCTCTCCAGTGTCTTCTTAAAAGCCTCCAGTGATGGAACACCCACAACTTCTGAAAGCAAGCCATTCCACTGGTTAATTACGGTTAATTTGTAGACTATTCTGTATGTTTTTCCTGATTTGTCAATGGATCATTAAAAGAAATCCAGAAATCCACAATTGCTGTTATATACTGTAGGTTTGGTACAGGTATTCCTATTACTTAAGCGATCATTCCTAACAAATTGGGTTTACACATTTATCATGAATACAATTCTCCTTATCTATGTAACGCAACTTAAACCTAAGATTTTTATTACTAACTTTGCAAATATATCCCAATTTTGACAAGCATTTCCAGCTAAGAATGATCAACATCAGCTGACAGTCTGTTACTGCCAGTTGTGCAGAGATGGAGTCTTTAATGAAGCACAGCTCTTGGACTGAAAACAAACAAACACAAATGCCATTTATATCCTTCGAGAATGAGAATGTGCAATTCTGCACAGAGCCAAAGTCCTTCACGTACTTAGAACCCTTAAAATGGGTGTAATCTGATCATTTGTTTCACTCCATGGCTAAAGAATTAATAGAGTAAACACCATGATTTTTAAAAAGAAGTATCAATATTAACAGATGAATGGCAAGAGCAGATCTACGGTACCGTGATTCTCTCAAAAGTGCTTTTTTTTTTCTCCAAAAGGCAACTGCACTGTTTTTTTTTCCTTGAGGAAGAAGAAGAAAACTTTTCACTTCTCATCCAAGATGCTTCATCAGTTCTGATGGTGAGGTGTGTGTGAAATGGAAGGATAGGTACTGACGGTTGAGAGTGGATGATGGCGAGATAGAAGGATAGATTCTGATAGGATGGTGGGTGGGGATGGAAGTGTCTGTGTGTGTGTGTGTGTGTGTGTGTGTGTGTGTGTGTGTGTGTGTTGCACACACACTGGTTGTTGTCTGGTTGTTGACACTTTCTGAGAGCTGTTGAGGCCACTTGGGAGTCCCTCAGAAAATGCTAATACAAGATGACTGCAAATAAATACAATCCTTCCGTTTCCACCATTCCAAACCTATCAGAATCTATCCTTTCATCCCCCCCCCCATTCAATCTCAACTGCCAGTACCTATCCTTCCATCCCTTGCCCCCCATCAGAACTGATGAAGCTTCTTGGATTAAATTCTTCTTCTTCTTCTTCTTCTTCTTCTTCTTCTTCTTCTTCTTCTTCTTCTTCTTCTTCTTCTTCTTCTTCTTCTCCTTCTCCTTCTCCTTCTCCTTCTCCTCCTTCTTCTTGCCTTTTGAAGAAAAAAAAGCACCTTTGAGACAACAATGACCTGGATGACTGAGAATCTCCACAGATAGCACCTGTGATTCTTTATCAAACCTGTGTAAATAGATTCACCGAGTGAATGGATGTCAATCATGAAGGGTTCTTAGCCATGTTACATTAAGCTCACCTGATTCTCAAAAGAAAAAGAAAAAACCTTCTCTTCTCAGGACTGCAGAAATGTAGGCATTCTGAAGCGTGGCCATTTTATAACAGCTTGATGATTCTGAAGGTATGTTGCATAATGGTACATCTGATGATATAGGTGGAATGAGGGGATGTTCAGCATTGTGCCTACCAGTGCATGCAAAATCATGACCCTCTATTCTTGCACAATATAGCAGAAAAAGAAAAGCATGCAGGTAATCCTTAGCTGATAAAAAGTCTCTTGGCAACTATTTGAAGTTACAACAGACCCCGAAAAAGCTACTTGCAACCCAGATTCAAAGTTCTGATGGTTGCCCCCTTCCCCCATGGTTATGTGGCTGGATTTTTTGGCACTTGACACTAACCCACATTTATAGCTGTGGGCAGCATCCTATGGTCATCTAATTGCAATTTACCATGTGTTTGCTAGAAATTAGTTTATTTCCCACAAAAAAATAAAATAATTCCAAGATGGATTTGCTTAATGACCTCCACGTTTGCTTAACAACTATTGGAAAAAGGTCATAAAATTGGCTGCAGTCACATAGTGAGCTGCTTAACAACTATCACAACTTCAAACCATAATTCCAGGCTCATAAATTGAGGATTACCTGTATGTGAAAGCAAGCATCTCCTAGGCTCATCTCTACTTTTTTAAGCTATTCCGGCACTACAATTTTTTTTTTAAAAAAATAAAAATTAGATCCCTTGCCTGCTTAAAACAAGAAAGGAAAAAAAGAAAAAAGACAAGAGTTGCTACCTATTTGATTCTTTCCTTTCTCATATTGTAGATCAGGGGTGCCAATCTGGCAGTCTGCGGGTCATGCACAGGCCACGCCCACCCCATTTCTGTGAAGGGGGAAATCATTGCGATACATTACATGATGGCAGTGTGATGCTGCGAGGTTGACACTCATGTTGTAGATCATGGTGAAGAACTTGAATTTCTTGAGGGGGGTATTTTTAACCACTCAGCTGAATTTTCAAAAGAAAAGATCCAAAACATCTACAGCATGGGTATTAACCTCACTGTGTCACGTTTCTGTCATGAGACATAACATGACACTTTTCCCTTCATGGAGCTGGGGTGGGTGTGGCCTCCATGTGACACATCCAGCCCATGGGCCACCAGTTTGACACCCCCAATCTATAGTAATGTTCCCAATCTCATGGCCTACTAGTGTTGGTTTACAAATATCATCTTACCAAATCAGTCTGGGCATTGATCATTCTGGACTAGGGTAATCGAGTGGCTGGTCATGCTTTTGGCATACAGAATTTTAATCCTAGAGGGTCAGGGTTATAGAAGCAACTATACAACATTCACTTTCTTTGACATTTTGACCTACAACTACTTTTTTTTAAAAAAAAAAGAAAAACAGTCATCACTGTGTGAATATAATATTTTCTTCTTCTTCAAGGAGCAAAGGATATAGTTCATTTCAATTCCCACACATAAATAGATTTCCTCTGCATACAAGACTTACCATAATTTTGCCAAACAAAAGTAGTCAAATATTGATGTCAAAGTGATGCCATATTTCTTGTGATCAGTTTTCCACTTGCTTGCAATTAGTCCAGACTAGATGGCAATTATGTTCTTTCTGAAGAATCTTGTGGTTTCTTGCTTGACTTTCATTTTAATACAAACCATAGATGCTCATACAGAGTGTAAAAGTGTTTTCAGACTTCTGGTCCTTTAAATAATGGGTTAGTACTAAAATAAGCAGTTGACCTTAGAGGAGGATAGCAACCCAAGACAATTGTTCTTGTTCAGGAATGCTATTGTGTGCTTCATGCCTAGAGAGATTAGACTCCTAAGGGACTGGGGGAGGGGGGAACATTGTCAAAGTGATTACCATGTTGACTCATTGCCAAATCCAGATTCTACCCATAATCCAGAATTTCCTCCACGTATGACTGAGACTTGATGTGATCACATTCTGCCCCTGTAGTATATATGTGATTCAAATGGTATAGAGTTTCCTGCCTAAGCAGGGGGTTGGACTAGAGGACTTTCAAGGTCCCTTCCAACTCTGTTTATTCTATTCTATTCTATTCTATTCTATTCTATTCTATTCTATTCTATTCTATTCTATTCTATTCTATTCTATTCTATTCTATTCTATTCTATTCTATTTCAAACACCCAGATGGAGGGAACAGCTTTATGGGAGAAAGTAGGCAAAAAGTAGTATGCATTCACACATCTCTATTTGGATTTTGCATCATACTCTCCAGTGGTGGGTTTCAAAATTTTTTACTACCGGTTCTGTGGGTGTGGCTTGGTGGGCGTGGCATGGCTTGGTGGGCGTGGCAGGGGAAAGATACTGTAAAATCTCCATTCCCACCCCACTCTAGGGGAAGGTTACTGCAAAATCTCCATTTCCTTCCAATCAGCTGGGACTCAGGAGGCAGAGAATAGATGGGGGTGGGGCCAGTCAGAATTTTACTACCGGTTCTCCGAACTACTCAAAATTTCCGCTACTGGTTCTCCAGAACTGGTCAGAACCTGCTGAAACCCACCTCTGATACTCTCTCTTGGGGAAACCACAGCTCAATCATAGAAAGATGCATCATGTGCAAAATTTGGTAGGTACAAATCTGGACTTTTCCAAGTATATTGGTTAGAAACACTCTCTGAAAGAATGGGTCATAACTTTCAATTAGTATAAACAATCGTAGGCTAAATCAGGATTCTCCGAAATGGTTAAGTCCCCCAAGGGGACTATCAGTTGTTATTGTAATTTGTAACAATATTGAAGTTATATTATTTTCAAAAATGTTTGGAGGTTGATGAATAATCTGAAACTTCATGAAGGGGTTAATGAGGTAAACAGTTTGGGAACCCCTGGGCTAGATGGATCCATGGTATCCATTCTCAAGTAATCTCCCTCCACTATAATGTGTGCATTTCTGTATTTTATGAGAACAAAGTAGCTTTCTTTTGAACAATATAGAAGGATGCCAAAGTTACAGTGTGCTAAGCATTCCTTTTACTCCACAGCTTATCATTTTGACAATCTAGGATGACGTTCCTTCCAAGTAGCCAGAACTATTGCAGTCTCACAGGCCCTTACAAAGCCAGCTCCGGCCTATGTTTGTTTGCACCCTGCTGCTCTCCTGAAGTCAATCCCAGTCCAGGATTCAGGAGCAGAAGTGGCTGGCACCAATTCCATTCCTGCTAACAGTTCTTGCAAGAACTGTCGGGACACATTGCTTCAATGAAAAGTAGCATATGGTAAAGTTCCGTGTCAGCAGCCTTCATATGGAACCCTTTAAACCTTCTTAAAAGATCCACTGGGGCTTCTAATTATTGTGAAACATCTCCTGGCAGAGCCAGTCCTACCCCTGCAAGAATGCACTGTAAAAATAATTAGATGATGAGATTTAGATCAAAACCGCTAACTGGTGATTTAAGAGTTTTGCTTGTTCCACATATATGGAGCTCAAGAAAAGGAAACACTGGGGGGAAAAGGCCTTCACATAAAAGAAGAGCAATCTTACTGTGGTTTAAATTCTGTGGAGAACCCAAAATACACCCCCCCAACTGTTAATATTTGGTTTCCTGTGGTTAGCTAAGAGGAGAGAGAGTCTTCCTTTTCCCCCCTCCACCGCCTTTATCCTTTATACTACAAAAATCAAAAATTACTGCATTTGAGAATCTCCCCATTTCTAGAAAGCCCTGCTATTAAAAGAGGAGCTTGCTTTAAAGATCATTTGAGGAGCTTGCTTTAATCAAGCTGAAACTTTTTTTTTTAAGGCAGATCACATTTTAAGTATGTCCTGGGCAAGCCAACGTGTAGTCAATTAGGTGACATCACTTCTACAAAAGAAGCAGCACATCTTTAGTCAATCAGACACAAACAAACCCGGTTACAAGCTCAAAGCAATGAAAAAAAAAAGAAAGAAAGAAAGGGAAAGAAATACAAAGAAAAGAACACACATTTCAAATGCCTAGAAACAGAAGAAGTCCACATATCTTCATGTTACTGAGGTTGAGAAATAATATTCTTAAATATGAGCTCTGGTGGCTCAGTAGACTAAGGCAGTTATTAACATCCACTTACATCTGCTGCCTGCAATTACTGCAAGTTCAAATCCCACCAGGCTTAAGGTTGACTTAGCCTTCCAGCCTTTCTAAGGTTGGTAAAATGAGGACCCAGATTATGGGGGCAATAAGCTGACTTTGTATAAATATACAAAAGTATGAAGGCTATTGCTTAACACATTGTAAGCCGCCCTATGTCTCCGGAGAAGGGCGGCATATAAATCAAATTTGTGTGTGTGTGTGTGTGTGTGTGTGTGTGTGTGTGTGTGTGTGTGATTGATAAACATAGGGAAATAAACTGGAGTGGTGCGGTGGCCTAAAGATGGAGCTCTCACCTCACAATTAGGAGGCTGTGAGTTCGAGCCTACATAGAGGCAGTTATTTCTCTCTCTGGGCACAATGAGAATATATCTGCTGAACAAAACTCTGCATTGGCTACAGGAAGGGCATCCGGCCAGTAAACACTCTGCTAGTTCCATTCCATTGTCCCTTTAAGGGATTATGGGGTCGTTAAAAGAAGATGATAGGGAAATAAACTAGAATTATTGCTGACCTAACCATTACTATATAATGCAGTCAAACAGTATGAAATATAATCAGATCTGAACTGGTAAAAATTCACCTGACAATTCAGTGAATTTATAAATAATAAATACAATAACTAAATCCTTTAAAATAGCATAAATCTGGTTGGAAAGTATTATACTTTTTTTGTAAAAATTAGATTTAATTGATTCTCTTTTATTATTTAATAACTTTGAATTTAAGAATTGAATAGTTCAACAAACAATTTTTAGCCAGATTATTAAATGAGATTCTTTCTCTTACTGCTTGCCTCAATTTTCTAACAAAAGCAATTAGCAGTATTAAAGAAATGCTATGTTTGCAAGCAAAAAGGGAAACATTCCTGCTTAATACAAATCTGTATTAAAAATTTTACCATAAGGAGAAACTACCTGAAAATTGTAAAAATTCCTTGACAAAACAGAATAGATATTGATAGTGAAATAGTTGGAGAGTTTTGTCCGACATTGTAAATAGTTTTGTCAGCATTGTAAATTATTCTATTATATTTTTTATATCAGTACAGCCAGACCTCCCTTTATAAAATCATATTTTACCATATAAGATTTTAAGAAATATAATAGTTCAATAAAATATTCTCCTATTTTTTATTTCTAAACTTTGAAATCTTTTTTTTTAAATCTTTGCCTCCACATAATTCATGCATGGTAATTAATAGTTTGAACCTGACTTCAGTTTGCAAAGATGATTGTATTCTGCAACTGAAATAAAATTGGAAAGATACTGTTACTAAATCCTCCACTCGGGTTATAATTATTAATATAAATGAAGAAAATTTTCCACTAAAAATAGGCAGTATTTTTTTTTAAATGGTGACATGCTGTCATGTTTTGTTTCTATCTTGTCCCATGGGAGTCATTGGTTTTAAATATATATATTTGAGAACAGTGACCTATTTCCCATAAAGATATATTCATCATTTCATTATAATACTCACCACAGTTTACATTTGTGTTTCTGAGGAAAATGGGAATACTTAATGGAAGCAGCTATTAATAATTACATAGTAAAACACTTCGCTTTTTTCAAGTGCTCAATCATGTGGTGGACCTGTCCAAAAACAAAACAATACTGGCAAATGATCAGAACTCAAATAGAAGAAATCACACAACGAAGATTAGAAATGAGACCGGAAACCTTTCTACTAGGTATAATACATGGACAATATGAAAAGGAAATAAAATACTTAATCATCCATATAATAACAGCAGCACGAATAATTTTTGCACAAAATTGGAAGAGTAGTGACACACCGACAGAAGATAGAGTAATTAATAAGATTATGGAATGTGCAGAAATGGACAGACTCACAAAAGAATTACAAGATAAAGAGGAACATGACTATTATCTAATATGGGAAAAGTGGTATACTTGGTTGAAAAATAGAAAAAGGAAAAAAGAATAAAGAACAATTGGAGTTACAGAAACAGGAACATAAATCACTAGCATAAGTTAATAGTAATTAAAGTAAATAATAAAAATAGATATATGAATAAGATCAAACAAACAAGAGTCAAAACACAAATAAGAACATACATTACAGTTGTGATATAGTTGACAAAATGTATATTTGAACTCTTTGTTTTCATGTTTGGTTTGTATGTTTTATTATCACTAGTTTTGTTTTGTGTGTACTTTTAAACAAATAAAAATTTATTTAAAATTAAAAAAAAAAAAAAAGAAAATACAATATTGGAGCAGAATCAAGATTGGATTGTCCTTAAAAAAACCAAAACTCCAAACTTCTTGTTTGCAAAACTATCTGTTACTTGATTGCTTGCTTAATTTATTTATACTATTTGTGCTATATAGCTCATCTTAAGGTCACAACTCCGGGAGGCATTTCAGGTTCATACTCTTGAATTCCCAGTGCAAACCTTACCCCAAATATCTTTATAAGTAATTTTTACCTTGCACGTGAGAAATTACTATCAAATGCTCTCACTGATATTGTTTAGCAGAACCACAAAAATTAGTTCTCCTTCATTCAAGGCCAAGGAATAGTTTTAATTACTTGATTGGTGTTGTTTTTAAAATGGAATGTTTGAGTCTACAAAACAGATTTGGCAGGGCTCAAAAATTCCCACCCCCGAGTACCACAATGTGCTCTCTGTTAGGCAGGCTAGATTTGTTTATGTGATGGTCATTCTTTTCTGCTTATCCATCCTCTAATTGTGCTTACTGCTTGAATAATTTTAGTCCTAAGGATAGTTTGACTGCCTCTGTACCCAGAACTCTATAAACATCTTAGAACATGTACATGTCACACGTCTACTAGCCTACTTAGTCTAATTCCGGGATGTACATCATAAAGTTCTAGGGCTACATGTAATCTCCAGACTCTTATCAATTGTTTCTAAAGCTCCTCCCAAAACTGCTGCCAATCTGTGATTGTTAATGTGACTACAATGTAAAATGACTAAAGATATTGATAATGATCATATTAGTTTTTTTAAAAAATGGCACAACAATATTTTAATTTATTTTTCCCAACCTTGCCTACTTTTATAGCATGCTAGTCTAAATTCAAAGGGGTCACAATGGCTCAACAGTTAAAGGTGCTGATCTTGTCAGCTAGATAGGGTTTGAGATCTGAGCACTTCATAACAGGGTGAGCTCCGGCTCTTGCCCCAGCTCCTGCCCACTTAGCATGTAAATGCAAGTAGATTAATAGGTACCACTTTGGTGAGAAGGCAAAAGTGTTCCATGCACCTTTGGTGTATAGTCATGCTTGGCCACATGACCACAGAAAATGTCTTTGGACAACAGTGGCTTCTTCAGCCAAGAAACGGAGATGAGTACTGTGTCCTAGAGTCCAACATAACTGGATAGGGAAACCTTTACCTTTTTACCTAGTCTAAATTCTGACATAAGCCTGAGTTGCAGGTCCTTGCTCTAAAGTAAGACACATCACTATACATGCAACCCTTTCCCACACATTCTCCCCTTTGCTGTAAAGATGCTCCATGTGAGTGGAGGAACTTCATATGTCCATCAGAGTTCTCACATCTGCTAACAATTACTGGATCAAATTGGTAAAATATGAGCTATTCTGCGTAAACTTAGGTATGGCTTGCATTTTAAGTGATTCTACGTAGTTCATACTTTGAGGACCAATATACAGATTATACAGTTCTCTGAATTTTGCATAGCCAAAATATATATTTCAAAAGTATGTATAGTAGAAAAATACACAGGTATGTGTATTTAAAGGAGATACATACCTATGTACATATGTACACACATAAAAAAAGCTTTCTTATTCTGCAAACAGTGATATATCTTTAATTATACAATACCTAACAAACTAATAATTAACAGTTTTCTTGTTCTCTGTATTAGACAGGAAGATATATCCTGTCTAAAAAAATATACAAGAGCCTTGGATAGTACAGTGGTCTAAAGCCCTGTTATTAACATCAGCTGCCTGCAATTATTGCAGGTTCGAATCTCACCAAGGCTCAAGGTTGACTCAGCCTTCCATCCTTTCTAAGGTAGGTAAATTGAGGACCCAGTTTGTGGGGGCAATAAGCTGATTTTGTATAAATATATAAAAGTATGAAGGCTATTGCTTAGCGCATTGTAAGCCGCCCTGAGTCTCTGGAGAAGGGCGGCATATAAATCAAATTTTTAAAAAAATTAAAAAAAATATCCATGTCATCTAAAATACAAATATCCCCTAAAATATAGATTGTATGAATACATGAATTTGAAAAACTTGAATTTCAGCCAATATATTAAATTTGCATGCTGCATGAATGTATTGTTATAGTTGGTTCAACAACTGGGCTTTATCTTTGCCAAATCAGTCAAGAAAGGAAAGAACCTTAAATGATAATAAATTACTACTACATAAATAATAATAGCATAAATAATAGCTTTCTTACATCCTGTGGATCAAAGAAAGCTGCCTAAACTGATTGGTCCTTGAAGCTCAATACTGTTTATTTGGTTTTAGAAGGTTTTAGAGGAGAGCATCTTTCAGAAATGCAGGGAAAAGCTAAGAACTGAGCATGAACTATCTGCATCCTTTATACCAAACGCAGCAATGTCACAACTTCTAGGAAATATAGAGAAACTATAGACAGCCTTAGGAAAAGGTATGTTGCATTCCTTCATGTAAATATTCAATGTTTACAAAAGAACAAAATTAACAATTGAGCCATAAAGCTTATTAATAGCAATAGCACTTAGACTTATATACCACTTCACAGTGCTTTACAGCCCTCTCTAAGCGGTTTACAGAGTCAGCATATTGCCCCCAACAATCTGGGTCCTCATTTTACCCACCTTGGAAGGATGGAAGGCCGAGTCAACCTTGAGCATGGTGAGATTTGAACATCAGCAGAAGTAGCCTGCAGTTACTGCATTCTAACCATGGCGCCACCGCGGCTCTCATTAAGTTCCATTATTTGCCAGTTGACCAATTTACTGGCTTGGAGTTGTGGCATTTTACTAAAATCTCAAAGATCATTATAATTGCACGCACCTCCGGACTTACAAGGTTTTGGCGAGAATGACTGTTTCTAAAGTTGGGACATCATGATCAAGTTCAAAAATTGACTTGGTCGTGCCTGACCTTGAAAATAGAGGGTTAAATGTGGAATGGGGTTTTCATTTAGAACCATGGATTGTGGTAGTTTTTAAAGATTTTTATTTTATATTTGTCTTTTTTTTTTTACCATTGATTTTTTGTTATTATTTATGATGCTGCATTCATTTGTTTTGAATATGGATGTATGAAGATGGGAACCATACATAGGCACAGAGTCAGCTTCGATCAGAGCAGCATATAAACCTTGCAAATAAACAAATGTTGGGAGAAATAGCTTCAAAATAAAATACAGTAGAATCTCTGGTCATGACCATAATTCGTTCCATAACTTTGGTCGCAAACCGATTTGGTCGTGACCCGAACCTAATCTTGGAAATTTGGCACTTACAAAGAAAAAAAATGGCATGGAAGGGGGAATCAGCCGCGAAAAAAAAGAAGTTGTGAATTTTTTGGTCGGAACCCGATTTGGTCGTGGTCAGAACTGTTTGTGACCAAAGGTTCTACTATATTGGTAATCTATTTTTGAGGTTGGTAGAATTAACACAATAACTGTTGGAAGGGGCCTTGGAAGTCCTTATCATCTTTCTTGCTCTTCTCTACACTCCAGTGATGGGATTCAAAAAATTTTACTACTGGTTCTGTGGGTGTGGCTTGGTGGGCGTGGCAGGGGAAGGATACTGTAAAATCTCCTTTCCCACCCCACTCCAGGGGAAGGTTACTGTAAATCTCCATTTCCTCCCGATCAACTGGGACTCAGGAGGCAGAGAATAGATGGGGGAAGGGCCAGTCAGAATTTTTACTACTGGTTCTCCAAACTACTCAAAATTTCTGCTACTCCAGAACTGGTCAGAACCTGCTGAATACCATCTCTGCTGCACTCCTTCCAGTGTTTCAACATATTTTTATAATATGGTGACCAAAACTGGATGCAGTATTCCAAGTGTGTCCTTACTAAGACTTTATAAAGTGGAAATAAATGACTTCATTCCATTTTTACTCTCAACTGTAAATTCATTAAACATCCTGATTCACATTATTATTGTCTTCTTAATATTCAACATTAACCCAGATTTTTCACTTTCCATTTTTGCTTTCCTAATAAGCTCTGCTAAGTCTTCTTTACTTTCAGCTTCCAAGTGGTGTGGTCTACAAGTATGAAGCTACCATTGTTTCAGCTTCCAGTTCTGATCCCAACCTCTCATTTCTTTTAATCCTACCATACTTAAGTTTGCTGTACAATGAAACATGTGGGGAAAATGTGCATCCTTCTGTCACCAGCCTCTCTGTGCTTCACTATTCACATCTTCTTATCCATTGTAAAGGTCCTTTTTTTCCCATAATAACTGACATAATTTAAGTGTATCAATCTATTCCTTAAACTGTTTTTACATTCCAGCTGTAAATCATCCAGAATAAAAACTGATGGCACACTTATTCTGTTGAATTTTCTAAATTTAACGCGGTTATCAGGAAACAGCAAATCATGATCTGTTTCACAATCTTGAAACCTTGAAGTGTCCTGGCTGACTGGATTGCATTTCTTCACCTGCAGTGTCCTATTATATTATCTATTTGGTTCCACTCCAAGTGCAGTTAGTTTAATTTGTGCTGAAGCAGGAGATGGAATAGACAAGAAACATGCTTCAGAAAATTCTATTAACCTATCGTTTGCGGTATTGAATTTATCCAATCCAAATCTTCCTATCATTCCAGGCTTCACTTTTTTCCAACTTTGCCATTCCAAGCACTTACTAACAACATTATGCCCTTTCTAGCAGTGGTGATATTCAATTTTTTTTTTACTACCGGTTCTGTGGGCATGGCTTGGTGGGTGTGGTGTGGCTTGGTGGGTGTGGCTTGGCTTGGTGGGCGTGGCAGGGGAAGGATACTGTAAAATCCCCATTTCCTCCCCAACCCACTAGCCTGCTTTCCAGTTCTGTGCAGGGCAACAAAAGAAGACCCAGCCGATCAGCTGGGACTCTGGAGGCAGCGAATAGATGGGGGCAGGGCCAACCACAGGTGGTATTTACCGGTTCTCTGAACTACTCAAAATTTCTGCTACCGGTTCTCCAGAACCTGTCAGAACTGGCTGAATATCATCTCTGCTTTCTAGGTACCCCACTTTTTTTGTCATTTGTCATAGAATTCCCCAGTATCTTTTATTGCTGCACCTAGAGTATGAGTATCATCTTGTGTAATTTTAATATTCACTCATGCAGGACTGCAGGATTCCAATCAAAAGTGGAGAATATCCATTGCATCTGACATGGGGTATTTGTTCTGCCTGTCAGGCTTCTGAACTACAGCTGGGTGGCACAGCTGCCTTGCAAGATCATAAAAATATAGCCTGCATTGAATCTGAAGCAACGTCTTTGCTTTTGATCCAAACATCTGCACATCTCTATTGATTGAATTCCCATTTATTTTAATAGACACATTCTTCTCATGTCTTGGGTTACAGCCAAGCACATATTTAGAGATGTCTTTTTAAAGTATTGTTTCTATTTTATTCCTTCATATAGTCTCATGTCCTGAATGGTATATTATTTGATAATCTCATTAAAAGTAGCTTAACCTAGCCTGCTACAATGCGTTTAGTCCTAAAGGATTTAGTGTAGCATATTTCAGTTCCAGTTTGACAGTTTCAAGTTTTCTTTAGTTTATGCCCTTTCACATTCTACTGGCCAAGTCAACTGCCAAACTTCTTGAGACTGTGGTCAGGCCACATCATCACTTCCAGATCCATTCATGAAAGTTCAGTGCTCTTTTTCCATAGCTTAAGAAGTGTCTTCTGGTCATCTGGCACCCAAATTTGTCTAAACAGTTTTCTTGACAACATTACAGGAGTGATTTTCCACTGCTTTCTTTGATTCTGGAATTCTTCCTGATGGATTGGCTTTCTTTGTGCCTGTAAAGACCTACTTACTTCCATTGTAGGTCAATCAGAATAGAGCTGGAAGGGACCTTGGAGGTCTTCTAGTTCAACACCCCGCTCAAGCAGACCCTATACTATTTCAGATAAGTGACTGTCCAGTCTCTTCTTTAAAAACATCCAGTGATGAAGGACCTACAACTTCTGAAGGCAAGCTGTTCCACTGGTTAATTGTCCTTGCTATTAGGAAGTTTCACCTTAGCTCCAGATTGCTTCTCTTCTTGATTAGTTTCCATCCATTGTTTCTTGTCCTGCCTACAGATGCTTTGATAAATAAGATGACACCCCCCTTCTTTGTGACAACCTCTCAAACACTGGAATACTGCTATCATGTCACCTTTAGACTTTGTTTTCTCTAGACTAGCCAAACCCTAATCCTGCTAATCCTCCTGTTCTTCATATGTTTTAGTCTCCAGGCCTTTAATCATCTTAGTTGCTCTTCTTTGCACTTTTTCCCCAAGTCTCAACATCTTTTTCTTGTAATGTGGTGACCAAAACTGGATGCGGTATTCCAGGTATGGCCGTACTAACGCTTTATAAAGTGGTACTAATACTTGACATGATTTTGATTCCTCTATTTATTCCTAGCTTCTTCCTTTTCATGTTGACCTTACCAGAAAGAGATGAGAAACTCATGTTTCCCACCACACACATTCATCCTCTCATTCAGGGGTGGGTTCTAAATTTTTTTATTACTGGTTCTGTGGGCGTGGCTTATTTTGTGGGCATGGCTTGATGATCATGTGACAATTCTTTAGGATTTAGCAGAGGTACTGGTCTACCAGACTTTTAACTGCTTGCAGAGCTGTACCAGTCTACTCATTTGTTTTTGGAGGCACTGGTCTACCCATTTATTTTTGCAGGCACCGGTCTACTCATTTGTTTTCTTTTAACACTGATCAGCTGTAGGGCGGCCCTTTGAAGCCCCATGGCAAGAGTTTAAACAGTTTTTTTCCCTCTAGTCGATAGCTGGGACTCAGGAGGCAGCAATAGATTGGGGGTGGGGCCAAATAAAAGGTAAGAATAATGCAGGGGGTGGGGATGGGGTGGCCTGGGGGGGGCAGAACCAGTTCAGTGATGTCATATCATCACCGCTACCGGCTCAGCAGAACCGGGCTGAACCGGGAGGAACCCACTACTGCTCTCATTCCATCAAACAGTTATATTATTATGTTAAGTCTGTAGACATTGGTCAGCTGAGAGTCAGGTTTTTCCACTGTTCCTTTACAATCCACATTCATTGCAACTGCAATGGACTAACAAAGGAGTTAATCATTGAAGAAGATGACCTGCAATGCAACCATTATTGGTATGCTCTCCTATATTGCTATTTACATGTTACTGGAAAGTCAGAACTTAACTTGCTCCAAGCAGGTAACAGGTAATATATTTACAAAATATCAATTATATCAAAATATTGTATTTTGTCTTCTCTGCATGCCCAATATTGAGAAATCATTAATTTTAAAAAAGAGATAGTACTATCTGATACTACAAAATTAAACTTCAGGATGATCAGTGCAGTCAGAGTATAACTGGGCTTTTCAAAAAGAAATGCAAAGAAAATCTAATGCTTGTTATTTCTGAAAAAGCAGCACTTTAATGAAAAGTCTACGAGTGATCTTGAAAAGACTCTGTAAAGAGAAGAACACAAATATGTTTTTTCAAAATTGCCTAATAGAGTGGATGAAGGCCGAATATTCCCATCAGAGCAATGGAAATGGAAAAACACAGCGATAAGTTTGAAGTGCAGCTGGGGAAACATAGATTAAGCATTATATAAGAATTTGATAGACAAAGAGTCAGGCTGAGAAACAGGTTGCCAAAAGAGCTTGAGAATTTCCATTGCTTCTGACGTTCAAGGCTAGGCCACCCATCCATGAAGGAAGAGGAATGATTTAGTAATCAGGCATAATCTATCTTGCCACAATGCAGAGGAAGAAAATAGATGCTTGAGCAGTAGCTACTATTCCAGCTTTGCTAAACTTGTGATTCATGGGGATAATAAGTCATGGGAGAAAACTACTGGCAAAAAAATATGTATTTAGATAGTATTAGTTTCGAATCAGGCACTGTTTTCATCTCCTTGCTATACCTGTTGACTCATAAATATCATTTTAAGACTTTTTGAAGAAGAGGGAAACTTGGATATAAATTTTATGTCTAAAACTTTCTCTTATTGTGCAGCCAGCAAATTGTGGTCCACATGTGGATTAGTAAGACTTATTTCATCCTTTATGGGGGCCAAGATGAAATCGGGAGTATTTAGTAATTCCTTTGTAAACTTATTATGATGGAATTATAGCTGCATTAGTCTTTTCCCTTCTTTATATAATAATTATTTTTGTATCACTCATGTCCAAACGAGATGTAAATTCTGAAAAATGGAGTTTATAACTATTCTTGTCAACTATTTGAATATGAAAAACAATTATTGAATGATAAATAATATTTTATTTTTTTTAAGATATGAACCTCAGTGAGAATGAATATTCTCTTAGACCTGTTGCTCCCTGAAAGCCTAACTTACAGTTGTTTAACAAAACGTGGGTAGCACTTTTTCCATTTTGTAAATACGGAAATTAACTGAAGCTTGTATCAAAGTGGAGACCAGCACTCTCAATATCCTGCAATGTTTGTATACAATACAAACACAAAGCTATGTTTGGATGCTTTGTAGATTAAAACAAATTGCATCTTGTGACTTGCATCTGTTTTGTTTTGGCATGGCGGTGTTCTTGGGTAACTTGTTCATCTTCAAGACAGTACCATTTAAGGGCTGGTAAGCACAGACTTATTTTTTCATGGTATTGAAAATGCTATATTTTGATATTCCATAGCAGGACCCAATACAAATCCATGGAAGCAAATAGATGGAGGCTGATTGTTCTCCTCCCACCAGGCCAAAGATCCTCTTCCAAAATGTCTTCAAGGATTGGGATTCTCTACTGAGTGATCAACATGCAGGACATGTTGGGCAAAGAAAACAAGAAAGCAATGCCCAGGTCCTTACCCACAGATGATACTTCTATCATTTGATATTCTACCAACTTCCTTTTTTTCTATGTGTGTTCCATTCACTAGAGTTTCAGGTTTAGCTTTTTCCTTTCTTCAGGAAGTCATCTAAATCTCAACCTACTAATATAAATCTGGAGGAACCAGTAATTCCAATAGAAGACAATATATGTAGTCCAGGGTTGAACTGAGGAATCTTTATTGCTCTCAGAGCTTGGTTGTTTGCTTGCAGCCATTTCATTAACCCAACTAGATAACAGTGGTAGTGAGTGTGTCATTTGCTCTTTGTTTATATACTGTAACTTGCTTGTTAGTAGTTTGCCCTACCTGGCTGATTTGACAGATACATCAGCTATCAATAGACACAAAGAGATAAACCACAGTTACACACCATTCAAAAGAAACCATATAAAAGCTAAGAAGGGGAAAAAAATGTAGTACATCCTCTCCAGCAGTCAATAGTCAGATAAGCAGGGATTAACACCAGACAAACAATTCAAGCAGAAAGCAATACCTTAATCAAGAAAATAATGAGAAGAATCACACCAACAGGGCAAGCTTCTGTATATAAACAGAGAACAAACCCCACACTAACAAACACTGATGATGTTACCTAGTTGGGCAATGAAATGTCACAACCAAGCTCAGAGAGGGACTGAGTGTTAGGAATATTATTTTAGGCTAGGCTACTTGCTACTTGCTATGACATGATAGATCCATGATGGCGAACCTATGGCATGCATACCAGAGATGGTCTGCAGAGCCCTCTCTGTGGGCATGCACGCTGTCGCCAGCTGCTCTTCTGGTTTCTGGCGTGTGCATGCACACTAGCCAGCTGGTCTTTGAGTTTCCGGCACTCCGGCATGCACATGCACACACGCAGGTTCCGGTTTGGGCACTCGGTGCCGAAAAGATTCACCATCACTGTGCTAGATAGCAATATTATTAGCTGTAGTTGAGTGGACTTTTCCCATAGCCCCACACACAAACAAACAAACACTGTATATGGTCAGACTATCAGATGAGAATATCCCAAATTAATTTATATATGGCATAGTCTATAGTTTCCTGATCTATAATAAGTGACAACAGGAATGGGATGGGGTAGAATTTTAATAGTAGGAGTCAAGCAGGATTACTGTGTTCGAAAGTGCACTCAAATTCAAGCAAAAGTCAAAGATGAACATTTACAGCTAGGGAATATCATTTGTCTTGAAACTGTTGCAAAAATGTACCTTATGCTCAGCAATTTCTCCAAATCACCTACCATCTTGTCCTGCCAGCGAGATTGAAAGTGGTAGAAGCCTTTAGAGGGATTTCAAAGCTCTGCAGCAATCTTTCAAAGTAACAGTTTATTTAATTCAAGCAGAACCATTAAGAACAGGCAATATTTGCAAAGTACCATAGCAACAGGTGATTGAATCTGGCCAAGGAAGTTGGCCAAGGAAACGGAATTGTAGTGATATCTTTCTTAGAACAAATGGAATAAATCTAATATTGTTTTGGACACACAACACTGAATTGCATCATGACACGAAATCCTTTATGTATCTTTCACAGTAGGCGATGCATGGATGTGTAAGCATCTTCCACAAGGAAAATAAAACAGTGCTCAATCTCTTTTATAGCTTGGTTCAGTTTGGAAACTGAGATGATTAACTGAGTATACAGCTTAAGTTCATCTCTTCTTCTGAGTGTGAGGGATAATGGAGAGAAAATAGAGAGAGAAAACAATATATGAGCACACAATAGATACAAACTTACAGTAAACTGTTCCAAACTCGATTGCAGAAAATATGACTTCAGCAACAGAGTGGTCAGTGCCTGGAATGCACTACCTGACTCTGTGGTTTCTTCCCAAACCCACAAAACTTTAACCTTAGACTATCTACTGTCGACCTCACCCCATTCCTAAGAGGTCAGTAAGGGGTGTGCATAAGAGCACCAGTGTGCCTACCGTCCCTATCCTACCGTCTCTATTTATTTGTACCCATTTCCTGTATTCATAATCATGTTTATACTTATATCTATTATCTTATACATGCTTTACAAAATAAAAAATAAATAATAAAATCTATCTAAATGCTCCTGAAGTTGATCAATAGAAAGGAAGTGCTGTCGAACATCCAATTATATTGATCAAAAATGAGCCAGCCTGGAAGATATGAAAAGAATAACAACAGGACATTGACAATTACTAATGGATGCATGGAGCCTCTCATATCATAAGGAAATTTTTGCACTTATATTTTGTCTTTCTTATGAGCACAACTCAACTGCCTGACATTGCAGCTATGCTCAAATTGTCTCCTGTAAAAATGTTATTCAGGTCAAGACCCCTATTTTGTCCCTTTTCTTTTGTTAGTTTTCCTCTTTTTTTAATAATGAGAAATGGCCACCTCTGGCATCTTCTAACCCTTTTTCCTAGATCTTATTCTACATCTTGATCACAAGTTTTGCAACGGTAACCAAGTACCTGTTACGAACACAGGAATTTTTCTACTAAAACGTTTTCTATTAAGAAAGGTAAGCTTTTCTCTAAAAACTGGTGTTTTTTTTAAATTTTTAACTGACTAAGGCAGTCTGAATATCTAATCCTCCATTAGAAGTCAGTGCAATGGAAGATATCAACTTACTTCCTGGTGTTCTTCAATCACAACAGTCACAATTCTTCCACAGAGAACCAAAGGTCATCTTTTCCTCGCTCCAACCTGCTAATGTATCTTAATTATAAGGATATTTGAGACTGGCCAAATACATGAGGCCAAATAACTATTTAGACATTTATGCCTAAAGCTATGCTTTAGGAAAACATTCTTAGTGATTTCATTTTCCATTGACCGCAACAAGCTTTGCATCAAGTCTTCTAGAATTTAACTTCCTTCGTTTAAAATCCAACTGGTAATTGTACAAATTTATTTCCTAAGAGCTAGCTGCCTCATTTCCATCTCATGCAATTATGGAAATCCAAGAGCCTTGGTCGCAGGGATCCTTCAGGGCCAAAGTATTTCTGAGATGTCATTTATTTGTCATGCTGATTTTTTTTTTAATGCTAGTTATTGCAAGTTCTTGCCTTGAACAACAGCAACACAGAAACTCTATAGCCTTTCCAATTAAAACAATGCTGTATGGTGGTTTATTGCCAGATTTTTGTCATCCTTCTTTAATTCTGCCTTTTGGTTACATGATACCTTTTATGGGATATATGCAACTTCTGATGTTAACAAGCAACTTATAAACAATATTTATACCATCTGTATTATTCCAGGCATAACTCAACGCTGAAGTGAAATCCTTTTCTCCAAAAACAGCAACAGAAACTCTGATGGCATCTTAAAGAGTAACATATTTAGCGTATCGTGAGTATTGATGGGGTAAAGCTGCCTTCATCAGATCTGCTTATAAAGTACATGTCCACAAAAGTTTGTTCTACAATAAATCTGAAGTGCTGGAAGACTCAGGCTACAGGTAGGGAGATGCAACCATTCTAATTGCTTATCGTGCTTGTCTTATCTTTTTTTTTTAATTTGATTTATATGCCGCCCTTCTCCGGAAACTCAGGGCGGCTTGCAATGCATTAAGCAATAGCCTTCATACTTTTGTATATCTATACAAAGTCAGCTTATTGCTCCCATAATCTGGGTCCTCATTTTACCTACCTTAGAAAGGATAGAAGGCTGAGTCAACCTTGAGCCTAGTGGGATTTGAACTTGCAGTAATTGCAGGCAGCAGATGTAAGTGGATGTTAATCACTGCCTTAGTCTACTGAGCCACCAGAGCTCTATCTTCATAGAGAAAGGTGGAATTTCCCAGCTTAACAGTTGCACATGATATCTGAGGTTATTTGAGGGACTGTCTCTTGCTGGTCACATACAGTACACCTGACCCACTAGAGCAGGTAGGCAAGGAATGTTGCAGGTCCTATCCCCTAAGGAGATACATCTGGTCGCACCCAGAAGAAGGGCCTTCTCTGTGGTGGCTCCCTCCTTCTGGAACATCATCCCTCCATAAATTAGATTGGCCCCCACTCTGACACTTTTTCAGAAGGCCCTGAAGATCAGAGGTGGATTTCAGCAGGTTCTGACCAGTTCTGGAGAACTGGTAGTAAAAATTCTGCCTGGCCCAAACCCCATCTATTCTCTGCCTTCTAAGTCCCAGCTGATTGGAAGGAAATGGGGATTTTGCAGTAACCTTCCCCTGGATTGGGGAGGGAATGAAGAATGAAGACCACCCCAACGATGCCCTTGAAGTGATGTCCCGGTGTCTGGAGGCCGTGCGGATCTGGATGGGGAGGAACAGGCTCAGACTCAACCCATCCAAGACCGAGTGGCTGTGGTTTCCGACGTCCCGATATAGTCAGCTGGTACCATCGCTGACTATTGGGGGTGAATCATTGGCCCCGGCAGAGAGGGTGCGCAACTTGGGCGTCCTCCTGGATTCACGGCTGTCTTTTGAGGAGCATTTGACGGCCGTGACCAGGAGGATTTTTCATCAGGTTCGCCTGATCCGCCAGTTGCGTCCCTTT
>WNWU01000017.1:21242234-21279530 GCA_012654045.1 Ptyas mucosa | reverse complement strand
GCTCCCCCCAGAGTTACGGAGGATCCCGGATCTTCGTGCCTTCCGCCGTGAGTTAAAAACTTTCCTGTTCCACCAGGCGGGCCTGGCCTAATTCTTCCCTTTTCCCCTTCTGTCGTAAAAGAATTTTAGAAATTTTGAATTGTAAAATTTTAATTTGGGGATTTTAATATTTTAATATTTTAATATTGTAAATTGGGATTTTAAAGTATTGGGGCCAATGTTTAATTCGGTTTTATTTGGTTTTTAAATTTTGTACATATGTTTTTTATTTATGGCTGTTCACCGCCCTGAGTCCCCCCGGGGAGAAGGGCGGTATATAAATTTAATAAAATAAATAAATAATAAAATAAATAAATAAAGTTTCATACCACCTGATCTCAATGGTGCCTCATCAGCTGTTGCGTTCTACTGATTTCAAGGGGGCTTATTTTTTAAGTTTAAAACCCCTTAAAAATCATTTCGGTTCCTTTATGCTGTTAACTGATTCCCCCCGAGATCAAATGCCGCCTCTTATGATTTAAGAAACCAGTATGGATTGAAACCTGAATAAAATGAGCTATCATTCAAAACACAAAGCTGGAGATTGGTTGTGGTTGAAGTGGTTGAAGTGAATCAAAACCCATGCCATTGCAGCGACTTTTTATCTTCTTCGCTAAGGAGGGATGATATAAAGATGACAATAGACAAACTATTTCAAATTCCCCAAACAAAAGAAACGGGGATACTGTTTGTTTTCTTTCCATGGTTTATTACATTTGCTGTTCTTCCTATTCCCAGGGAACAGTCCAACAATCTGTGCAAAACAAGGCTGATATTGTACAGGCAAGAGTCTTGTTTTACATAAAGATGAATTGTCTAAGTTACTTGTTCTGTCCCTCCTGCCTTCCCCCGAGCCAGAGCCTTGATCCAGATTTCTTCATTGGTTTTCTCCATTCCTTTAGCATAAAATCTCTGGTATCAAGATGACATTTCACTAAAATAAATGTTCTCCTATGGACTTCAACAGCACTTTTTTCATCAAACGGCAATATACACTAAAAGAGAAGGGTTTTTTTTTGAACAGGTAGTCCTTGACTTACAATCATTCATTTAGTGACTGTTTGAAGTTACAATGGCACTAACAAAAGTGATTTATAACCAGTCCTCACATTTAAGACTATTGCATGTAATCAAAATTTGGGCACTTGGCAACTTAACATATATTTATGACATTTGCAGCATCCCAAAGTTATGTGATTACCATTTGCGACCTTCCCAACAGATTTCTGGCAAGTCACGTTTATGGGGAAAGCTGGAATCATTTAATGATTTAATGATTCATTTAATAACTCTGACAATGAAGGTCATAAAATCAGGTGCATGTCACTTAACAACCACCTTGCTAAGCTATGGAATTTCTGGTCCCAATTGTAATCATAACTAAGTTTGATTAAATCATTTAGCAATTACATATTTGTAGTAAGAGGGACCCCAAATTGTACGATCTTTCCTGCGTCCTCCCTTTTCCTCCTCCATTCTTCTGCTCCCCACATGGAGGTTTTCAGAAGAGGGAACACCATTCCTGTAAGAAATGTACATGAGCAATTTACAAAATGATTCCAGCTTCTTCCTTCACTCCCCCTCTTCTTTATTCACTTCTCTCTTCTTCATAAAATAAAACTTAAAGAAACACACTAAGAGCCTGGGTGGCGCAGTGGACTAAACTACTGCTGTGAAAGTAGTACTTAGCTGCCAGCTGCCTGCAATTACTACAAGTTCAATTCTCACCAGGCTCAAGGTTGACTCAGTCTTCCATCCTTTCGAGGTAGGTAAAATGAGGACCCGGTTTGTGGGGGCAATAAGCTGACTTTGTATAAAATAGAACACTGCTCTGGGGGGGCCAAAAAGCCCTACTGAGCAGGTATATACAAAAGTATGAAGGCTATTGCTTAATGCATTGTAAGCCACCCTGAGTCTCCCGAGAAGGGCAGCATATATAAATCGAACTAATAAATAAATAAATAAATAAATAATAAATGGCCCAGTGCTACTAAAACAAGTGCTGGTAAGTTCAGAGGTTCCTCATTGAGCTGAGGGGAAAAAATCTGTAACTTCTTTTTTTAGAGGAATAACACAATAATGGTCACTTCCCGAGGTGAATATGTAGGCAATTCTGTAATTTTGGCCTCCTTCGGTTAAGCAACAAGACATGGTCTTGAATTAGTGGGTTAAATAGTCTTGCCTCTAAAAGTCATGTTTGCTTGAGACAGAGAAGAATGTTGAGGTTAGGAGGTTATCTAAAAAAGAAGGAAAAAGAATTCTGATATTACCTGCCTTCCACAATGAGGAACTGAGGGAAATATGAGCCGAAAAGAGATGTCTTAAATTTTCCAAAACTAATAAACCTATTTTAAAATGATCCTGCTCTGTGCAATTCCTCTCCATTTCAACCAAACTCCTGGGGAAAGTTATGCTTATCTTATCGTTTTTATCGCACTTTTCGCCTCCTTTACTCAATCATTCTTGCTATGAAAGTTTAGAGTTCTTTCAACCACACACACACACACACACACACACACACCAGAGTAGCCCAAGAACTACTGATCTTCTTGGCTTGCATGTTGAAGAAAAGAACAGCCTGGTACTTGCAAATACTGCAAGTCTATATTTCTTAATCGGATCTCTCTCTGCCTTGCCATACATATCTATGAGTACATATCATAGATGTGCACAAGGTTGGCCAAACATTGAAGTGACTCAGATAGGGGTAATTCTCTGCCTGTCTGAATCTGAGATTATTTCCATTGTAAAATAGCCAGATCTGAATCACTTTGTGACTAGTAGAATGTTTCGGAGAAGGTGGTGTGGCTGCAAAAAAAAAAAAAATAGCTTACATTCACTTTTTCCACATGTAGGAAATAACAGGAGTGGAAACGGGGAAAGTTGAGTTTTATACGATGTTCAAGTCTGTTCTGGATTCTAGGTTTACCTGCACAAGATGAATTTAAAAACGGTGAGGGTGTCAAAGAAGAGAAGCTGTTTGTCAGTTTGATTTATTACTGTTCTTCCAATCAACCTCAGGATTTCATTCTTGTACATATGTTCCTGGTCCATCTCTATAAAACCATTTTTTTCCATTCCAGCTTCCCAACAGTGAAAAGAATTAGAACCTACCTTCAATGTAGCCTTTCCATTTGATGGTCAGGCGAAAAACTTTAGAAAGAGCTTTTTAAAAAATAATAATGATTTTGCTTTATATCGAAAGAAGAAAGCTTGCCAACTAAAATTGGCACCAATTCCAGTGGTGGAATTCAGCCAGTTCGCACCTATTCGGGAGAACCGGTTGTTAACTTTCTAAGCAGTTTGGAGAACCGGTTGTTGGAAGAAATCTTATTTTGTTTTTTTTTCACTTTACAGGGCTAATCCTGTAAGGAAGGCAGGAAGGAAACATTCTGGTGGTGTTTCTAGCCTAATCTTTATTGCCCTGTTTACAGAAACAGCCTCTCTGGTTAACCCTTATTACATTGTAGCGCCCATCAAAGTGAGTGACATTGAGTTGGCCATACCCACACGGTCACATGACCACCGAGCCACACCTACCCAGCTGGTCATTAGGGCAGAGAACTGGTTGTTAAATTATTTGAATCCCACCACTGATTAAAAGTAATGTATGAAGGACTCCAATGTCATAATCATGATAATAATGGGAAAAGACTTAATCATTCCAACACTTTCTGAAGGGGTGCTGAACATTTTTCAATATTTAGGCATATAAAAAATGGCACTATTTAAAGTAATAAACAGGCATAAGCTGTTCCTCTGAAAACAATCCAGGCAAAAACTGTGAAACCCAGTTGTAACACATAGGGAGGGG
Source organism: Ptyas mucosa (assembly GCA_012654045.1). Classification (NCBI taxonomy): domain Eukaryota; kingdom Metazoa; phylum Chordata; class Lepidosauria; order Squamata; family Colubridae; genus Ptyas; species Ptyas mucosa. The sequence goes on along the minus strand of WNWU01000017.1, from coordinate 21,275,677 downwards.
AGAGAGAATAGGCAGGGAATGTGTTGCTTTTCCTTCCTCCCTGAGGTATGTCAACAGCTAGTCAAAACCACTTATTTGATTTTGTTCCTGATGCACTGAATCCAAGTCTGGGCAAATAGCAGAATTGTATGTATTCCATGAAGGATGCTTTGAGCCAGACTTCTATGAGGAACAAACCCATAACATAAGACTGTCTTCCAATTTCCATACAAAATAACTGCAAACAACTTTATTAAACATGCCTGGGAGGTGTCCAATAAATATGGAATAGCTGTGTTGCATGTATTATTTTTTAAATATTATTTTAAAAGCCAGAGATTGTTTTGCCTGTTGTTGATTTACACTAGGTCACTTAAGCTTGTTATTCCATAGACCATGTCCAAATTAATGTAATCTACTTGCCTCATTTTCTAATAAAGAAAAGTTGCCAGCTGAGAGGTCCCAGGTAAAAATTACAAGCTTCCAAGAAGATGAAACCTATACAGCTAATTATGCCCAACATGAGATACCATTCTTAAAATCTTATCAATAATGGCAAGGCTAATTGTCTGAGTAATTTCATTATATTTCACACTGTATATCCACACTGTATATCAGACATTAACATGATTGAGCGGGTCCAGAGGTATTTCACGAGAAAAGTACCCCACTCCTCTACTCACAATAGAATCCCTTATGCCACCAGACTTGAAATTCTGGACAATCTGGAACTGCGCCACCTGTGGTCCGATCTAAGCATAGTACACAAAATCGTCTGCTACATTTTACCTGTCAACGACTTCTTCAGCTTCAACCACAATAATACATGGGCAAACAATCGATACAAACTGAAGGTAAACCGCTTCAAACTCGATTGCAGAAAATATGACTTCGGCAACAGAGTGGTCAACGCCTCGAATGCTCTAGCCGACTCCGTTGTTACAACCTCAAACCCTCACAGCTTCAACCTCAAGCTGTCTACCGTGGATTTCACCCCATTCCTAAGAGATCTGTAAAGGGGCGTGCGTAAGCGCACCAGCATGCCTACCGTCCCTGTCTTAATGTCCCCATTTACCTGTACTTACTTCCTTTGTTTATGTTTATACCTATACCTGCTATCTTGTACATGTTTGACAAACAAACAAACTAATAAATAAATATTTAAGATGAGGTTCCAAAGTAATAATATTATGAGAAGTTTGGTTTACCCTCAGATATATTCCTATTTAAACTACACTTATCTCATAAAGGAAGGTTTTTATGACTAAAAGGTTCTAAGTTACACAGTATTTGTGACACAGTCTTTTCCATATAAACATTGTGACATTAAATGCAGGTATGAAAACTGAGTTTCACAGAAATAAGGATCCCGATATTTGGTAAAACCTCAGTGGGGTCAGATACATTTCTCAAACTGAGCACAAAGAACAGCTGGATTCTGAAGTATTTTATGCCAGCTAAGCCTAATAATAAGTCTGAATATATGTGTAATTTCTACCTTTGTATAAATGTACACAATTAAATCCAACTTTTCTAATAAACAATTACAATTTGTGTAGGATACCTTTGCCCTCCAAAATTATGCAATACTCTGTAAATTTGTTTTAAATAGGTGTGCTAATTTGTTTAAAATTAATAATACAATATAAATAAAACAAATATTGGGATTAAATTCATTTTAATGTTATTCCTCTGATCTGAAGTACTTGAAATAATTCTAAGTGATCTATGTAGTTTTTTTTTCTAAGAATAAATTCAAATGTACCAGTTGAGAAAGTTTTCTGGAAATTCATATCCTAAATAAACAGTAAACATATCCTAAACTTCCATTTTAATACTTGTCAAAATTATTGCTGTGACCCAGTCACATCAATTAAAATGTATGCCATTTGATGAAATACTCAGACAAAACAACAAACACAGATATTACAAATACAAAGTTTGGGTATAATGATAAAACATTATCTGGATACTATTGTATCTTACATTCCCTCTATCCCTATATATAATTGCATTAATGTTTTCACTGTTATATTTATAATTATAAAAATAAGACATTCTAATATCATATTAAAATGAAAGAGAGAAAGGGGACAATTTTGGTGCATAGTCGACAGAAAAATCAACTAAGGAGAGAGTGCACGATTAATATACAGCAATGATTTGAGCAATTTATGCCATGTCAAACTGAAATATAAAACTTCTGGGAATCCCAAATTAAAACCCACTTTCCAAGAAATTGTATCAAAGGCTTTCTGGCAAAGAAACTACAGCTACTGGTCCTGTCCATTCTGGGCTGGGGCAAAGACATTGATTAAAAGTTCAATACTGTCAGAAGCTTGATGGTCTTATACAAATGTTGGTTGGGCTAGGTCCGTGGTAATCAGAGAACTGTGGACTAAAATATATCATATTTTAGCACCTCATTTGTCAAAGACACATTGCAGTATAAACAGGATCTTGCCAGTTTTACAAATAACTGGCACATTTCCCCCTTTAAACTAAGAAGAGGTATTTATTTAGCAAAATTGTATTTCTTTTATTGGAATCAGTACCTGAGATGACCACAGAACTCTGTCATTCTGTGCTATTTCATTAAAAGGTACAGTATATGAATATAGGCATTGACGGAGCCTTTGGCCCTGCAGATGATGTTTAACTACAGTACCCAGCATCCTTATAATTAGTCGTGCTGATTGGTATGCTCATAAGACTGAAACATTCTGAGGACCACCTGCCTCCAATGCTACATTGGAGCCATGGTGGCACAGTGGTTAAAATACAGTATTGCAGGCAAACTCTGCTGACTGCCAGCAGTTCGATTATCACCCGGTCAAGATTGACTCAACCTTCCATCCTTCCAAGGTCGGTAAAATGAGGACTCAGATTGTTGTGGGCAATATGTTGACTCTGTAAACTGCTTAGAGAGGGCTGTAAAGCACTAGGAAGCGGTGTATAAATCTTACTGCTATTACTACTTACAAATGCATATATTTAAGTACTGTGCACACATAAAAAAAAAACAAATTAAAAGAAAACTGTTAACATTCCAGTATTTTTACAGCTTGTCAAAAGCTTTATTTAGAAGTGAATCTATGACTAATTTCTCAACCTCATCTTGTCTTTGGAGATAACATTATTGTTTCATAAGTAAAATTATTTTTTTTATGTGTCAGTGATTTCTTCACAGCTAAGAAGTAGACTCTAAGAGACAATGCAGTAGATATCAAATAGGGAAATGGTAGGAATTTCTGAGTCAAATATAAAATATGTTGTTGAGATTCACTTTCTCAATTATGTTTAAATAATGTTTCTCAAAACGCTTGTTCTACTAACGAAGAGCTATTTTTCCAGGAAACAATTTCAGCAGAAGGTCACAATGAGTATCATTTGTGTGCATATTTTGAAGCATCACACTTCCTATTTGAGAAAGGTAAGTGCAAATGTGCCTAAATGGTTGCCTATAGGCAAATTAAAACACCATTAAATTAAATTAAATTTAAAAATCCAATTTTAATAGTGTTCCAATTTTTTGTGTGATATGGCTTCTGAATTAAAGTATTTAAGGCTGGAAGTTAAGGGCAAATACAAAGTCAATTGCATTAGAGAAATTGTTTGCCACAGTATGCACATTAATAAATATTATACATATTTGTTCTTCTTTTTGGTTTCTTTCTGGTGCCATCAAGTTAACTAATGACTGGACACATCCCTGTGATTTACTTGGCAAAATGATCTGAAGAAGTTTGCCATTTTTCTTTTTTTTGTCTGTTAAGGTTGAGAGAGAGAGAGAGGGGGGCCTCAAAAGGGCCTGGTGGTGCAGTGGACTAAGTGCTCTTAAAAGTAGCACTTAAGTTTCCAGCTGCCTGCAATTACTGCAAGTTCAAATCCCACCAGGCTCAAGGTTGACTCAGCCTTCCATCCTTTCTAAGGTAGGTAAAATGAGGACCCAGACTGTGGGGGCAATCAACTGACTTTGTATAACTATACAAAAGTATGAAGGCTATTGCTTAACACATTGTAAGCCGCCCTAAGTCTCTGGAGAAGGGCGGCATATAAATCAAATTTTAAAAAAAAAATCTGTTTTCTAGTCCAGTCACTTTGACCACTGCACCAAACTGAATGTCTCAAAGGTACTTGTTCAAGGGGCAACTGGACTTTCTGTGTTTTTCCTTGAAGACATATTGTTTCTCATCCATGACCTGGATGACTGAGAATCTCCATAGATACCAAACTGAATCTGTTTAAACCCACACACGGATGCAAAACATGCATCTTAGGATAAATATGTATTAAATTGCATACTAATTTCCATACGGTGATGTGGTGGCTCAGTGGCTAAGATGCTGAGCTTGTCGATCGAAAGGTCGGCAGTTCAGCAGTTCAAATCCCTAGTGCCGCGTTTATTCCCATAAAATGTTGGGAGACTGTGAAATAGTGATTACCCAAACTGACCTATGTCTTCTGGCAGAGTGGCTCAGTGGCTACGTTTAGCGGTTTGAATCCCTAGTGCCGCGTAATGGGGTGAGGTCCCATTACTTGTCCCAGCTTCTGCCAACCTAGCAGTTCAAAAGCACATAAAAAATGCAAATAGAAAAATAGGGACCACCTTTGGTGGGAAGGTAACAGCGTTCCGTGCGCCTTTGGCATTTAGTCATGCCGGCCACATGACCACGGAGATGTCTTCGGACAGAGCTGGCTCTTCGGCTTTGAAACTGAGATGAGCACCGCCTCCTAGAGTTGGGAACAACTAGCACATATGTGCGAGGAAAACCTTTACCTTTACCTAATTTCCATACAATTGAAAAAAAAAACAAAAGCACAAATGAGACATTAAGCCAATGTATCCAGCTGTCAGTAATAAACAACATATCTAAGTTTAACATTTAGCACTAGAAATTCGTTTCTAGTGAACCAGTGAGATACATGCATCAATGTGAGGGAAAGATTATTTCATCCTAAAATATTTAATTAGGATAGAAGGTTTGTCACACTTCTCTTGCAATTTCCATTATTTTTTACATAAGTATGTGTAGAAGCAATAGCACTTAGACTTATTTACTGCTTCACAGTGCTTTACAGCCCACTCTAAGCAGTTTACAGGGTCAGCATATTGCCCCAAAAATCTGGGTCCTCATTTTATCGACCTGGGAAGGATGGAAGGCTGAATCAACCTTGAGCAGGTGAGACTCAAACTGCTGGCAGCCAGCAGTCAGCAGAAGTAGCCTGCAGGACTGCAATCTAACCACTGTGCCACAGCTCTTATACACATTCTTTCTATAAAAGAATCTAATTTTTTTGCTTTTGTTCTCATTCCCATGTACTGTGTATGGATGACACAGGTTTGGGAAAGATTAATGTTTCTGTTCTATTATAGTAAAAGAAAAGGATGCTATTGAACCTCCTCTTGATTCTTTCTTGCTAAATGTTTTATAATTGTAGAGCATTTCTCAAATTGTTTAAATAAATATGAAACTCTTTCAGCTGTGTCATAAATTGCTCAGTGTTTCAGACTTAGTCTTTACATTAACAAATTTGCTCTACTTTTTACAGAACGACTAAATTTCATCCAGAAGTCCAATCAGGGATTGAATTTGTTGGTATTGAATAAATCAGGGGTTGAATAAATAGGAGGACTGGATGTGCTGAAGCAAATAGCTGAAAAACTGTAGGGTTTTTTCTTTCGAAGTATGATGTACATCTAAATCAGCATCTCACATATCTGCCAAAGTGAAAGGAGACAACAACTTGTACAGATAAATCAAACAATATTGGCCTTTCCATTATCATCTTACTGAAACTTGGATTTTGTGCTTGGTTAGATAAATTTTATTGTTTTCCCCTGACAGATGCTGTTAAACATTCTCTGCAGCAAATGAAAAGGAAACTAGTAATATTCCATTCTTAATTCTGGAGATGGCAGGGAAATGTCAAAATTAGTTTCCAATCCAATTGGTTCCAGGGTTGAGTAACAGTTCGGTAGTTTTTATTTTTAAACAAATCAGCAGGAATACAACTGAATCGAACACCCATTTTCCAAGGAGTATTGAATAGAATACAAGTTGGAGGAAATGGCTACAATTCAGATTGGAAATTATGCCCTTGAAGAAAGTTCCACAAAATAAAAAAGTCATCCCAATAGCATTCTTTTGCCAACTTTGCAATTTTGCATTCCTCATTGCACTTAACCATAAAAAAAGAAGAGATCTATGTTCCATGTAGTAAAACGTTAAATTAATGTTACAGCCTACGCACTACAGATCGGGCATGTCTAAAGTTTCCCTTCTTAGAGGCCATGCCAACAAAATCAGTGGAAACTTTTTTGTACTTAATATTGAAGATAAAAGAAGAATGCTGTAGATCATGGGTGTCCAACCTTGGCAACTTTAAGACTTGGGAACTTCAACTCCCAAAATTCCCCAGCCAGTAATGCTGGCTGGGGAATTCTGGGAGTTGAAGTTCCCAAGTCTTAAAGTTGCCAAGGTTGGACACCCTTGTTGTAGATGCTTCTTCTCCCTCACAAAACATACATGAAGATACATATTATTAATTACTGGTTGCCATTGAATCAGGTTCAGCTCCTGAGCCTGAGCTTTCTCTAAAAATAAATGGTAGCTCTTCCAAGATAGTCATTTTATTCTGTACATCTAGTCATCTCTTTTTGCTTTTTTCTGCTTCCTTTATCTAGGGTTGCTATTCACATTACCAAAGTATAATTTGGAATATCATCGCTGTGGAGATTAGACTGGCCCTTACTTGGACACTCTTTAGCAAGGCTGATTTTGCCAAAGGCCTGGGAACTCAAAGTGGGATGGAACCCATCTTGTGTTTATTGTTGCCAGGTGTGAGGTTATTGTTTTTACTTTTTTTATATTGGGTTTTTTATTGTTTGTAAGCTGCCTAGAGTCACTGAAAGTAAGTGGGTGACCATATAAATTCTCTAAATCAGGACTGTCAAACTCCCAGACCGCGGGCCAGATGCATCACGTGCTGGCCATGCCCATGGCCACTTTAGCGAAGGGGGGGAAAGTCACGATACGTGATGTGGCGCTGCCATGACAACGTGAGTTTGACAATGTGAGTTTGACATCCCTGCTCTAAATCAATTAAAGTAAGATAAAATATATGTACAATATATATGAGTTTCTGCTTGCTAATCACTGTTTGAAAGGAGGAGCCAGTCTTTATGTTTTCCAGGACCATCTGCTTCCTCCTGCTTGCAATCAGTGGTATCTTTTAGTAGTCATCTCCAGATTCATAATTCAAAAGGCCTCTTCTCTCTCTTACTCTTACCTTGTGTCCCTTGTTCACAATAGCTCGTTACATGTGGAATGACCACTGTTTGAACTATTCTGACCTTTTTTTGTGTCACGGGGATATCTTTGTCCTCTGCCATCTTGTCTAAATTTCTCATTGTCTTTGTCCCTGTCTTGTTAATTCTCCAGCACACTGTCTATTCTTAATTGTTCTTGAACCCAACAAAAAAAAACAACAACCCTACAACCTTCATTTCTCTGCCATCAATCGTGAATTCAGTAAGCATCATGATTGGTATTATCTTTGTCTTTATATTTAACATTAATTCAGATTTTTCATTTTTGATTTCCTGATTAGCATCTCTGTATCTCCAGCTAAGTAAATGGTATTGTCTACATATGTCTATGTGTCATTGTCTCAACCTCCATTTTTTTATTTCAGTCTCATTTTTTCTAATTCTATGTGTGCTGTGCTGTACAAGTGAAATATATTTGGGGGGGATATGTGTTTCTTCTCTATTCTGAACTACTCTGTTCTTTCAATAACATCCAAACATTGTTCCTCAGAAGAATAAACAGGGGATCTCAATAAATCCAGCATTCTGGCATCATCTTGGCAATCAAAAATTTATTGCTGTGGTCAATAAAACAAAAATACATTTCCTTATATTCTCTTCCCCTCGCCATTATCCATTTTAGGTTAGCTCTTGGATCTCATGTCCTTTTGTCTTTTCTAAAACCTAGTTCTTCTCTTTCCTTGTATGGTTGTATTCTTCTTTGAATGATTTTAAGCATAAACCTAATCTATTTTCAATCCCTCATAGCTTTGCTGGACTGTCCAGGGTAACTTTCCCTGATCTGATGTCCTCTGAATATGGGGCCTTCAATTTCTATCATTCTTCACAGATTCAGATTTTACTGTCATTTTTATACAATTTTCCTGATATTTACAAAATTTATAGCCAAGAAAAAATGATAATCCTTTCCATGGCAAAGTCTCAGTTTAACCAATCACAGAATCTTAAAACATAGTGCTTGTGGTTTATGAACACAGAAAAAATGTTGTAAATTAATTGTTGGAAATCATAGTGACGGCTATGAAGTTGGAATCTTAAAATGGCTGCCAGGGAATTTTGCTTATTTGGTTTTCATAAAACAATGTTGATGCTTATGGTATGTAACATAGGGCATTGCACTATTAGAAAATATTTTGGATACTTTCAATCTTGTGCTCGCACAAGCCCACTGCCTCTCTAATATTTATTAAATCTTGTTCTCCTCTAGTCAGCACAAATCTGCTTGCCATATCTCTGGCTTCTGCTGGAATTTGAAAAAGGAAAGGGAAGGTGGCTCCTTTAAGAGCCGGATGAATTTTGATGAATGGATTTCATCAAGAACCCACAAATTTTTGCAAGCATCTTAATGTTATGCCAGTGGATATCTGTTCTTCAATGGAAAAACTTTTTTTTCCCTCCCTCCAGCCTCTCTATGCTCCCCCCCAACCATTCTAGGAATTCCTCATCCCCCACAAAGCAGATTTTAGGAACCTGCAAGGAGGGTGTTTTTACAACGGTATATAATGTACCATTCACAGATAATATAAATGAACAACAGGCTGCCATAAAGGATTTGCATACCAAGACAGCTGGTGGTACTAATTTGCCATGAAATGTAAATATAGAAATTCTAGAGTCTGAAACATGTATCATTGTCATGTCTCAAGGATTGGAGGAGTGAAAAATTAGATTGTTTTAAACATATATAGCAGATCCTTCTCACTGAAGGCATTAGGTCATTTTCTGGTGCTAAGCAAGGTCAGATGTCAGTCTGAAGAGATAATGGTCTTTTTTAAAAACCAAAGCCAATGCAGAGTTATTAAGTGTCATACAATCTACAGTATCCCTGCAGTACTTCCTGAGCAGCATTGCACAGGACATATTTATAGACAATAAAATTCTTGGGATTTCATATGGCTATACCAAGTTGAATGGTTTTTCTAAGCTGTGCCAGGATAAAATGCTTTCTGAGAAATAAATAACTCATGACAGATTTATTACCTTACAATAAAAGTACTATTAAATGAATTATTTGGAAAAACAAGGTAAGTGAGAGAACATTGTTGGAGACTGGATGACAGGGGATTACACTAAGAAGGTGCATACTAACATACAATTTAAAACATGGCAGAAGGGATCACTCCTAGTGTAAACCTAATTAGAGTTCTAATTGGATGCTGCCTAGCAACTGTGTGGAACTAAAATCTCATATATCATTGTGTAGAAATTTTGCCTGATGTCCTCAAGCAACTTCTGGTCCAGTTTGCTGAGAATTCTGAAATTATTTTGTTAAGTTTGATTTTTTTTTTCTCTCAACCTGTTGCCTTCAAGAGATGTAGAAATTTACCTTACTCTTGAATTTTCCAGATTCTTCTTCCGATGTTCTCTTAACTTTAAAAAAAATAGTGTTTTTATATTTGGGGAGGAAATTTTAGGAGGGAGAGGCTGTTATCAGGTATTTTACAAGAGCACATGACGCATCCGGCCCACGGGCCACAAGTTTGACAGCCCTGTTATAGTACTTGTTTAACTGCAACTTGTGTTTTAAAGTTATCATTATGAAACCATTGAGCTGCGAGGCAGGACAGGAACATAGATGCATTCATACATCAAGTAAGACTTTTAGCCTATTTAGCTCAGCAACCTACTTGTCACGCTTCTCCAGAGTATCAAGCCATGTTTCCCAGCCTTTCCTGGAGATGTTAGAGAATGAACCTGAGATCTTTACACATGCAAAGCCTTTCCCTTACAATTATTTTTAAATGATTTTATAAATAATCATCACATATCCATATTCATTTTCCATCCGTTCAACTCTCCTGTTTGATTGAAGCAGGATAAGCTAAAATATTAACATCTCCGAACTCCCTCTTGGTCTTTTTTTTTTCCTTTTCTTTTGCAACGTGACTCTATTTATTTCAAGAAACGTTTCCCTCCCCCCCCTCCCCCATGAATAATTTTTAGGTTTTCTGAGCCCAACAGTCAATCTTCCACTGTGGCATGATTTTTGTGTGGCTAACACAGCAAGGGATCTTTTCGCTTGTTAAAAAAGGAATCCCATTGGGATTTTAATAAACATCATGAAACCATTTGAGCTACAAGGCTCGCGAAGGCCCTTTTTATATTTCTACGTTAAGAGAAAAAGTGGAACCTAATTTGACCTGACACTGCCCCTTTCATGTCTGGAAGTGATGTACAGTAACTAAGTTTGACATCATGTTTAGCAATAAGTTTCACTCTTTTCGGTATGTCCTTCACATTGGTGTTAATGCTAACTACCACACGCAACCCGTTTTCCCCCCAGCCATTTGCCGAGTGTCATGCTGATATACTAATCTAATTTAGAAGCGCTGCAAGGCAGCCATTACTCTGAGTTGTTCAATACTTAGCCTCTTGTAGTGTAAACTAAAAAACAACTGGAAGAAAAAAATGCTTTGAAACCAAATTTATATATGGCTCTTTAACCTCGGTGCCCTGAACCAGAACCCCTTCTGTGCACAGGTGCTCTGTTTTCCAATTCACTGTTTTTCAAAGGGAGTAACAGATGCATGGATTTCTTCACGGAGGGCACCATAATGAAAGGATTGCAGAAAACTCAGACGAATGCGAAGCTTGTTATGAGAATCCCTCTAATTCAGCGGGTTCCATGAAGCTTTGAAGGAATGCTTCAGTCTGAAAAAGCTTCTCTCAAATTAGTCCAAGGGAGACGATTCATGACTCAAACCTGAGGCACTGCTTCTATGCAGTGACCTGAATCAGGTGTCTTCCAAGCATCTTTCAAAGTATTTTGCGGATGTTGTTCTACTGTTTCTGATGAGGTTAGAGGAAGTAGCCAAGGTTGCAACTTCCATACAACCACAATTGGGACCAGAATATCTGTTGTTCAGCAAGATATTTATTAGGTGAGTTGCACCTGATCTTATGACCTTTTTTTGCCATGGTTGTTAAGCAATTACTGCAGTTGTTAACTGAATCGTGTGGTTATTATGTGAATCAGTGGTGGGTTTCAAAATTTTTTACTACAGGTTCTGTGGGCGTGGCTTGGTGGACATGGTGTGTCTTGGTGGGCGTGGCTTGGTGGGAACGGCAGGGGAAGGATACTGTAAAATCTCCATTCCCACCCCACTCCAGGGGAAGGATACTGCAAAATCCCCATTTCCTCCTGATCAGCTGGGACTTGGGAGGCAGAAAATAGATGGGGACGGGGCCAGTCAGAATTTTTACTACCGGTTCTCCAAACTACTCAAAATTTCTGCTACCGGTTCTTCAGAACTGGTCAGAACCTGCTGAAACCCACCTCTGATGTGAATCCAACTTCCTCCATTGTCTTTGCTTGTCAGAAGCTAACCTGGAAAGGTTGCCAAGAGCAATCACATGATCCCATGATGCTACCACTGCATCTTGTAAATATATCCCCACTGTCAAGCATACATTGTGGAGAAGCTGTGATGGTCATAAATGCAAGAACTGGTTATAAATCACTTTTTTTCAGTGCCATTGTAACTTCTAATGGTCGCTAAATGAATGGCTGTAAATCAAGGACTACCTGTATGAAAAACACGGAGGGTGGGTAGAAAGATGTGATATGTTTTTTGACACTGATATGAGTAGCTGGCTAATTAGTTTGGCTCCCCATTAAACTTTAGATCTTTTGAAATACCAGGATAACCATGCTGTGGATTTTGTACATTTACCGTCAACACAATGAGTTTTTAATTTAGTATTTGTTTGTTATATTTATTTACCACCCACTTCGCCATGGGGCTAATCTGGGCAGGTTAAAACAATAAAACAGGAAGAAATGATAAAAATGTAAATAACAAAGGAATAAAACAATAAAAATAAACAATGGAAGTACAATAATATGATAATACATATTATTAATTATTAATGCATGATAATTTTTAATTAATAAGGTAATTAAAACCAGTCTCACAGGTAACCTGCACCTGCATAACCAACTTCTCTTCTCCCTACCTCACCTCACCATAATTTAAATCATAGTCATTTTAATCACTCTATGCAGCTGATGAAATAAAGGTTTTGCCTTTAAATAAAATAAGTTAATCCAAAACTAAAACTATCAGACTCCTCCTGATTCTTTCCCCCTCTCACTTTCTTGAATGTGACCAGTCAAAAGTCTTAACTCTGTTCTGTCTAGTACTAATGGAATAAGTGAAAAAGTAAGAGTTTATTCTTTAAACAATCTTTTTAATGATTTATTTTTAAGTTGGAGTTAGTCGCTTTACATATTTGTTCAGAATACCTTTTTCTAGAAACCCTTTCCTTTTGAAAGCAATTTGATGGTTGCTATACTGCCCTTACGTCATTCCTGACCATTTGGTCATAAAAGAAATGCAGAGGGAAGATTTCCAAAAATGATTGCAGTGAAAACCTTGAAGATGGCCCCATGAATGTACAGTATACAGAGGTAGCATTCTGAAGTGTGTACAAGAAGTGTGCTATTTTCATCCCACTCTACCCAAACAATGAAGCAGCTGCGTATATTGTGGTGCCTTCTCATTATAGTTTATGGATAAATAATTTTTCAAAGAAAATCTTTGAAATACTCAGATTGAATCCTGCTGTCTTTCAAATCTGAACTTCCATACTGAGTCAGAATAATTTTCATTAGTGTATAAAGGCTCTCCTATACAATCTCCTCACTAAAGTTTGGGCCCTTCTGGAAAGTAAAAAATTAATCAAAATTAATTTCTGCCAGCTCAAACTAGAGGCAATCTGCTAAGGCAACATTTGGTAATAAGATGGTTCTTTATGGCTCAAAAATGGCATATGCCTACCATATGTATAGTAAAAGAGGGAAATACTAAAATACAAGACCAGTACGTCTTAATAATAAAAGAGGAAATTGTACCTAGAAGACCAGTGAGTTGCTAATTTCTAGATGCTACAACCTGGGGCTCCCTTTTTTGTTCTTTAAGCCAGATTTGAATTAGACAGAATTTCAGACAAAGCAGGTCTTGGAAGTAAGGTCTGACCTACAAATTCAGGGCTACAATTTACCCACAGACTACATACAGTATGATGCAGGTCTGTTCCCATATGAGCAACTTCTTACAAAAGATCCTTTGTTCAGTTCTTACCAGATATGAATTTTAGTTTTAGTCCTGAACATTTCCAGGTATTGCTGTTTTCTTAATCATGCCAAAAATTGATGAACATTTTTCAAAGATGCTACTAAAGCAACATGAAGTGAGGGACCGTAAATATGAAAAGCATATGCTAAATTGCTTCTCTAGGAATCCAATCTTGATTAATAATAATGCCACAGCTATTATTCTTTTGGATTTTGTAAGAGTTTATTGCTGTGCTTCAAGATTCCTAGTCTTCTACATTATGCTTCAGAAAGTCTGGCTATCCAGAGCATCTTAAACACTTGAAAGAAGATAACCACAGTTTCCTATTTTTCAGTACAACCTGGAACAGCTGAATGAAGATGCACTTTCTCCTTTGTCAACTCATTCAGGCACATTCTTATGACTCAGCATCATACTATATTTGTGGTACCTATTCCTATGTGCAAACTATGCGCTATCAAATACATTCTACTTGGGTTAGCTAGATAAATGTGTCTCCGATAGTGGGGTCATCTTCAAAAGAGCTTATAGTGCAACTCTGAATAATTGGAGTGAACATAATGATTGGTGTCTCTCAGATAAACGTTAAGCCAAGGGTGGCCAGCTTCTGCTCTGTAGAAGGCTTGGACTCAACCTTGCAATGATCCACAGGTTACAGAAGGCCTTCCAGTTAAGTGACATCATTGAAAGGGAAAACGACTGAGAATCATTGGCCCTTTGGGGTACAGCTTTGTGAGTTAAGGATGAGGGATGTGTTACAAGTGGGAAGACAAATAGTTTGCCTTCCAAAGGCTTCTTGTTCCTATTCCTATCTGCACTTTTATTTATTTAATGTTTTTGCCCTGAATTATGCTGCTGACAATTTATCATTTTGTACCAAATTCCAACAGCTTACTTAAAAAATGGAGGCGAAGAAAAAGTTTAAGATGAGAATTGGAACATTACCCCTCTTGGTGACCTTCAACTCTCATACCCATTCTCATTTGGAAATGAGGAGAAGCAGAATTTTGTGCAGCCATTTTGCCACCAAATGTTAGCACCATGATCTCAGGAACCTGGACAGATTTTGGAGGCCCCATATGACTATGTGCTGTTCACACACAGACATACACCCTTGAGCAATTTAGGTTTTCAGAGGCTCATGTTAAAGAGGGCCTATTAAACAACTGCTGAATTGTGCAGATCTTTCAATTCAGGAACCATAATCCTGGTTAACAGGCAGTAGCCATCTTTTGCACCTGTTGCATCTTCAAAATGTCTTTAAATATAGTGTGTGTTTCATTTGCAATGATGATTCTTATTCAGATGGATGAAAGGGAATTTGTTGCTGAAATTTGCTTCAAGGGAAGACATCATGATTTGTGATGTTCATCCCCTTAGGAGGTACCAAGCAGCTTATGTGAATGTTTTCTCTTTCATTGTACAATCACCCTTTCAATGATGTGCACCTTTCTCTGTCTTCCTACGTAAGGTTAACATTGCAGAAAACATCTTCTGCCACCAAATAAGCTTTAGAATAGCAATCCCCCCCCCAAAAAAAATAGAAGGAAACTTACAGGTAGATTGAGAATCAAATTAACAGACACCTCTATTGAGGGATAAAATTTGTAGGGCAGATTTCACTAGAGCATTAATAAAAATGTTGGTCATTTGGTTCTCATCAATTGTCAATGCAGGCTGAGGTGCTATAAATGAAGCACTCAGTCTAGTGCCAACAGTGGGTATCAGGCATTGTTCAAAAGATGAAATAAGTCCTGCAGAAAGTTGGAGGATGTCGGGGGCAGCAGGGGATGGATGATGATGGCAGCAGGAGATGGATGGCACTGAGGATGCAAAGGGCCCATCCAGACCCAACCTGGAATGAAACTTTACATATATGCCAGGGTGCATAACATGCTAAAAATAACCCTTTATGCTCCATCAAAAAAAAAACCCTCCCCATATTTCATAAGGAGAGAAAATGTCAGCTAAACCTGCCCTGCTTTGGCTCTGAAGCAATACATAATATTGATGTTTCTTTGGTGCTCATCCTGAGGAATTTTTTTGGCAGATACCAACGCCTTGTGGTTTGCATGGTAAGACATTAAAAATGCTCCCTTAACTCTTCTAGCAGATTCACACACAAAAGATGCCACCAAGTTTAAACACAGTGTGAGAACTAGGTGTCATTGTAGAACAAAATAGAGGGTACCGCGAATGGTTAGTTTTCGGCCGCTCTGAACAGGGATTCCTGTGTCCTTCCATTTTCCCTCTCCTGCCATGTGTTTACCCCCTAGCTGGTTATAGGAGCTCGTTGCAGCTTCCAAGGTGGATTCCTTGGAACTTTCTGCCTATGCCAGAGTTTACACATTTTGTGCAAGAAGAATTGGCTAGAATTCTGCTTTTACCCTGCAGCTCAAGAGAAACAGCCAAGCTTAGGTTTCACTAATGCTTCTTCCATTCTGCTGAACAAACTATCCAGTAATCATAGCTGTTGATTACATTTCCAGTGCATGCCAAGTCTTGTCATTTCCATTGTAATTAATTTAAAGAAAACATTTGTGCCTGAAAACAAAACACATTGTTGCCTGTTTTCATTTACTTGAGCCCATGTCCCTATTACTCATGCTCTTTTCTCTCTCTCTCTCTTCCTCCCTCCCTCCCTCTCTCTCTCTCTCACACACACACACACACACACACACACACACACACACTTTATTACAATTAACTGAGAAAACATGACCTAAGCAAAGTTATCAAAGGAGAGCAATTATGGGAGCATGTGCCATATTATTTCAATTAGGTAAGTGGTTTTGTTCAGGACCAGCACAAAACTACTGTTCATCCCATGATTCCCACTGTTAACATTGATAAATTATCCCAACATCGCTTTTTCATTCAAGGCAGGTTTGTTTCTGGACAAGGGCCAGACACAACAGAACCAAAAGATTTATAAGCACCACAGTAGAAAGGCAAAGAAGAGCTGGAGGCCTGACCCGTCTCTTGTTTAAATTGGGAATAGAACAAAGGGGGTGGAGGGGAATACAACCCTCAGTGGCCAAATTCAAGAATCTTAATGAATGAAATGCTTTGCTTAAGTACCATCTCCGTGGCCTCAAATGGTATTATTTTTAAGGTGGGGATGGCTTTGGTCTATGAAAGCAAAGCACCTGATTATCAAATTATTATCAATTAAGGAGAAACTTCCTGACCAGGGAGGACAATTAACCAGTAGAACAGCTTGCCTTCAAAAGTTGTAGGTGCTTAAACTCTGGAGCAGTGGTGGGTTCCTCCCGGTTTAGCCCGGTTCGGCTGAGTCGGTAGCGGTAACAATGTGACATCACCGAACCGGTTCTCTTTGTTCGGGAGCTGGGCCCTCCTGCCCCCCACACCCCCATGCCCCCACACGTTATTCTTATCTTTTATTTGGCCCTACCCCCAATCTATTGCTGGCTCCCGAGTCCCAGCTGATCGGCTAGAAGAAAAAAAACTGTTTAAACTCTTGCCGCGGGGCTTCAAAGGGCCACCCTATAGCTGATCAGTGTTAAAAGGCAGTGTGGTGGTAGACCGGTGCCTCCAAAAACAAATGAGTAGACTGGTACAACTCTGCAAGCAGTTAAAAGCTTGGTAGACCAGTACCTCTGCTAAATCCTAAAGAATTGTCACACGGCCATCAAGCCATGCCCACAAAATAAGCCACGCCCACAGAACAGGTAGTAAAAAAATTTAGAAC
Organism: Ptyas mucosa; assembly: GCA_012654045.1. Classification (NCBI taxonomy): domain Eukaryota; kingdom Metazoa; phylum Chordata; class Lepidosauria; order Squamata; family Colubridae; genus Ptyas; species Ptyas mucosa. The sequence continues at coordinate 21,258,576 of WNWU01000017.1, read as the reverse complement.
CCACCCCTGCACTGGAGGTTTTTAAGAAAGGACTGAACAGTCACTTGTCTGAAATGGTATAGGGCAGGAGTGTCAAACTCACATCATCACAGTGGCATCAAGTGATGTATCTTTTTTCCCCTTCTCTAAACTGGGCGTGGGCATGGCTAGTGTATGACGCATCTGGCCCAGGGGCCGGGCATTTGACAGCCCTGGTATAGGATCTCCCGCTTCAGCAGGGTGTTGGACTAGAAAACTTCCAAGGTCCCTTCCAGCTCTATTCTGATTCATTGATTGATTGATTGATTGATTGATTGATTGATTCATTCATTCATTCATTCATTCATTCAAGTAAAGGTGTTAGGAAATGAACTGTAACACTGAAGCCCAAAGAAAACAATCAGTCTGTTCTGAAATGCTTCTATTTGAGTTCAATAAAACTTATTCCCTAATATGAGAGGGCAAGATTTTCAATTAAAGTTAAAAGTACATTTCACGGACAGCACAGTGGTGTAAGGGAGCTTTGTCAAGGCAGTTTGATCCTGGTTAATCGGAGTAGGACTGTGAATAAAGATGTAGCCAATGTGGTAAAAAAGGCAACTCTGAGTCTGATATAGCTATTTTTCTTTCTATTTATTTAGTTTCAGAATCTAGTATTTTGATATTAGCTTTTCATGGAAAGAAGTAGGAAGCATTATAATAACACATCAAGCTACAAATCTGACATTTTCTTTTAAACAATTTTATATACAAAACTGTATATAAAAATGAAAAGGTATGAAACCATCTGTGTAACCATGGGCCAGTCATTCTCTCTCAACCCTAAGAAGCAGGCAATGGAAAAACATTTCCAAAATCTTGCCAAGAAAACTGCAGGGATTTGCCGGAGGCAGAGGTCAGAGGTCAAAACTGATTTGAAGGAACACATGCATGCATGCACGCACACACACAAATGCATACACAGAGAGAGAGGGAGGGGGGGAGGGAAAATAAAAATATTGGTGGAGAAAGAGAAAGACAGGTTTATTTTTTTTATAGAGAAGCACCTGAAAAAAAGTTAATGTAGCAGCACTTCAGCCAGGAGAAATTTCTTCGATAAGAATTTTGGCCTTGGCATCACCACCATAGTAATGGCTTTCCTCCTGTGATGCTCCTCATTCTTATTTCCTTTATCTCTTTACAACATATTTCTTTGCTTGTCATATTTATTCTCAGCCCTAGGTAGAGCCAATTACAGTGACTTAAGCAATTTTTCTGGCAGAGTCTAACGAACCGTGGAATGTTTGTGATTTAAGCCAATGAAATCCAGGATTCTAGAACTAGACATCATGACATCTAATCCCAGGACATAAATTGGTTGGCTGGGAAAGGCAGATTCTGGGCAAAGAAATGAAAACAGCATGACTATGCTCCTATTCAGGCAAAGAATGTTAAGGCCGGTGTTAACATTTATTTATCATAGTCTGGATCTAAAGTCTTATTTCTAGAAATCTCAAACCTCTGGACGATCCACTGTAGTACAAGGGTGCATTTGTTCTGACTGCTTGGTCTAGGAATTAGATGTTTTTTCATGAATTTTTCTCCAGGTTCATACTCTTCCAAGAGATGAAGTGTGTTGTCATGAGATCTCCAAGAATTATTGATTATTTTAAATACATCTTCACACTTCCTTCCTTTTATAGATCGTTAAGTTCAGGAAGCTCTGGTGTTTCTTCACATTTGGCTTATTTATGTTGTATAAATAAACAGAAGCTCCAATTGATTTAACCAGATATAACCCTGCAATTTTGTTTCAAGCAGGGTGACAGAAATTTTGAGGATTGGATTTGTTTTGTTTGTTTGTTTGTTTGTTTATTAAAATTCTGTACTGTCCATCTCTCCTAAGTGACTCTGGGAGTTTACAAATAAAAACCATGAAAAGCGGCATAGTTTATGCATGGATGCATGGAAAAAGTTGTGGGAAAACACCCAAGATGATATAATGAGTCAGGCTTTCCAGACTGGGCTGCAATTTTTTTAAAACAAAAAAAAATCAATAGATGACAGCAGAGATGTTGTTTTTAAAAAAAATCTAGGCCAGATTTGATAGCCCTAAATCTAAAGAATAGATTCAAATCTAAGTATTTTAAGAAAATGGGTTCCGGCCACCTACATTTATATACATAAAGATGCTCATGAAAAATACTACATGTATTGTGACACAATGCTATTTATATAGATATGAACATACATATACAAATGTACAGCACATTTCTCTCTATCTTCCCTCAGGGTTTTTCTATATTGCCACCTTAAGCTCCCATGTTTCCCTCAATTCGCTGGAAATAAGGTTATCTTAAGAAACACCTTTCTGGATTTCAATTCTTTTCCACATTTTGGCTCAATAGTGGATGCCCTTGTTTTACCTTTCCCAACCCTGCCAGGAAATACCACTTTATAACACCTTGATTAAGACTGGACTATTGCATCCAGTTTTAGTCACCACAATATATATTTTTTAAAAAAATATGTTTTGAGAGTCTAGAAAGAGTGCAGAGAAGAACAACAAAGTTGATTAGGGGGCCAGAGGCTGAAATGTATCAAGAATGGTCGCAGGAATTGCAGGGTATGTCTAGACCAGTGATAGCTAACCTTTTTGCCATTGCGTGCCAGGAGAGGGGGGGCGGGGGAGGGTCGTGCGCGCACGTGCCCACACGCATGTGCGCGCAACCCCCCTCCCCCCCTCCTGGCACATGATGGCCTGGTAGGCCTGTTTTTCTTTCTTACCTGGCTCCAGATCCTGTCTATTTATCTGGGAAGGGCAAAAACAGCCTTTCCCACTCCCTTGGAGGCCCTACGGAGGCTGAAAGTGGGACAGGACATTTTTTGCTGTCCCCAGCCTCCAGAACCTCTTTAGGAGTCTCTAGGAGCCTCTCTAGGAATCTCTAGGAGCCTCTCTAGGAGTCTTTGGAGGCCGGGGACAGCAAAGTGAAAAGAAGGACTAGGGGTGACATGATAGCAGTGTTCCAATATTTGAGATCAGAGATGGTGATCAGAGTACTTTTACAGAAAGAAAATTTCAGCAGAGTTCTCCCCCTGCCCCCCCCCCCCGCCAGCCATTTGAAGTAGAGTGGCTTCTAGTAATCTTTCAAAGAATGCGGCTGGTGGTGGTAAGGAAGGGAGGATAGATAGGTAGAATAAAAAGGAATTGGATAGGAAATTGGTGCTATAAAGGAGACATGGTCTTACAATTAAAGATATTTACCAGAGAAACGTGAACCCCATTATATTTTGGCTTAGGCTAGGCAAAGAAGAACTGTTTTACATCATCCCGGATAAAAAACAGGTCTATAGGTAAGCTTTAAGAATAATAAACATCCTGCATTCAAGGGAGAAAAAGCCTGTCAAATGAAGGAATATTGATTTTGGAACAAGAAATATTATGTCAAACAACATTAGTTTAATTGAACTGAATTTGGTTTAAGTATTAAAAGCATTTATATACAAACAGCGAATGAAAATTAACTGCAGCTGAGTCCCGTGGCCACCGCTTCAGTCTCAAGGCAGGTTTGTTGGCGTTCTCCTAGGGCTTCTAGTCAGCCTTTGATTCCCATTGCATGACTCAAGAGAAAAGCAATATGCTTTCTCTCAGAGGAAAAAAAAAGCCCGTTTAAAGTTGTGTTTTGACTTTTCAAAATACACAAAAGTTTTACTTTTCTGAAGAAGAATTTATAACCAAAGGGAGGAAGTGAAGGTAATGCTAGAACCAGCCCCTCGGTCCTAGAGTTCTGCGGCTGGAACTGCGGGAAGGGTTTTCCTGCGCTTTCAAATTATGGTTTAAATTTATTTGCCTTCCAGCTCCTGTTTACAATACTTTGCAAGTCACCCTGTCAGGGGGTATGTGCTCAGGTGCAAAACACATCGGCAGAAATGGGCCACTCTGGGATACATAGATTTTACAATTGGCTTGAATTGCAAGGCGACTACTAGTTTGGTCACCAAACCAAGAAGCTGCAACTGGCCTGTAAGTAATCACTTCATAACAAAGGAGTACTTGAGAGCTTCTGCACACGGAAGATAAACTAGCATGTCAGAAACAAAAAATTCTAAACTGCTGTCCTTTGTCTTCTGTGCAGATATATATTCATATATTTATTTTATAGAGGAGCATGTCCTGGCAATGTGAAGTGCTACAGCTTAAGTAAACAGTTCACCCTAGGATAGGATAGGATAGGATAGGATAGGGTAAAGGTAAAGGTAAAGGTAAAGGTAAAGGTAAAGGTAAAGGTAAAGGTAAAGGTAAAGGTAAAGGTAAAGGTAAAGGTTCTCCTCGCACATAAGTGCTAGTCGTTTCCAACTCTAGGGGGTGGTGTTCATCTCCGTTTCAAAGCCAAAGAGCCAGCGCTGTCCAAAGACGTCTCTGTGGTCATGTGGCCAGCATGACTAAACGCCAAAGGTGCACGGAACGCTGTTACCTTCCCACCAAAGGTGGTCCCTATTTTTCTACTTGTATTTTTTACGTGCTTCCGAACTGCTAGGTTGGCAGAAGCTGGGACAAGTAACGGGAGCTCACCCCATTATGTGGCACTAGGGATTCAAACTGCTGAACTGCCAACCTTTCGATCGACAAACTCAGCGTCTTAGCCACTGAGCCAACCTTTAGGATAGGATAGGATAGGATAGGATAGGATAGGATAGGATAGGATAGGATAGGATAGGATAGGATAGGATAGGATAGGATAGGATAGGAAAGGAGCCTCCTATTTGACAGACAGCTCAAAGAAAGCTTGCTATTTATTGCAACTGCATTTCTCTAGTATCACCAATCATATGGGTGGGGCTGGGAATGGGGTATCTCAAAAAAAAATTAAAAATGGACCTGTGTTCATTTTTTATCAACTTTATCCCGATCATTTACAGCTTCCCTTGAGGATCCACTCGTTTGGAAACATTCAATTGATCAAACATCAATAAATCGGTCTCCTGCTCCTTTTCAGTTTCCTAAGCCATATAATCCAAGTACATTTTCCTATTTCATGTTTACAACTACGGCATTCCAATTGCCAAACATAAGCCACGCATCTTGTTTGCAGGTTGGGTCAATTTCAAATTGCACCTGGTCATAAAATTTATCAGTCTCGTCTTTTTCTATATCAGTAGTTGAAGCATAAATTTGAATGATCGTCATATTAAAGGGGTGTTCATAAAGCCTAATCAATATTATTTGGTCATTGATTGCATTGTAGCCAAGTACTGTTCTAGTTATATCCTTCTGTCAGGTACCAAAAACCAAGACAGACACGTGATGATTGTTTCAAGAAGATTTCTTGATTGTTCCACATCTATAGACGGAATTTACCAAACTGAAGCATCCTACTGTCTACAACAAGCAATACTTGAGAACTATTAGAAGGGGCTGCCTTCACCCACTTTCTCTCACACAAACTGTCTGAACTGAGCTGCCTCTTACTCCTTTGAAAAACACCCCCTCCCTCTTGGGAATCCAGACTACATTCCATCACATCTTCTAATTATAAAAGCAGCATTGCTTTTTCTTTGTTCTTCAGGTCCCAAGTAATTAACAGAGTGATCTCCAGACTGAAAGTGTCCCACCCCAGTCCATCTCAGTTCATGGATGCCTAAGATGTCAATTTGTACTTGTTCATTACATCTTTCACTATATTGAGCATTTCTCGTGCTTCTTACGTTCATGTTCCCACTACCCTGCTCCATTTATTTCTTCCAAATATTGCCTTTCCAAAACAGCACCCAGCTGATGTGATGCATGGCCTACATAGACACCTCACTTGGAAGCAGGAGCCATTCTTACAATTTCTCAAAATTCTTATAGTTCTTACAAATTCCCAGAAGGAAATCATGCAATCTGTGCAATCTGTAAAAATCACACCATTCTGAGAGACTGTGAGAATGGCGGGCACTTCCAGACTGATGGTTGTTTCTGGGATGTCAGAAGGCAGCCTCTGTAAATGGAGCAAAGTATGAAGACTCTTGTGGGACCCAGCAGGGGGTGAAGTTGTGCAAGGGGTGCCTCGGAGGGAGGGGGAGAGGCTATGGGAGATCTGGAGCCAGCCATATGGGAGAGTCCTGCCGTGCAGGCCTGGGCCTGAAATAATGTGCAGGGCTGGGCATGATCTGGACCTCACCGGGCCTCCCCACTCCCCAAGGCACCCTATACTTTGCTTAATGATCCACGTAGGCACTTAATAACCACTACCAGGAAAGCCGAGATTGCAATTGTTGAGGGAGGCCGTCATGTGGGCACAAACGACTGTAGCAACATATGACTGTAATTCTGGGCTTAATTTTGGTCATAAGTCAAGGACTATCTGTATCTTTCAGTCTTCAGACAATTGTCACCCTGATCTTAATATCTGGGCAATAGTTTTAAACTCTCCACTTGTATTATTGTTCTATGAAGATTTAACACCATGTACTCATTTTATTGAAAGCCACTTTATAAACATTCTCCAATGGAAAATACAGGATAATGTAACGATTCTTCCTAACTTCTTACTCCTCCTCATGTAATGCTTGTTTTCCCCCATCAGGCTAATATTTATTCCATTTCAACTGCCAACTGAAAGTTCAGTAATCAGTTAGAAATTAAGAAAAGGCCCTTTAATATTATTCCAAGTTGCAATCCCTAGTGATCCTGTTTCACCCTTAGAAGGTTCCCACTGCATATAGAAGTAGTCCTGTAAAATGATTGAAATACAGTCTTTACATTCTGAATCTTAACCCACGCACATGAGCACACATAATCTGACAGTCGTTAGAAGGCAAAGCAGGGCAGGGTCTGGAATGTCTCCATCTTTCTAGGTTTCTTCCAACAGAATTTGGCTTCAGTTCAGCAAGCTATAAAGCTCCTGAACCTCCTCCCCCATCTATATCTGCCTGTCTCCCAGAGTAAAAGAAGCTTATTTCTGGCACTTTGTCAAGCTCCCTACAACATCCTTTTACCACACCACAGTATTAAAGCGTGGAATGCATATTTTTTGCTTAGATTTCCAGAGAGAATAATAACTCTTTCCATTTCTTTTCCTATTAGGTGGCAGACAATTCACAAGAAGTCACTCATTGCTTTATTTTGACCTCCTTTTCACCTTCTCCTTCCCTCTCCCTTTCACTAATATTTTGGCCTATTCCAGTCTGGGTGATTATTCTGTCTGCAGTTCATTAAGAAAAATCCCTTGTGTTGTTCAAACTTAGTACTTTTTGTCCACCTGTAGACTAACGTTTACCTGGTGTTACTTGTGGGAATATAAGAACGTGTTTGATGTTGAAGTAGATCTTCAGCCTATCTATTCTACATTCACCAGCATTTGACTTTCCAATGATTCTAAGCTTCACCTATTTTACATTTTTTTTAATCCCACTTCTATTATTTTTATAAATAACTCAAGGTGGCAAACACATCTAATACTCCTTCTTCCTCCTATTCTCCCCACAACAATCCTATGAGGTGAATTGGGCAGAGAGAGAGAGTAACTGGGTCAAGGTCACCCAATCAACTTTCATCCTAAACTGGTACTAGAAATCCCAGTCTCCTGATTTCTAGACTGGTGCCATTACCACTAGTCCAAACTGGAGAAGATTCCTTCCCTTCCTCCCCATTTTTACATAGTGATACTCAACATATGCTGAAGCCAAAGGGATTTTCAAACTTCACAGAAATAAATTCATTTGGGAGTTAAGAATCAAATGTTAAATGAATGCTTAAGTTTTGAATACAGTAACATTCTCGGAGCCAAACACTAGTTAAAGGAATTATTTTATATATATAAGGGAAAAGGTAGTTAGCTGCTCAAAGATAGAGGAGATATTTGTAGGAGTCCTCTTTAGGACATGAGCTCTTCCTACAGTGAGATTCTCCTGTTGGTTTTCTTATACTCTATGTCTCTTTTGCCTGGATGTTGACGGCCACCATAGCTAGCAGAGAACAGCTATCATGAGTGACAGAAGAAAATATCCCTGGGGGTAGTGTTTGAGGAAAAAAATAGAATTTTTGTTTTGTTTTGTTTAAGAAGAAAACTCTTTCCCAAAATTTTGTCATTTGATTGTTCTGAGACAGCAAGGATATAAGTGATGAGAAGAAGCCTTACCTTCAGGTAGAATATTCTATATTTGGCTGGCAGCTACTTCATCTTCTATATTTCTATCTCAAGTGGCTTTAAATGTGTATATTCTTGAAGAAGTATGGAAACAACGTGATGGCAGAAGCAAAAGTCCTAAAGTCTGGTTGATCCAGCACTGAAGTATTAGCCTGAGGGACTTCCCTTTTAGTGCATGGGTCATAGCAAGTAAAACATTATGTTCCCCAAAGCCAGTGCAAATAAGTTTCCATCAACACATTACTGGCATGAAATTCCCAATGGTGGCAAAGTGATGAGGCCATGACCTATATATTTAAAAACCCAAAATGCTGTATGCTGTTTTTGTTGCAAACTCTTCTAGTTGAATGTTATAGCCACATTGGGCTTCACAGGAAAAGGAGAGGGAATATGTGGCTGGAAATCTAGTGAGCCACTGAGGAAGAGGTAAATCATCAGAGAATATCTCATAGATGCAAAATGCTTGAGGTGACACTGAGATTAAAGGTCACCATAAGGGAATAGCACCAAGGGATGATTGTATCAGTCTCTTTATTGGCAAAACATTCTGAAAAGTGTTATTGCCATTATGAGGATCCTTGCTATTAATACTTAGATCAACTGTATGTGCCAAACACTGTAAACATCCTTAGAGCTGATGGCTAAACTTGATATGCTAAGAGTATCTAGGAAGGATCATCACTCAAGAAATCAACATATACCATTGTTTTGAATGGGGAAAAATCAAAATTAGATCATAGAGTTACTAACAGCAAAAACAAAACAAGTTGTGGATGATCTGAGATCATTCCTCTATTTTGAACTACACACTGACATCGGCTGCACAGAACAACTTAATTGTGTCTTTTTAACAACAGAACCTAATGAAATTGTCTCTACAATGGTGACTATAGGGTTGATTTTCTAGAATTTATTATCATTGATCATATTACAAAATTTACTATTAAAAATGTGCTTCTTCAAAAGAAGTTATATGTTTCTAGAACATACAGAAAGGTCAGTAGTTGACACAAGAGGCCAGAGCTATGGTATGAAAGAAGAGGAGCACAAAACTACATCTAAAAATTAAACCTTCTAGCAGCTTGTTGTTATTTCAGGTAGTTCTCATTCACTAAGTTCTCATGTTCTGTATTTTGAAGTATCAATGTATTTTCTCTATAATGACTCATAATAGCAAACTCTGAAGAAACACCAGAGAACATCCTCTGTAATCCTGTAACTACTCAGTTTCACACAATCAAAAATTTAAATGCAGGCTCAAAAGCTGATTGAACATCAGATTGGGAAGATATCGTTATGGTGGATAATGTCCTGACAGGAATGTTTTGTGAAAGAATTTTGACAAAGGCAAATGGAATCAACAAAAAGTACATACTTTCCCATTTCTGTACGACTTAGTATTATAGTATGACATATTATTTGAAACACATATTATATGCAAGAAACTCCAAGGTATATCTTACGATATCTAAAGCAAAAGAACACCTTTTCTAACCTCAACAAGGCAAAATTATACTTATGATCCTACCAGTCAATTCAGGAATTTGAAAGAGTGTACAGAAGTTGGCAGGAGAATATCACATTGAAATTATTTTCATTCAATAACCAGTGAAAAAGGCATTTTTATTATGAGACATAAAATAACCTGATAAGACACACACACACACACACACCCCCCAAAAAAACAGAGTTGTATTCTGTAACCAGTTAAAAAATATTTAAAGATAAATCAGCCAAATGTTGGAAATGTCACGAGTTACCATGGCAAGCACCAGTTTTGAACATTTAAACAGCCTTATTCAAGAGTCAAGAAAAGTTAAATAAACTAGATATTTTAAGTAACACTTCTGCTTTCCTGAAGAAATAGCAAATCATTACAATGAGCAGAGCAATACAGTAAGAACACAGAATACAGGCCTCTCAAAGTTTTCACCCAATAAAGGCAAGAGGGCATCATTTGGGCTCTCCACCTCAGAGACCAAAATGCTATGGATGGCTCTGGTAGAGGAAGGAATTGGTTAAAATTAAGTTTAAACAAGAATAAAATAAACGATGTAATTTGCAGCAAATGTGATTTACCACACATGGTAATACGGTGCCACTCATGGGTGAGGACTTCCGTCTCAGAAACCTCTGTCCCCCCCCCACTCATGTTTTTCACACCTTAAATCTAAGACTTTTCAATATTGGGAAGTCCGGGGCAGAAATAAAGTATGCTGGAGTTGGCCAGGAGACATATTGGAAAAGGACTATGAATTGACCAGATCCAAAGTCCTGTGGCTTTCCGCCATATTTCCAAACCGGGTCATAACTCATGACAGTCGTGGAGCTGCTGTAGATGTATTCCTTCTAATTCCTTGTGTCTGGTTTTGTTTGTTTGTTTGTTTGCTTGCTTGCTTGTTTATTTGTTTTAATGGGCTTGGGGGATAGAGAGATAGACACAAACACATCCTTGCCCCTCCTTTTTGCCTTACAGATGGGAGCCCAGCCAGACTCCAGAAAGTTATTTAATTTCTCAAATGCTCCAACATCACAAAAAGAAAAGGTTGCTTTGGCCTTGCAGAAGGCAATGGCACTTCCACTGAGAATTCAACCTATGAACTCCAATTTTTTTTAAAAAAAATGCTGAAGATTAAATGTGAATGTGAATAAGACATAACAGGCTAGTTTGAAATGAGTGCTCGCAAACACAAAGGAAGTTTATATTCTTGGATGAAAGATGCATATTAATTTTAGTAACATTGAGTGATCCATTATATTTTTTTCTAAGAAAAACATATGCTATACTGAGATAATGTACCATATGGATTTTTCTATCAAGTTGGTATTATATTTTCACTGTCATCTGAAAGAGAAGGGAACTTGGAATGAATAAACTCTTATGTTGTAATATTTATGATTCAACTAAACTGCTTCAATATTAAAATGTAAGATTAAAAACCTGAAAGTCAAATGGTGCAATTTGTTTTTAAGACAAAACACTTTTGAATAATAATCCATGACTGAAATCTATGATTGTTCTTTTATTTAATAAGTGATCCCCTTGGTGATAAATCCCGGATATTAAAGTCCATTTAATTCAATTGCTACAGCTGTTTTAAATTGATACACAACAACGTGCCAAATGATAGCAAAAAACATGCATGAAATAATTTTAAACTTTGGTTGACTGTCTCAAACTGATCCAATTTCAGTTAATACAGAATTAATGAATAAGAGAGGGAATTTCTCCTAACTGCAGATGACAAAAATGTAGGCAATATCCATTTATTGTACCATTTCAAAAATTAGGTGGCACATTATAATTAATTGGGGAATTCAATGATTTACTTTTATATCCTGTTACAATTGTACTAAGCAGCAAGAAAAAGACTGAACATGATATAAATTTTACTTTGTTATAAAGCTACCGTGTTTCCCCGAAAATAAGACCCTGTCTTATATTTTTTTTATTGAAAAAGTTTCATTCATTTCCCCCCCCTCCCCAACCACTCCCCCGACTTCCCAGAGCAAATACAAAATACAAAATACAGCTTAAATCCCCTAAATTCAACTCCATCTCTCACTTATCATAATCATTAAACAAATAAACAAAAAGAAAGCAAGTCTTCTTTCTTCTTATTCCATCTAGTTTAACAGAATTAGTATCCATTTATAATTGCAGCAGTTAATAAAACAGTTAAATATTACCTAATCAAACCTATCGTTACTCAATTTAACTAATACATACTTAGCAGATTATTAAATCTATACAGTTTAACAAGATATTTTATAACTTCTTTCATTGAAAACAAAAAAAAACCTCATTCAAAAACCCCAAATTTAAAGTAAAATATTATATAAACTCTTCCGTCCTCCACTTTTAAACCATCAAGGTCCAATTATAGTTAAAACACTTAAAAAAAAATTCTAACTAAAAAGTAGTAATCAAACCTCTTATTAATTTATCAGTACATATTAACAAATCAACTAAAAACATCATTTAATAGCTATATCAAACATTTAAATTCTTCATACTAGATTAAACCAATTGTTAATCTTCTTATGTTCACATCTTCCAACAGCCTGTAGTATGTCTTCATTTGCGTCTACCCACCTAAATAAAAATTGCTTCTTTATATAAAAAAAACCCCGAGTGACTTTGTAATTGTATATCAAATAGTATCCATCAAATCCAGCCAAAAATTAGATTAATAAATTCATCAGACGTATTAGGGAAACCACCAGATCAGCTGCAATTGCCCTAGGCCCATAGTCCTTTTGCCTTATATTTATTACCTTCAAACAGAAAACTCCAATTTACTATATTCAGTAAAACTTCTGCAATTACAATTAAGTCCAAATTTATTATAGTCCTTAATAAAATATTCCAAATCACTCAGGTCAAGGCTTATTTCACAACCACACACCAGCATTGCAGTGATCTGTTTATTCTTCTCAAAATATTCCAATACTGCTGTAGGTTACCTCCTCATCATCGCTCATCACTTAGTTAACTGGCATTAAGCTGTTGGATGTTTTCTTCCAAAAGTTCAAAATCTTTAAACACTTAAACAATACTTTTTAAGGACCTCATCTCATCAAGCAGGGTTATTTTCCTTGTCTCCAGTCTTTCTTCTTCTCCTTTTTGCGAACTCTTTTCTTCAGTCTGATTCCTCTGGCTTGTTTAGCTCCAATATAACCTTGCATTTTTGGGGATTGCGTATTATAAAATTTTTGCAAAAGTATAACTTCTTCTGAAAGCAGCTCTTTAAGTGAAGGTTGGACTTTGTAACAAAAAATTCGTATAGTCAAATTCTCATCAGCTCCCCAAATTTCTTGCTCCTTATTCTGCAAAGCATCCATCTTACTCTTCAAAAATACTGTAGGCTGTTGTTGTTGTTCTTTTCCTTCTCCCAGCTCTTCAATCAATCCCCCACTGCTAGATTGCAACTCAGTATTTCCATGTATTTCATTGTTTCCAGCTTGAAAAGCTTGAAATATAGTATCAATTTTTTCCAATAAAGCAGAGGTAATTGAGCTCAAAGCTTCCTCAAGATCAGACCTTATATAAGGGTAAATTAACCCTTCTTTGCTTTCTTTGCTTTCAAAAAGACCAGCCATCTTGCCCCCCTTCTTCCTTCCCTTCAAAAAGGACAGGGGAAAAAAAAGTTATCAAAAAGAAAAATAAACCCCTTTGCAATCTGTAATTTATATTACTGCTTCAATTATTGTAATTAGTTCCTTTCTTGGTTAATCCACTTTTCAGAATAGAGTTTTACGTTTTAAACAGGGGCTTATCAATAATTGCTTTTAACTTTCACTTCTTCACGCCCCATTGAAACTCAAACGCCATCTTGCTTTCACTTTCTCTGCATAAAGGAAATCTTTTAAAGAAGGTAAATCTTTGGAGTTAAAAAAAAAAGAAAATACTTGCTGTTTTATTCTTGCTGCTTGTGCTCTGCCAGCTCGATTCAAAAATATTTATTTAAAGTTGGTTGCTGGGATGGTCACGACATCCAGGGTCTGGAGTACTGACAGGCTTAGTGGGGAGCTCTCATCTTCGAGCACCAGATTATGGGTAAAATCTGGCACTCTTAGGGAGCTCTACCCCGCCCGTCTACTCACTTTCCCCCCTCTTACCAGGAGGAAAGTTTCCAAACCGCAAGACAGCTAATAGTCGCTGTTCTTGCGGTTCTACGGAGCCCTGGGTTGGCGCTTCAAAAAGAAGCGTCCAGCGATGTCGTGATCCCACCGGAAGTCCCTGTCTTATATTTTTTTGAACCCTGAAATAAGCGCTTGGCCTTATTGCCATGCGCTCAAAAGCCCGATTGGGCTTATTATCAGGGGATGTCTTATTTTGGGGAAAACAGGGTAGTTCTCAGGTTAAATGTTTCAGATCTTAAATGATACTGTTAACAAAGACTCTCTTGGAATTTAACAGATCATTTAATTTACATAATTATTTTTTCTGGAATACAATGTGCTTGATTTTATTCAGAAAGCTCATATGAATTCCCTATTTCCTATTGTAGGTTATGTATTTAGCTGTGCTTTTATATGCAAAATATAAGCATGTTATAATTTTCCATACAACAGCAGCCCTGAAAATTTTCTTAGTGATCAGTACTAATAAGTTCAATTCCTTGGATAGGCAATTCGACCCTGGAGTCCTCTTTTTTGGGCCCTGAGGAAACCTCTGAGCATCACTGTTGGAAACTGATAGCATTGTTCCCTGCTATTTTGAACTGAAAATGTATTAAAATTTACAATATGAACCCCTTAAAAAAAAGAAGAAGAATGACTGAAAGTGAATGGGCCAAATTTCAACTCAAATGAGTTACTTCACTCACTCCATATTAAAGCCACCAAGGACCTGCTTAGCTTTGCTTTATTGACTTGAGAAGAAAAATGCATGGAAGATCATGTTCCTATAGATTATTTCAGAGGTGGGTTTCAGCAGGTTCTGGCCAGTTCTGGAGAACCGGTAGTAAAAATTCTGATTGGCCGCACCCCCATCTATTCTCTGCCTCCCAAGTCCCAGCTGATTGGGAGGAAATGGGGATTTTGCAGTAACCTTCCCCTGGAGTGGGGAGGGAATGGAGATTTTACAGTATCCTTCCCCTGCCACCCCCACCAAGCCACACCCACAGAACCGGTAGTAAAAAATTTTGAAACCTACTACTGGATCATTTATATATGTACAGCAATATGATCTAGTGACCATCACATCAAAAGACATTTCCACCCCATCTTCTTTATATCATAGGGTATGTCTATCTGCATTTATTTACTTTCAAAACTAATATTGAACAATTGAAGATTATATAATCCCTTTCTGGGGAGAGATTTCTATCACAAAAAAGACCCTTTCTCTTTTAAGCATCTAATCAAGCCTGATTCTCTAGCAAGGTTTGCAAACTGTAATTACCCAAACATCTCAGTTCTTCCTGAGACACTTCTCTATTCCTTAGGCCAGGGGACAGCAACCTGCGGCTCCAGAGCCGCATGCAGCTCTTTGGATCCTCTGCTGTGGCTCCTTGTCAGGTGATCCCACCACTGCCCGGCCCCGCCCCTCACCCTCCCCTCCCAATCACTCCTCACCTGGCCTGAGAAGGGCGACAGTGGGGGATGGAGAAGCGGCCAGGGCAGAGACAGAGAGATACAGAGAAGAGGGGGAGAGAGAGAGACATAGAGAGATACAGAGAGAGAAGGAGGAAGGGGGTGGAGAGAGGGAGGGAGGGAGGGGAGAGAAAGAGATGTCAAAATGATTTTGTGGTCCCTGATGTTTTTTAACAATTGGTTCTGTGCCCTAATGACCAGCTGGGTAGGCGTGGCTAGGGGGTCATGTGACTGGTGGAAGTGAGTGACATTGAGTTGGCCACGCCCACAAAGGTTTTTTGGCTCCCAGTGTTTTCTTTACTGTGGGAAACGAGTCCAAATGGCTCTTTGAGTATTTAAGGTTGCAGACCCCTGCCTTAGGTCCACCAGCAAGGTTATTTTAAGAGTGATTAGTAAATAGATCGCTGAGCTTCTCTTAATACTTTTCTAGGATTGCTGGTGAGTTTGGGTGACTCGTCAGCCTAGAATATCACTGTTTCACTTAAATGTTTACCTCCATAAAAAAATACACTGCAATAATTCAATGGTATGTGACCCTATCTTCGTCTTGTTTACCATGTTTCTTGATGTAATGTTGAAAGTTTGCAAATTATAATATTTTAAGATCTTGAGTTGGCCTAATGAATATATTGCCCTGATATGGGGGATAAACTTTCATATCAGTGGTGGGTTGCCCCAGTTTGGACCGGTTCGCAAGAACTAGTAGTAAAACCCGCCCACCACCCTGGATGTCATCATTGACGATTCCATTGTGAACCGGTAGTAAAGATAAGTAGACCCCACCCCTGTTTCATATGACAGGGATAAGTTCTTTTTTTTAATGCAACTGTAGTCAGAACTTCTCAAATCTAGTGAAACTTTTGATGCTAGGGGAAGCAGCCCTGCCATATTTTTGCAGCTTTCAGAAGCATCCAGCAGACCAAAAATGACATTTTACTGTCTCTTTAAAATAATTAAACTTTGCAAACAGGGAAAAACAGGGAAAAAACCTAAAAGTTTAAAACATAATTTCAAAAGAATGATGAAAATTTTAATCCTGCACCCTCCTTTGACGTCACTGCACCACGAGGCAGACCTCCTGTGGGGGGGGAGGGAGGGAGGAAAGAAGGAAGGAAGGAAGGAAGGAAGGAAGGAAGGAAGGAAGGAAGGAA
>WNWU01000017.1:21230976-21242224 GCA_012654045.1 Ptyas mucosa | reverse complement strand
GAAGGAAGGAAGGAAGGAAGGAAGGAAGGAAGGAAGGAAGGAAGGAAGGAAGGAAGGAAGGAAGGAAGGAAGGAAATAAAAAATGCTCACCTCTGCTCTAATCACTATGCCACATTATTTTTCAGAATACTTTTCTAATAAAGTCAATCCATGTATAATCAGCTTTTGCAAAAATTGTGTGCCTGGAACTGTTTGTAAGAGAATTCTCCCCCATCAACTGACTAGAAAAAAGAATGGAAAACTAGATTCGTATTGTTCTTTATCCCTCCATCCTCCTTCCCTGACAAACATCCGACTGTGTGTAAACCCTTTTCAACAAAGCCCCTGTGCAAAATGCATATCTTTTCTTGGATCCAACTCAGGGCATTTTACATAGAAGTTGCCCTTCCTTTTATATGCATCCAGGAAACTGGATATTGTGCTCACTTTCCGCCACTTATTTCATCTTTTGTGTCCACACAAGTGAATAACACACAATTATCCAGGCAAGTCACCGTAATGCAATTGCTGTTGCAAAATTCCAAATATTTGGGAATGGAGAATTGGGAAAGTAGCTTTAATAGAGTCCCCCAACCCCCTCTCCCTAGAAGAGACAGATGTATGCCTTCAGAGTTTCCACCAGCATAATTCCCACAGATATCAGGAAGACCGACCCATCCAGAATTGCATTATTGAACTCTTAGGCATTTTCTCATTCCACCCCCAGTCCCTCTCTAGCTCCCAATATGGGTTTTTTAAGAGGCTTTGGGGAGTTGTTCTCCATTTTTCAACTGGCTTTCCTTTTGATTTAATTTTTGCTGTCCTATTCCAGGGTCTTTACGGGGTCAATTGTCACTTGGTGGCTCAACGGTTTCGTCTGAAAGGAACAGCACCCTTCCAAAAACCTTTCAGCAGAGATTTCCAAGCATATCACGCATGCCATGCTGATATCAAAAGTTCGCATTAAATTCCCAGGGATGATTTATTTATTTATTTCATTTATGCATGTGGAGATTTTTTTAAAAAAATTAAGCGAATGAAAAGATTCCCCAGCTTTGGAAAGACCTCAATCGCAGCATACTATGTTAGTTTTAGCTCATTTAGATAACTCCCCAGTCCTAGGGAAGGCAATTAAATGGTTCATCAGAAAGGAAAGTTCTCACAAGGAACTTTAAGTGCAGGGTCTTTTGAATAGGAGCAAGATTAGCCTTACCTCAGGCATTTTGGATAAGATCGCATCAAAGCGACCTTATTTACAAGACCACCTTCTGCCGCCAGTAGCCTCCCAACGACCAGTACGCTCCCACAGAGAGGGGCTCCTCAGGGTGCCGTCAGCCAAACAATGCCGGCCGGTGGCCTCCAGGGGGAGGGCCTTTTCTGTGGGGGCATCTACCCTCTGGAACGAGTTGCCCCCGGAGATGTGGCGGATCCTGGATCTGCACACTTTCCGCCAGGCCCTAAAGACGTTTCTGTTTCATCAAACTGGACTGACCTGACCTACTCTTTTAAATTGTTTTAATTTAAATTTTTAGATTAGGGGTCTTAATATCGGGGTTTTAATTGTGGGCCAAATTAATTTAATTGGATTTTAATACTATTTTAAATTTTGTATTTTTTGTATTTTATCTGCTGGCTGTTCACCACCCCGAGTCCCTCAGGAGAAGGGCGGTATACAAATATAATAAACATAGAAACATAGAAACATAGAAAGCTAAACACAAGTTGTTACCTTGTTCAGCCAAAGTAAAATCTCCTTTCTAGACCCGCACTCTGTCATCTAACAGAAGCAGCAAAACCTCACAAACAGGGCTTCAATGAGATCCTGCTGCCCTTTTTATTCAATATGCTGTGTCCAAAGAACATGATTTTGAAATTACATTACAAGTGACTTCTTTCCATATTCAACCCATTTCAATCCACAAATCCAAAACTCAGTTCAGTTCTGTCCAGTTTCAGCAAAAACTTCATAGACGGTTCCCAGTGCTTTATAAAAGTACGTATTGTCTTTGTCTCTAATCAGATAATTTTATATATTTTTTTTGGTCTTGTGATGCTTTAGTTGTATGTATGTTATTCCTTCTGTGCACATCTAAGGACTTCATTTAATTCCAGGAAGATTAACTATGAGGATGGAATTACTTGTTAATGTTGCATGAATGCAACATGACTGAAGTTCTGAAGAGTTTCTTTCGCTTCAAGAAAATCTACTACTTCTTCAACCCAAATTGCATCCTCATCTCAAGATGTTCCCATGCTCTTTAAGATACACATATATACAGATAAAAAAACCACGGTTCCATATCCTCCTTAAAGTATTAGAAGATGCAGGAAGAACTTTACTGCAATGCCATTCAGGGTACCTTGGATATGAATGAGAAGTTGCATAGTCCGGAAGAAATTAGAGAGGTGTGCAGTGAAAACCAACCAATAACTATTTATGGCCCAGTGTTAAGAGGTAGCCACCTTTGTGTTTTGCAGAAGACAATTCTCTTTTTGAAGTCTTGGGCAGCGAGTTCCCCATACAGTCAATTTCCCCCCATACACCCATCTGCAGTAAACATGTTAACAATTGCTTTTCTAACTGCATCAAAATTTGTCTTTCCAGTACATGGTTTTCTGCAGTCAGTGTTGATGGGTCAACCAGATGACCTTGAAGAGCCATGCAATTGATGGCACACCTACAATAATTACAAAAGAATTTTTTAAAAACCCATTCAGCATGTTGATTGATGACAAGCTCACATGTGTTGGCTAATATCAGCTAGGGCTGGAATTTCAGCTGCAATTGATGTCCCTTACATGCATGGTGCCACAATGATACAAGACAGACATGTTTCAGTGGTGGGCAGCAGGGGTGTCCTATAGGGCACAAAGATCCAAAGCAGCTGGAATTCCTCCAATTCCAGCATGGGACAAAACCAGGGTTATATGCAGGGGTGAAATTCAAAAATTTTCCCTACCGATTCTGTGGATGTGGCTTGGTCGGCTTGGCAGGGGAAGGATACTGCAAAATCTCCATTTCCACCCCACTCCAGGGGAACGATACTGCA
The DNA here is from genome assembly GCA_012654045.1 of Ptyas mucosa. Classification (NCBI taxonomy): domain Eukaryota; kingdom Metazoa; phylum Chordata; class Lepidosauria; order Squamata; family Colubridae; genus Ptyas; species Ptyas mucosa. The sequence continues at coordinate 21,239,195 of WNWU01000017.1, read as the reverse complement.
AAATCTCCATTCTCACCCCACTCTGGGGCCAGCCAGAGGTGGTATTTGCCGGTTCTCCGAATTACTCAAAATTCCCGCTAGTGGTTCTCTAGAACTGTTAGAACCTGCTGGATTTCACCCCTAGTTATATGGCAGTGTAGATTCAGGTTTAAAAATAAGAATTCACGAGAAGCCAGAACAAATGCCTGGCTACTCAAAAAAACCACCAAATAAACTTTCTTTACCACAGTCAGATGGATGTAATTTAAAATAAAGTAATTATTTATGCATTTCTATGGGTATAACTGAATTAGCATGAGCGAGAGTTATAGAAATGTAACTCACCTAACTCTTCACTTTTTATTACACTCATATCCTGCTTTATATTTTGTATTCAAGGCAGTGCAAAAGGGGCTCCCTCTTCCCATTTTCATTTGCAACAACCCCATAAGGTTGGTTGGATCGAGAGAAGGTGATTGACTTAAAGCCAGCCTGTGAGCGTCTGTAGCTGAGGATGGACTTGTATGTGGGTTTCCTGGTTCCTTAGGTCAGTACAACCACTACACCTCTCTGACTTTCATATACTGCAAGGAGAAAAAGCTGATTTAATGTTTCTGTATTTGTGCATGTGTATGTTTGTATAATGTGTTTTAATGCACATTAAAAGCTACTTGGAATTCTCTTGCTTCTCACCACAAAACTGTTTGATCCAAAACCTGAATTTCTGTTATTGTTTTTAGTGGTTCCAGAGATGAGCTTAAAGGCCACTGAAATATGCCAGGCAGTCTCACTTCTGTAATTATAATGTTTGCTTTTCTGTCCTTTATCCCATTTGGTCACAATGAAAACAAGCTTCACTTTTTTCTTTCTTTCTTTTTTTTTTTTTAAAAAATGCATCAGTGTGGTCCACTTGCTTTCAAGTACAATGTTTACATAGATGAAATGTTTTAAGGCAAACATTCTGGACTGCAGCAACCTAATTTCTCTTTTAATATACACAGATGGAACACAATTGAAGGCAATGGAATTGAGCCAATTTACGCCAGGAGGTATTTTGGCTTACAAATCATGAAAGAAAATAAGATCCTTCATTTTATTATGCAGTATAACCTTGGTTTATATCTAAGTGACACCTCATTTCCTTTTGGCAGCTTATTTAATTTGGCAATTGTTTACTTGGAGGGTTGTGTATGTGTCTGTGTGTGTGTGCCTGCATGCATGTTTAAAGCCTCAGCTCAGGTCCACTCATCCCCTCACAAAGTAAGAAAGACAATTCACAGCCCTCCTCTTAAGACTTCTACCAAAACTGTGTTATACTAAGGGTGAAACTCATAAAATCCTTAGGATCAATTTGATTTTTGCTTCCAGAGTTCAACTCTACTAATTGAGTTAATGACAATCCATCATACATTTAGTGGTATGTTTCCATATTGCATTTCCCACTGTGTTTTAAAGCCCAGTACTTTAATACGTTTCATTGCAGTCCTTGAGAATGTGAGTGAAAATGATAGTTCAGCAATATTTTAGCTGGACATCACTGGATTCAATTTAAATTTCTGAAATAGTATGAAATAGTCAAATAGCTTGCAGGAGAATTCCCTGCAGTCTCTCGGAGGTCATTGTCAAACCACCTCTGCTTGTGAACAGTTAGTTTTCCCAGAAACCTTCCTGTGGAAAACAAACTGAAATTGTTGCTTATCACATTTTGATTAAGAGTACTCCTAGGAGATTCCATTTGGACAGATTTTGAAATATGATTAGAAAGGCACTGAACACTCACCTAGGAATATTAAAGCGGTCAAAAAAACCCGCACACACCCTTTCTCATAACTAAAATCATAGCATAGTTTTTTACATACTTGTTAACTGTCTGTTCCCTATAGCGTCTTTCATCAAATTGCAGTTTTGTTTTCTAAAACCGACAAAAATCTCTCCAATAAATATGGGGTTTTTTTTAAGATAATCCTAAACAGAGACTATATAGACATTCTGATCTCAATTGACTCCATTCTGAGCAAGTTCTTATTTTCATCATGTGGTCGGCCTTTTAAGAAGAAAGAGAGGGGGCGATGCCTGACCGAAAAAGAAAAGAAAAAACATTTCACATCAAACCCATTTCAGTAAATCCAAAATATAATCTTCAAGGTTTTTTTTTCTTTTGATTTGTTTTTTGTTTTGTTTTACCAGAAGGATGTTTTATACAAATAAATGGAGTTAAGGCCGGTTTTTAATATTCTTTCTATTCTACCCTTCAAACCCAATAAACCTTCACCTTTAAATTATACTTTGGAACGGCTTATTTATAACAGGAAAAATTGAGGGTAAAACTGCACAAGACAATATGTAGGTATTTATCATGCTCAGTTTTTGTCCTTTAAATGTCTGTTGCATGGAGGGAGCTGAGCTGGGCCACAGTAACACGAAGTGGGCATTTGATGCTTTCCATGCAGGTCGCATTCTCACTATTTGCATCCTGGTCATCTTCATCAAGATGCTGTTATTTTGTGCAGCGGTATTGATATTTCACCTTGGGAGAATTTTTTTTACTTGATTTATATTTTATATCCCACCTTTATTATTTTTATGAACTCAAGACAGCAAACAAACCTAATACTCCTTCCTCCTCCTATTTCCCCCACAACAATTCACCTGTGAGGTGAATTGGGCTGAGGGAGAGTGACTGACCCAAAGTTGCTCAGTGGCTTTCATGCCTAAGGCAAGAACTGGGTACGTTCGCAAGAACTGGGTATATCTGCAAGCAAGAGACATATATTATTAAATGATACAAAGGCCTGGCTGAGAGTTTGTTTTTTGTTTGTTTGCTTCTATCCTGCCTTTATTCTTTTTTACAAATAACTCAAAACAGTGAACATTTCCAACATACCTTTCTCCTCCTAAATTTCCCTACAACCACCACCCTGTGAAGTGAGTTGGGTTGGGATGAGAGTGACTTGCCCAAAGTCATGCAGCTGGCTTTCATGCCCAAGGCATGACTAGAACTCACAGTCTCCCACTTTCTAACCTGGTGCCTATGAATTAAATATTGTGGGCCTTCAGCACATTCTTTGATGGACCAATGAATGTGGAAAAAATGTCTCTGTGATTCAGTGACTTGAAAATCACTGCTTAGCTCTTTCTCCTTATCTTTTCTTCTTACATCAACTCACACCTTCTCCCTGAGTAAAATATAAAGGCAGATGTCCACTTTATTTATTTTATTTTTTTGGGCTGCTGTGACAAAATCAAGCCTGTTAGAAACTGACATCTTGCCATTCTGCTATGCATAGGTTATGATGAAAAGCTTTCATTAACATTTTAGGCAGGTGACGTGTCGTACAGGCAGGATTACCAAAAGCCTTTTCAGATGAACCAGTGTGGTGAATCACTGGCTTTTTTATAAGAGAAGCAGAAAGCAAAATATAAAATATGAGACTGAATTAAAAGGAAGAATAAAATTCTTAATTAGAAGAAAGCTAAATATAATAGGGCAGAGCTGCATATTGCAAAAATCTTCTGTCAAGACATCAGGGAACTGGCAACCATAGAATGTTGTTTGAAATAATTCCGCTGTTCAAGTTGGGTCATGGATGAAAATAGAAAGAAGCTTAATGTATAATTGTCATTGCAGATTCAACCGCTGTGCCCAATAAAAGGGGACAAATGGGAAAAATATGTGAGTGCTTACTGCTTCTGCATCTTATTGCACTCTTAATTTAAAAAATGCTGGAGGATCTAAGACCCTTTCTTGGAATCCATTGAATTTAAAAAAGAAACAAATAAACATACAACCCCGGTAATAATGTACAGAAATTGTCCTTTGCCTATTTAAAGCTCATTTTCATCACTTGTCAGCCTGTTTATTTAAAGCTTTTCCCGGGGGAGAAAAAAAAGAGAAAGGCCACTGCAGAGAAAATGGCTGCCAAAGGAAGCCTCTTTGAAATCTTCCTCCTAAATGCTCTTGTTTACAAGTGGCTATGCGTGCAAGAGTTTGCTCTGTGAATTATAAACTAGAGGCTGTGTTTGGATTGGTTGATCTAACACATGTTCTTTCTCTTTCTTCCAGAAAAAAAAATGGAATTTCATAATAAATAAAGTAATCAGGATAAGATAATCTGATTCGTGTAATCTGGAGAAGAACCACAGTTGAGTTCCAAAGTGGGAACATTTTGGGAAAGAAATTCCAGAGTCATGATCAGAGCATTAAAATGCTCTTCACCATTTTCTATGAATGCCTCTAATTTCCCTTGCAGAACCTAGAGGAATATTTTAAAAAATAAAGGCACATTGACTTTATCCTACTGATGAGGGCACCGGATGTAGAATGGGAAGGCTGGTGTTTCAAACTCTGTAAGGGCTAGACCAGTAATTCTCAACCTTGGCAACAGTTTCCCGGTTGAAATCGTGTTTTAATATGTCTGTGTTGATGAATTTTCCTCACATCTTCCAATCGCTGTTTGATATTCAGAAATAAATTCTGCCCCTTTCCTATCTTCCTGTTCTACATGGTACACTTTTTATGTTGGATATTGTCAAATAAGATATGTGACACACACCAACAGCTATTATTTATAAGCAGCCCACAAAGTTCACTCTCCTCTACACTGATGATGGCACCTAAGCTGGTAATAAAACATCTGGGGGGAAAAAAAGCAACAACCAAGCTCAGAATACACCAAGAATCTAATAGTTTAATCCAGATCTCTCTATATATCTACTATTGGAAAACAGTAAGTGCTTAAGAAAAAGTAAAATCTGATCCTGTTAAGTATTCAATATTTTTTTCCTTCTACAATGGATAGGTACTTTCAAGGCCATCCAATGATCCAGGTACTTAATAAACCAGGAGTGTCAAACTCGTGTTGTCACAGCATTGTCATGTGATGTATCATAACTTTTTCTCCTTCGCTAAACCCGGCGTCGGCAAGGCCAGAGTGTGACGCATCTGGCCCGCATAACACGGGTTTGACATCTCTAGAATAAACAAAGTATTGTCTAGTTCCATAATTTATTATCCTTAATCTAGTCAGATGGACAATACCTAGCCCCAGTCTATGAAGTTTTTCCTATGAATTTATCTTGCCTATTTAAAAAGCAATTTATTGTCAGATCTTTAACAGAAGTGAGGCACACTTCAATTAATTTGTATGTGTATGCTTGCAAGCAAATGTTCATATACATGTGTGTAGATGACTCATTTAAAATTCACTCTCCCTAGACTAAAAAGTATTATAGTTTCTGTGTCACTTTTAGTGAGATGGGCAGTCTCCAAATTATATAAATGAAATAAAAACTAGATCCTTTAAATTGTTTCTGTGGTTCCTGGTACAACAGTAGACCTTTCCCACCTGATTTAATTTTAAAGTATCAGTTTAATTTCTTTAGTAGGTAATTCTTATACCACAAAGCAAAGTGTCATTCTGCAGCATAATGCTTGTTTCCAGCAAGGCCTCCAAGGCCAGAAGTATTTTATAAAATAAAATGGCAGGTATCTGCAGCTCAAGGCTTTGCTCAGATGTGTACCTAGCTAGCTGCTCAGTGAGAAAGTAAGTTGCAGTTAGGAGTAACATTTGTGCTCTGCCAAATGGGTGATTCTGTAAGAGCACCCATTAAATACTGACCTGCTGCAATGTCTTCAATTTTTTTAAAAAATCATTCAATTTCTTATTCGTTTCATATTCTGGGGGGATTCATCTCACTTCTCTGAATGGCTGCTGACACCATTCCAGGAAGCCAAGCAATTTCATATATTGATGTAAGTTACCAAGAGGTAAAGTTCAGGAGGGAGAAATCTGTCTGTAGGGAGGCTGGTGCAGGGCTGTCATTTTAAGAGACAGAGGAGGCAGTGAAATCCCAGGTCATCTGTAAAACAACCATTCCCCTAACTGCTCCTCCTCCTGCTTTTTAAGTGTTTCAGGCCTGGTAAATTGAAACCTGAAGAAACCCAGAACTGTGATCTTTAGGACCTTTATAGCAAACCTGGACTTTAGCTGATTTGTGCTAGGAAGTAACTGCTTACTTACCCCACAATTAACACCGCAAAGCTGATTCTCATATAAGATAAAGTATGGGAGGTCAGACAAGGGGTGAGGGAAGAAGCTCTTCATTCAAGTGAGCCCCACTGAACACTTCATATACTTTACACATTTAGGCATTTTTAAGGCCCTTTCACTCTTCATGATAATAATAATAATACCTTAAATATATTTACTCATTCCATTTTTCAAGCCGAGTTTCATTAAGAAAAGAAAACAACTAAGGCAGAAATTAGCTGGTAATTTTTTATGTGAAAAGCCACGTGAATCAAAAGCTCAGTCTTTGAGAGCACGCATAGGTTTTCTCCAGAGAATCTGTCTTTCTTTCTCAGAAACTTGGATAGTACAGTGGTCTAAAGCCCTGTTATTAACATCAGCTGCCTGCAATTATTGCAGGTTCGAATCTCACCAAGGCTCAAGGTTGACTCAGCCTTCCATCCTTTCTAAGGTAGGTAAATTGAGGACCCAGTTTGTGGGGGCAATAAGCTGACTTTGTATAAATATACAAAAGTATGAAGGCTATTGCTTAGCGCATTGTAAGCCGCCCTGAGTCTCCGGAGAAGGGCGGCATATAAATCAAATTTAAACAAAAAACAAAAAACTGGGCCCAGTGATATTAAGATTGAATCCCCCTGAAATATATAGAGATACAATTTGTTAGTTGACAGATCTGAGGGTGGCCACAAAATCACATTTAGCCTATAGGTCTGAAAAGGCTATGCAGCCAGACCAAATGGGGTTCAGATCCGTGGTGGGTTGCTATCGGTTCTCCCCAGTTTGGGCGAGCCAGTAGCAGAGAGGTTGCGGTGAGAGCGAACCGTTTCTCTCTGAAGGTTAACTTGGCCCTCCCGCCTGCCCCTGCGTTATACATATCTTATATTCGGTTGTTTTTAGCCCAGCTGAAAGGCGCGGCAGAGCGGATTGCCGCTTCTCAGCTGTTCCTTAATACGTTGTGCCTGCACGGAGCACAGTTTGGCGTGCATGCGAAGCGCGTGCATGAAGCAAACCGGTGGTAACACTAGTTGAAACCCACCACTGGTTCAGATCAAAAAAGCTTGATTCAAGGGGAATGTGGGAGGGTTCGCTATAGTTGTCCTGCCCTCAGAACTAAATTGGGAGAATGGTGGTTATCATCTAGGCTTCCCAGAGCAACCCACAAAAACAATAAACAAGAATCCATTTTTTCTTTGTCTTCTGAGTTCCTTTTTTTTCTTTCTTTCAGTGCAGCATCTATTTATATTATAATGAGTCAGTTTGATCCTGTGCTTAAGGCACCCGGCTAGCAAGTGGGAGACTATGAGTTTTAGGCATGAAAGCCAGCAGGGTGATCTTGGACCAGTTTCTCTCTCTCAGTCCATGACTTCAGCCTCTGGTGACGAGTTAGTCAGTCAGTTCCTGTTAGACCAATGGATTAACACTTGGTTGATTCCCCCAACCCAAAATAGTGGACCTTGCACATGCAGGAAAAATCCTACAAAGAAAATTGTGTGTGTGTACACACACACACATACACACACACACACACATATATACACATACATATATACATACGTACATCTTCTATATATATAAAAAAGGATATATATACTGTATGTCTGTATGTCTGTATGTCTGTATGTCTGTATGTATGTATGTATGTTTGTTCAAGCATAACTCTGGAACCCCTTGAGCAATTTCAACCAAACTTGATACACAGATGATTTACTCTCTGGAAAAAAATACTGTGGGGGTAAGACACCCCTAACATCTCTCGGGGTGTGTATGTGTGTGTGTGTTAGTTCTGGAATAACTCTTGAATGCCTCAAGCGATTTCAACCAAACTTGGTACAAAGATGACTTACCCTCTGGAGACAAACACTGTGGGGGTAAAATACCCCTAACGCCCCTCGGTGTGTGTGTGTGTGTGTGTGTGTGTGTGTGTGTACGCGCGCGCGTGTCTTCCAGCATAACTCTGGAACAACTTGAGCAATTTCAGCCAAAGTTGGTACACAGATGAATAACCTCCTGCAGCCCGTTATGGCTCACAGGAGACTGCAGGGTGGCCTACTAGGCCCAAAACGGGCCCCAGGGGGGTCGTGAGCACATGCGCGGGAGGCAGGGAGGAATTAGGATGAAAAAATTATAGATAGATAGATAGATAGATAGATAGATAGATAGATAGACAGACAGACAGACAGACAGACAGACAGACAGACAGACAGACAGACA